>NKZH01001756.1:0-422542 GCA_002370695.1 Metschnikowia matae var. maris | reverse complement strand
GAGACTTGTCCCTTTGTCCCATTCCGCTATCCTTCAGGTAACCCTTACCTGCACACGCGGGTTAGGACATCTCACATGTTCAACAATATGTACAAAAACACCAGTACACCATGTCTCACACTATTGGCAATGATCTACAGGGTACTACAGGGACTTCACCCTTCACAGCAAATAGCCAAATCCATTGACGCCAGTGGTTTATAAAAATAAAACATTTAAAATGAAGTCTAAAAGATTATTATTCTTCATTGAGATCCACAAAAAATTGCTTAGAAGTGCATTAGATGCAGTGACCAAGAAAAACAGCTTTGGTCAGCATTGGTCATCGTTGGTCAGCCTGTTAGATATGTTCATCTGTCTCGGACTTTAATGAATGGCTTGCATTCTTGGTGCAAAAGATATCAAGTCATCTGGGCCGAAGTATTGGTAAGGCGTAAAGTCGCACACAATCACTACGGCGAGCAGTAAGGCGTCGCCATGAAAAGGTCTAGGTTGATATGTGGCACGATATTGGTATTGTATTTAAGAGATGCAAGTATAAGCGGTCTAAGCTAATTACATTTGATTATAGAGAGAGAGAAGCTTTTTTTTTCTCTGCCTCCACTACATTTGGTGATACCATGAATCGAGCAGTGTAGGCTTAGATCCAGTTTGGTAGTGTGTAACTCATATTTGACGTTGGGAACTACGAAGCGGGAAATTTGATGCACCGCTACTGTGGTTCCACTTCGGACATCTTCAGATTTTTTTTTAATAATTTGCCTGGGGCTGAGTACCACAATAATTAGTCAATCTACATCATGTAACTACACAATAAGTGAGAAATAGCCGGATGAAACGATTTGGAGGTATAGATGGTTCGCACCCACGTTTGAGTGAAAACCACTACCACAACAATGCGTTCGCGCCTTACAATTGATTTCAGTAAAATGCGTTTCATTAATCATAATTTTCTAATTCTAATCTAATTTTTTTAGACGACTCTCAATTCAATAGAGGTTCCACCTGGGCAGTCCTTGCTGGACAAGGACAATTCGCTGCCTTCAGATGGGCATGCGTTCCATGCCGTGTTTCCATTGTATGCCAAGTGTCCGTCCTTGATGGAGAAGCCAGTGGTGGCAGGTTGACGGCCGAAAGGAGGAACATCTCCCAATTCACCGGTCTTCTCGTCTAAGTTAATACCTCTTCCGTTTTGGTCAAACAAGGTAGTCTTGTCTTCACCGAAGGTCAATTGCAAGTCCTCACCTTGGTCTCCGCCAACAGCGAAAACGTGTGGGTGGCTCTCGACCTTCTTGATGGCAGCATTTTGAACATTGGATCCAGAGTGGATAGCAATAAGTCCGAACTTGCCCTCCTTGGTTTGTGCTGCTTGAGAGGCTTCAGTCTTTGGAGCCGACTCGGTTGGCTTGGAAGATGCAGTTGACTTGGGGGCTTCAGTGGTGCTGGCAGTCTCAGTCTTTCCCTTTGGAGACACATCGTCCACCTTCTGGGAATCCATGATTCTCACGGCAACACCCAAGAAGCCAGAGTCACTCTTGTCAAATGCAATCTTGTTGTCTTCAACACCAAAACCACTGTTCAGGTCATGGGTCAAGTAGTTGTTGTCGTTAATAGAGAATCCCTTCTGAGCCTTGTCGGACAAAGTCACATATCCGTCAGATCCGATGTTGACATATTTTTGGGAAGTAGTGTCGACCAATGATCCATCGTCATTCAACACCAACTTCAAATCAGTCTTTCCGTTAGGAACGACATTGTCACCATCGGCACCCAACAGAGCGTATTGGTATTGGGAGCCGGATCTAATGAGCACAGGGCTGATGGATTGACCAGCAAGTGCGACGGCGAGGATGCTCAAAAATGGAAGGTATTGCATTGTGAGTTATTGGTTTGTAATTGTGTTTGTGTTTGTGATTTAATTGATTTGTTAATGATAATAATTTGAATTGAGCAAAATTGGTTCCCTTTATATACTTTTGCCACTGTGTGAAAATATCATTGAGAGAATAAAAATAGCATCGCATTGCATGCAATTATGCGCGATGACGTAGTTGCTGTCAGAAAAACGATCACTAAGCCCCATGCTTATGCACGAAAAAAAGCCAAGCCCCGAGGAAAGCGACAAGGAAGCCGAGAGACAATAGCTTAAGATCGGGTGCCTCTCAAGCGAGTCATGTATATTGTGACCCTTGGAATTAAGATAGGGGTGGCCTTCTGCTTACACAGAAACAGAACCTCTAGTTCTTTTCGTAATTATTCCGAGTTCTCGAGCATTCTTCGGGTATCCTATTATTTAGTCATCAATCTATTTGGAAATAAGTAGTTGACCCAATCACAAAAGCACACTGTCAAAGTATCGGAATACACACTCATCTCGTTGCGTGTGACCCTAAGGTAGTGCATATGCGCTCGCTCGCGCATGGAAATTCTTAGTCTAATGGCAACGTGACGTAATCAGCAACCCCATACTAGATCTAAAAATAATCCAAGACATGGTAAATTCACAGAAAGCCGTTTTGAAGCATGGTTGGGGTTTTTAAATTTAGTGTATAGTGAAAACAAAATCAGGCTAAGTCCCAAATAAAGGTGTAGAGTGTTCCGAACGGTTATGAGGTTTCATTCTAAGAAAACGGTTCGACTATACAGTTACCTTCCAATGACCACCATTGATCATCGTTGACCACCGTTGACCCAGGTGACCATCGCAGTCGCTTTTGTTGCGCCCACAGATGCATAAATGCAACATTCACTTTTGTAGCGGTAACTGAGTGGGGATGTGCTCGGTGGGGTACTGTGGGTATTCACCGGCGTGACCGGCTCGGACCGGGAACCGCAAAATTTGCACCCATTCCTGCACAGCGCCTTAACATTCTTCATGACCATGGGTGTACTGAATAAGCAGATGTAAGTCAGCACAAAAAAAAACATAAATGATTCTAACGACGTATTAGAGTTGCTTGAGTTTGAGTCTTGAAAGAAGAGGGATAGATTTATCCCGAGATCATCGCATTAATGTTTGATTGTTGGACACGACTTAGGCTAAATGCTCAGGTATATATTGGCTTGCTGATGAACAGGGAGTCTTTTCTAAGTACTCGAATTAAAGCGAATACCGAGATGTTTTTTCAGCAGTAATGATTCCATTACATGAAGTAGTTCCAGACTAATCCCGAATAACCCATCAATTTCCATTTCTGTTTTGATATCACAAATCTATCAAGCACCTGAAAAACGTTTGAGTCTCTGTGCTTCTTTTCTAGTTAGTTATTTTTTTTTTTTTCACATATACTGGTATCCTGATTTTGGTTCATCACACTCACTACGAAATCCTACCCATTTTCACGCAGATAGACCTGGCTTTCTGGTGATATAGGATTCAGAAAAGACCTCGTCTCATTCCACTGCAGTCCGAGTAAACAATTTGTTTAAGATAGATTTGTTTTTCTTAGTACTGTACTACCCCGGTATTTTGCTTCGGTGACCCATAATTCATATCCTGATTACCCTTGTTGTGATGAGTTGTTATATGCAGTTCATAGGAAATGGCTATGGCTCACTATCATCATGTAAAACAAGACTCCTTCAAAGTGAATCTTAAAGTTTTCCCGTAATAAAACATTTGTTTGCGTGTCCATGAAACTTTCCTACAGTTTGTGCATTCACTCATGACCCTCAACCATACATTACTTTCACCGATGCTTCAAAAACCAAAGTGCGAAGTTTTGCACTGTTCCCGGTTTTCTACACTTGTGAGCTTAACCAAACCAAAACAAGAAAAAAACACAGTCAAAAATCGGAAAGTGGGATCCAGCCAATATAAAACTTGTTAATCAATTTACAATCCAAGTATTAGCTCAGACCCAAAAGCAGCACTTGTTTGGAAGATTTTTTCATTGTGTATCCTCCAAATCTAGAAAAAGAGGTGTTTTGCAGTATCTTACGCCCACGCACTACGGACTTCCAAGTGCGGTGCGAATCCTGCTCTTCCTCGAGAAGCCATAGATAGCCCTATATTCACTTTCATGATAACTATTGAATGTATAAAAATTCAAGTCTAATGTATATTTGTGAAGCACTTAATCTGTACAGTATATACTCGATGCATATATGTATAAAGAGGACTACAGGGTTAATTGAGAGTGCTTTGAGCACTAACGTTCCATTGGCTCGATCTACAATTTTCACACAGACTAATCTTCAAAGAAACCACCGAACAAGAACATTCTCTCAACGGATTGGCCGCAGTAAATCTTATGTGGTCATCAAAAAGCAACTTGACTCCGGTAAAATCGACTAACCTAGATCTAGCAAACGAGCGTATTTCAACACGAGTGGGTGAAATCTTCTTCGAGAAAGGATCAGCATAAGATCATGTTGAAGTTTCAAGATCCCTTCAAAGTTTAGTACCAAAAGAACGAATTTTGAAAGTTTCACTTCTTCCAGTACAGTCTATCACCAAAGCAATCGCCACACACACAACACCAGAGCTATATATTATGATCATCACCTGCGGAACCAGCCTCTTCCCCAATTTACAGCCACTTGGATTCAATTTCACTCTCACTGCATTATCCAGCAAAAAGATTTTCCCTCCCACAAAATGAGAGACGGCTAGTTAAATGGGTATTGATTGGCCGAATCGACTAGTGATGAACTTCAACTCACGAATGTGTGGTTTAAGTTTGCTCAACCAAATCAAAAAAGGGGGTTTTAGTTCAAGAGATTGTGAACTTAAATGAATAGAATCACACCATTGCTCAATACTGGTACATTTAAGTTGACCCTTCCAAAGCTACACCTCAGGCAGATTTTAACCAAGACCGCGGCCCGGCAACATCCGTGCACCAGTGCGAAATGGTTGGTCAAGATTCATTTTTATCAAGTCGCAAACCAACACCCTCAACACCCAGCACTACATCCATCATGCTAAGTGCAGCCAAAAAAGGAACGGTAGCCCACAGCCTTTCGCAGACCGCCAGGCGCTCGCTCGTCAATTCTCCAAGGTTGCTTAGTATTCCTCAAGAACCCACGAAAAAGCCAGTGACTTCTCAACCTGTCAAGAATGAGATCAACAAGGTCCATGTGACTCCAATGGCAGCCAAGCCAGCAACCGGAGCTGTTAATGAAGCAGTCAAGGAGAAGGTGAATGAGCAAAACGCTAACCCAAAGAACAAGAAATTTTCTCTCTTTGGTTTCTTGCTTAAAACAGTTTTCTACTCCTCTTTGGTGTACGGTGGTACCATGTTTGTTGCATCCAAAAATGACCGTGTGATGGACTTGGTCATTGAGTATGACTTGCCATACCATGACGAGATTATTGATGCCATGGAAAACGGTTCTATCGAGGATTTGAAGAAGGCTTGGGGCAACCTCTCTGCCAAATTCTCCAAGGAAGAGATTAAGGAATTATCACACACGATTGAGCAGAAGGGTGAGCAATTGGTGGAAGAGACAAAGAAGAAATTCATCTCGGAACAGTCTCTTCCAGGGGAGCAATTGCAAAAACCAGTCGAGTTCGAGTCCTCTAAGAAGTTTGACAAGATTCCTTCGGTCTCTTTGACTGCCGGAAGCGGCATCTGCGACAGCTCTGTGCAAGCCACCATTGACTCTTTCAATGACTTGCTTGCCTTGCTTGACGGTAGCAATCTTGGGCCAAACAAGAGCGTGTTGGTGAAAAAGATTAGTGACAACATCACTGCTTTGTCAACTAAATTAGCTGCGTTGAACGACTCTTTCGAACAAGAGTTGCAGGCGAAGTTGAAGGAATCGGAGGTCAAATTGCTTACTACTCACACCAAAAAAGAATTGGAATTGACCCAGTCAATGTTGGAGCAATACAACTCCGAAAAGGCCAACTTGGAGAAGAAATACCAAGAGAGAATTGAAGTCGAGGTGGATGCTGTGAAGAGGGCTATCAGTCAAGCTGCAGTGAATGCCACTACTATGGTTCGTGTCGAGCAAACCAAGCAATTCGAAGCCTCTCTCAAGGAGAAAATCGATGAGGAGAGAAACGGAAGATTGAAGAATTTGGATGCTGTCAACTCGAGATTGGAGCAGCTCGAAGCCATTGCTCTTGACTTGGAGAAACAAGTTTCTGCTGCAGGTTCCAAGTCTCTGATTAAGCAAGCCGTCTCTAATTTGAAGTCATTATTGTTTAACACTTCTGAGACTGCACCTGCTAAAAACTTCAAGCCATACGTCGAGAAATTGCAACAATCTACCACCAAATCCAACGACGAGTTGATTGCATTGGCTGTGGAGGAATTGAAGCCATTGCTCAACAAAGAGAGCAGTCAGTCGATCTTGACCACCCCACAATTGTTATCCGCATGGGAACAGCTCACGCCTGAATTGAGATCTGCTTCTTTGTTACCTCCAAACGCAGGTTTGTTGGGTCACTTAGCTTCGATTTTCTTCTCCAAGCTTTTGATGCCAGTGAAAGGAGCTAAGCCAGATGGAAAGGATATCGAGTCTGTTATCGGTAGAGTGCAGCAAAGTTTGTCCCGCGGTGAATTGGACACCGCTGTGGAAGAGGTTGCCAACTTGAAGGGTTGGACTAGACAATTGGCTGACGACTGGGTGAGAGAGGGAAGAAAGAGATTGGAGGCTGAGTTCTTGATTGACTTGATCGAGTCTGAGACCAAGCTCTTGTAGTAATGTAGCCACGATATATATCAATTATTATAAACAAAGATGAAAAATGAAACCCCCTACGGAAACAGAAAAATAAGCTTAACTCAGGTCTCAAAAACCGTTAGTCACGTGACTCGGGGAACATATAATCAATATTCGCAGTGTCCGAAAAAACACCCACCACATGTCTTCAGCAGTAGCATCCGCCACAGTGTATGGAGGCGATGAGATTAATGCCGTGGTTCTAGACTTCGGGTCGTCCACTACGCGTATAGGTTTTGCCGGCGACGATTTCCCCCGGGTCATAGTGCCTTCGTGGTATGCACAGGACGAAGACGGAAGAAAATTGTTCGACACCAGCCTTGACTTCCCCAAGCCAAATAGAGAAATCAAGCCAATTGTTAGCGATGGCATGGTTGAAGATTGGGAAGCCATGGTTTCCCAGCTCAAATACTATTTCGATGAGGTGTTGAAGTTAGATTACCTGGAGCAACCGATATTGATTACAGAGCCTGTGTGGGCAGACCAGCAGTACCGGCAGAAATTGGTGGAGACCATTTACGAGGAATTCGAGTTTCCAGCTCTTTTCTTGGCCAAGATTCCCACTTGTGTGTCTTTTCAGCAGGGAAGACTGACGTGTCTTGTGGTTGATATTGGCCATGACTGTGCAAGTGTGGTTCCCATTGTGGATGGGATTTGCTTGCTCAAAAACTCCGTGAAAACGAACTACAGTGGTCAATTCCTTATCGACCACATACAAGACTTGATCACGACTAAGTTTCCCGAGGCGGACTTGACTCCAAGGTATAAGATCAAAGACAAGACGCCCGTTACGTACCCGGAAGCAGCACAATTCACCGCTAGAGCACTTAAAGGAGTGCTGGATTCTTTTGACAAATATCAACAACAAAAAATATTTGCTGAGTTTAAGGAAGTGTTACTAGATGCACCACAGAAGGCCATGAAGTCGAGCAATCCGCAACAGGCCGCCAAAGTCAAGGAGATGTACGAGGATGAAAGCAATACCCGGTCTTTTGAGTTTCCCAGTGGCCAGTCCATTGAGGTAACAGAAGAGAGATTTGAGTTGGTGGATGCGTTATTCGATCCAAGTGCCTATAGCTTTGAAGATAAGAGCTTGGAAGAAAAGTATCCTGCAGATAACGGAGAACTTTCTATTAGCAGTCCCTACGACGATTACCGGCCCATAAAGAGAGCCAGGAAAGCAGATGCAGCTCAATCAACACCTGCAACGACGCCCGAAACCACTGCCACCACAAAGACAGTTAGAGGGCTCACACAGTTGATCGCTCACGCAATATCATCGGTGGACATTGACCTAAGAACGGCCATAGCCAATAATATTATTATAACCGGCGGAACTTCGTTGATTCCACAGTTGACGGAGAGATTGAATGCCGAATTGCTGAATGCAAACCCGGGCTTGAAAATCAGACTTCATGCTATAGGAAATGCTAACGAGAGAACAAACCAGGCATGGATTGGAGGTAGTGTGCTCGCATCGTTGGGAACTTTCCACCAGATGTGGGTCAGCAAGGCTGAATACGAAGAAGTGGGTGTGGAGAGAATCTTGACGCAACGGTTCAGATAACAAGTGACAAAATACTTTTACACGCAATGATTCAGAGAAAGAAGAAAAGAAAAAAAACAGCCCAAAGTGTCATTGAGATCAACATGGACCAGTGTATGCGCAGTGTACCTACATAAACTGATGTAGTTGCAGCTACACACCAAGCTCTATTGACAGGCACTGACTTTGTAATATAGTTAGAGGATGGAAGAGGAATGAGAGTTAAAGCAGCCACCAGCTTTAATTTGAACTAGTTTTGATTTTTATCGAACATTGATTGTATCGAGCATTGGTTGTAATCAATATCGGTTGCACCGAGCATCGATTGTATGGTGGACTCAGCAACCCCAGTGAGAACTGCCTGTAGTATAGAGTGCACACTCCACTATGGAGCACACCGTACGAATCGCACCGTACGAATCGCACCGTGCCTCACCATTCGTGCCTTGATACACTCTCCAAGTATGATCACCCAAACAGCTTTATACCCGCCACAGCCCGCAACCACCCGGGGCTCGTCTACTTTTGTGGCCTATGATAAAAACAGTGATAGAATTGCCTATGCTTGTGGAAGCTCGGTATTCGTACGGTCTGTAGACCCAGACTCCAAGCTCAGCCCACTCCAATTCACCAAACATACCGTGACCGCCACAGCTGCAGCCTTCAGTCCTTCAGGTCACTACATTGCATCCGGAGATGAATCAGGAAACGTCAAGATCTGGGAAACCAGTATCAGGGACGACGAATTATACTTGAAGAGCGAATTCCAAGCATTGGGAGGCGTCGTCAAGTCATTAGTGTGGGATGCCGATAGCTCGCGTATCATTGCTGTGGGAGACGGCAAGGAGAAGTTTGGCCATTGTTTCATGTGGGATTCCGGCAATTCCATTGGGGAGATTCAGGGCCATTCGGAAACAATCAATGCCGTGGATATCAAGCCTCAAAGACCTTACCGTGCAGCCACGGTGGGCGACGATAAATCCATGGTTTTCTTTACTGGTCCACCTTTCAAGTTCGACAAAAGCTCCAGAAACCACCATACAAATTCCGTTAGAGCAGTCAAGTTCTCTCCTGATGGAAAGTGGTTGGTGACGGTGGGCTCCGATCGCTTGATTGTGCTTTACGACGGAAAGACGGGAGAATTTGTCAAGAAAACAGAAAAGGCTCACGAGGGCGGTATCTACTCTGTGGCATGGTTCGACGACTCTTCTTCATTCGTCACAGCCTCTGCTGATGGTACCTTGAAGAAGTGGAATGCGGAGAGTTTGCAAGAAGAACTCAAGTACGTGATCTCGCTGGACTCCTCAGTGGAAGATCAACAAGTTAGTGTTGTGGTGACCAAAAACTTTGTCATTTCTCTTTCCTTGAATGGTCACTTGAATCAGTTTAGCCACGGTAGTCTGGAGCTTTCCAACATCATCTATGGCCACCAACGTCCTTTGACGGCTAATGAGGCTGACAATGGAAACTTGGTGACCGGTGCTTCGGACGGCTCGCTCTTTACTTGGAAGATCCAGGATGGAAGTTTGAGCCCGGTGTGCAAGCCATTCACTTCGGAAGACAAAGCCCATTCCAATTACATTTCAAGCATCAATTCCTTCGAGGGGAAGATTGTAACCACTGGCTGGGATGATAAAATCAAGTTGTGGGAGGACGGCAAGTTGGTGAAATCTGCAGACTTGCCTGGTCAGCCTAAGGGACTCGTGATTGCCAAGCATGTGGTTGTTTTGTTAGAAACAAAGATCCAGGTCTACGATGTCACTTTGAGTCTTTTGGTTGAACAGGACTTGAAATACAATGCCTCTTCAATTGATACTACTTTGGAAGGTGTTGTTGTTTTCGTGACAAATGAAACAGACAAGAGGGTCGAGCAGTATGAGGTTCTGGGCGATATCAAGCACGTGACATCTTATCCGAGCTTAAGAGCAGCCCCCAGCTTAGTGAGGGTTTCTCCAAACGGCGAGTACCTTGCAGTGGCCGAAACCAACGGAAAATATACTCTCTACTCCACGAAAGACCAGTCGGCAGTCACAACACGGTGGGCATTCCACAACAGCAGAGTCAATGATGCCAAGTGGACAAGCGACTCGAAGTACTTGATCAGTGGTGGCTTGGATTGTTGGCTCTTTGTCTACTCGGTGGCCAGACCTGCAAAAGTGCTTAAATTGGCACAGGCTCATAAGAGCGGTGTGAGTGGTTTGCAGTGGCTCGCTTACGAAGGTGCTAAGGGTTCTGTGGCCAGTACAGGCTTGGACGCTACGGTGAGAACCTGGGACGTAGACTTCAGTGCTTACTGATTGACACATTTTTTTTTTTTGCATAAATAGTCGAAAAAGAAATTCTATGATATTAAAACCATCCTATGATATTGAAATCGCCGATTATTGATCAATTGGTGAACTCTTCTGTCCAGGGGTGGAGAAGAGGGTGAGAGAGAACCAGCAATTGGGCGTATTTTAGCAGGTGTGCATACACCAGCAGCGAGTTGCCCGAATTTCACCCCTGTCTCCGAGATTCCTGTACTAAAAGACCTCTGAAACACCTCCATCCTGCCCTTACATTAGCCTGATATTTGTACCTTTTATTTAGGCATCGCTATCAGGCGGGGCTGGTGCAGCTTCTCGAGCGGTACCCCGCTTGAAGTGGAGGTGCGTTTGACCTCGCACTTCTGAAACCTACATGGAATGGGTTCGATACAGCGAAACCGCATATTATCCGTGGGGTCAGGCCATATAAGACCGCAGTTCGCCCCAACTTTTAGAGTGCTTCTTTTTCAACTTTTTTTTTCTTCAGATCCCTCTATCCTCTTTAGACAATCATCATTGCACTCCTGTGGTAAGTTTGCACTATTGAAAGGAAAACACTCAAAAGGGATACCCACATATGACAGACAATAAGAGCTTAATCAAAGGGGCTTTGGACTTGGACCCCTGGTTGGAACCCTACTCGCAACCATTGATTGATCGTCAATTGCAGTTCCGCAAATGGTTACAGACGTTCAAGGACTCCGAAGGCTCTCTCTATGACTTTGCCTCTTCGTATGAGAAGTACGGAGTCCACTGTGACCCGAAAACCAAGGAGATCGTGGTCCATGAATATATTCCTGATGTCAAAAGCGTTTCTCTTGTTGGAGAATTCAACAATTGGAACACGGAGACGCATCAGTTTACCCCGGTCAATGACTATGGCTTGTGGCAGTTGCGGATCCCTGCAGTGAATGGAGACTTTGCCATTCCTCACGACTCCAAGTATAAAATTTTCATGAAGCTACCTACTGGCGAGGAGATCTTCCGGCTTGATCCTTGGGGCGTCAGGGCCACTCAAAATACGGAGAGTCCTTTGTATGATGGCAGGTTTTGGAACCCCTCAGAGGCTTATACCTTCAAGAACCCCAGACCCCACTTTTCCGACCACGACGGTATTAAAATCTATGAGGCCCATGTGGGAATTTCCTCCAGCAAACCCAGAATTGCAAGCTACAAGGAGTTTTCGAGAGATACTTTGCCCAAAATCCATGCGTTGGGTTACAACACCATCCAATTGATGGCCGTGATGGAACATGCGTACTACGCTAGTTTCGGGTACCAGGTGACCAATTTCTTTGCTATTTCCTCCAGGTGTGGAACTCCAGAGGAATTGAAGGAGTTGATTGATCACGCGCATCTGTTGGGAATTAGAGTTTTACTTGATGTTGTGCACTCCCATAGCTCCAAGAATGTTGAGGATGGACTCAACAACTTCAATGGCACAGACTACTATCTCTTCCATGGAGGGGCTAAAGGCAACCATGATTTGTGGGACTCGAGATTGTTCAACTATTCCCACTACGAGACGCTCAGATTCCTCTTGTCGAACTTGAAGTTTTTCATTGATGTGTTCAAGTTTGATGGCTTCAGGTTCGATGGTGTGACCAGTATGTTATACAAACACCATGGATTGAGCTTTGGCTTCAGTGGTGATTACAACGAATACTTCAATTCTGAATATGTGGATAACGATGCGATTGCATACCTCATGTTAGCCCATGAACTACTTCATGAAATCAGTGCAAAAGAAAAGGGCTACAAGTTTATTTCCATTGCTGAGGATGTCAGTGGAATGCCCACGTTGTGCTTGCCTACATCCGAGGGTGGTATTGGATTTGATTACAGATTGTCCATGGCTATTCCAGACATGTGGATCAAGATCTTGAAGCACCTCAAGGATGAAGATTGGGATTTGGGCAATATTGTGTTCACCTTAACCAATCGGAGACACGGCGAGAAGTGCATCAGCTACTGTGAGTCCCATGACCAGGCCCTTGTTGGTGATAAGACAATTGCCTTTTGGCTCATGGACAAAGAAATGTACACCAACATGTCGGTATTATCTGAGATGACCGAAACCATTTCGCGTGGGTTGGCATTACATAAGATGATTCGGCTCTTGACCTTCTCCTTGGGTGGAGAAGGGTACTTGAATTTTATAGGTAACGAGTTTGGGCACCCCGAATGGTTGGATTTTCCAAGAGAGGGAAACAATGAGTCATACCTCTATGCCAGACGCCAGTTCAATTTAATTGAGGACGACTTGTTACGCTACAAGTACCTCTTCCACTTTGACTCGGAGATGTGCCATTTGGATACGAAATACGGCATCTTGGAATCCAGCCAAGCATACGTTTCATTGAAGCATGAAGGGGACAAGGTGATTGTCTTTGAAAGAGCTGGCCTTCTTTTTATATTCAATTTCCACCCTACTGCTTCATTCCCCGACTACAAAGTTGGTGTGGAAATCCCTGGAAATTACCAGATAGTTTTGAACTCGGATACAGAGGCCAATGGCGGATTCAGCAGAATCAATGATGTCACTGAATCAGGGGAGAAGTTGACATTCTCTACGAATGCCGAGCCTTGGAATGACAGAAAAAACTCTCTCTTCATCTACATTCCATCTAGAACAGCTTTGGTCTTACAATTGAAGGAAAAGATCATTTAAGCTGTGGTAAATAGCGGACTAACTTTCCAAAGCTAAAAGAATATCTTTAATTAAGAAGTTAATATTTGCAGACGAGTTTGGCACACCTGTATTACTTTGTTCACCAACTTTTCCATATTATGACGGCACAGCGACTTTGGATGGATGAACTTAGAAGCCTGCCTCAAAGAATGAATACTCACCGGCCACACCTTGAGACTCGAATCGTATGTCTGCATGATCCCCGCTATATCTATGGCTAGATTTTCGCCGTAATTTGCTGGATACTTGAGTATCTCCGGCTCTATCAATGCCTCATCTTTCATGCGTAAGTTTTGACATGCAAAATATAAAAGAATCTTGGAGATGTTAAGATTGATGGCTATGATTGCAGTTCTCTCGTCATCGAAATAAATGGTTGGAAACTCAGACTCGTGTTGTGCTGGCTTGTGTACGAGTGGCTTCAAGAACACTGGCATGTTTTTGACATACTCATTCAATTTGGAGTTGAGCTGTAGCCAAGAGTAAAACCTCGCGTTCATCTCGTAATCCTTTTGCGTTATCACATCAGTCAGATTGGAAAAGTCATTGATTTCCCCGCAAAGTAACATGATCTTATTTGACCACCAGATAGTTCTATCCTTGGACACGATGTAGCTGGAGTAGTCTTCGACTTGTTTGTTCAGATGTGAATCCTCGGTCGGGTAGACATCGAATGTACTGAAGTATGCTGAGTCGAGAGACTTCCAAATGTCAGTTGAGAACATGTTAGGAAGCTCAAGTTTCAAGGAAAGGACCAAGTCACAGACATAAGTGGCCCAGAAACAAGCTTGATAGAATTGAGAGTCTTTCAAAAGACTTTTGCTTGCCGTGTTCTTCGACAAAATAGACATCAAAATACTGCCCGCACCCTTGACGTAAACACTATCGATGGCGATGAAGAACAACTCGTAGATACATAAGATGTTTGTGCTGATCAAGCATCTAGCCAAAAGACCTGATTCAGGGCTATTAACACCAGGCAAGCTGAGGTAGTGGCGGATGGAGTAAACGCTTCTCTGGTAGTACTTGAGTGGACACCAGGGGTCAATTTTCTGAGGGTATTTTCTTTGGAATATGAGCGAGCTGAGGCAGAGCAAGGAGTCCAAAATCATCCTAGTATCATCGTAAATGGCGATCTCAGACACAATTTTCTCGAAGTAGTCGTAAGTGAGAAAAATATCAATGAACACCGCAATGTCCTTGCAGAATAGATCAAACAAATTCTTTTCAAGTGGGCTTTCCAATTGTATTACACAAGTCTTATTGATGTCAACCCTGGGAGTAGAAATCCCCAAGATGCTCCTGAAATTCTCGTAGATCTTGTCGTAACTGTGCTCCTCAAGTCCTTCGGGGGATGAACGCAGCGAGTACTTGTAATCGCTTTCAAGCTTGTTGATCTTGGGCCTAGAATTCATTTTTGTTTGCGTAGGTTTGAAATTGGTTTCCGTACTCCCATCTGATGCTTTTGCAGGCGCATTCTGGGAATCTATCTTATTCTGCGGCAATGAACGGGAGGTCCGACTCATATTAGGGGCATAGTTCGATACCTGGTTGCCATAGTTGGATACACCAACAGAGGATCTGGAGCCGTAATTGCTGGAATTGTCACTGTTGGGAGTATACACGTTGGTCTGGTAGTTGTTGGAAAATAAATTGTTAGAGTTGTAAGAATTGGGACGGTTGAGGGGGTCTTGGCTCATATTCAGTGCCACGTAGCCCAGGTATTGTTGTTGTGGTTGTCTGGGATCAGGCCTCATCAAAACCTGTTGACGAAACTGTGCATCCGTGTAACCTTGAGACACGGGCCGGGAAGGTTCGTTTAGCCGAGGAAAGTATTGAGCATTATTTTGCTGTTGAGAAGTAAAATGCTGGGGATGGTTCATGTTGAAAGCAGAGTAGTTCAGCAGCAGTATGGGCAGATCATCATATTGCAGTCTTGACAGTAGAACGTAATGGTGTGGCCGAGACACGTTGCCAGAAACGGGTGTCTGATCCGCCTGTTTTCTGTCGACGTCACTAGCATTGTTAAAGTGGCCGAGGAGGGCATTCAGTTCCGGGATCTGTGAATGTGATGGAATATTGTTGTTTATGGTATTGGATGAATTCAAATGGATGGGAGGAATTTGTTGGAAGTTCATGGGGGGAATATGGGACAGCGTGAAGTGCAGTTGTGTACCAAGGGGCATGGTGAAATCACTTTGCTTTTGAGCCGAATAAGTGTGTGGCGAGCTTAAATGCTGATCCATGCTAGAAGCAAGGTAAGGGTACGGCGGAATAGATGTGATGTACCGGACCCTGTGACTGCGAGGGTGGTTATGCGTTAACTAATGCGTAGGAAGTGTGCGTGCACCCTGCGAGATGCACACTATATGGCCAACTACGAACGACGAGACCCGCAAAAGTGGGGAGACCGCTAAGGCTGAAATTAAAACAGAAAATGTTGGCATTGTTATTTATACTTAATTTCAGGTGGGCCATCGGATTTGTACAACTTAAGCACCAGGGAATGACCTGGACCCCAGGGGTCAGTCACTGTGACGATGAAATTACCGAGTAATCACCATGCATAGAACTATCATGCAAAAGAGGGTTCAGGAATTAAAGCAATCCTCCTTTCGACAATCTCCGCCACAACCAGGAAGGACTCGACTAACGCCATTATGGCTTTACGGCGTATGGCGGGACATTGTTGGCACGCACAGCAGAAGGCGTACTATAGCAGATCGGCGTTAAGTGCGCAACAGACCCTTGAGAAAAAGCGGCGAAGAATAATAGCGATGGGCCATTAGAAAGTGCATAAAGTATACCATTGATGCCAGTGAATTCTTACCCTTAGATAATCGTTGTTTCTTCGAGATCCCTAACGGCGTTTTTCATGATGTTTCAGGT
This sequence comes from Metschnikowia matae var. maris, assembly GCA_002370695.1. Classification (NCBI taxonomy): domain Eukaryota; kingdom Fungi; phylum Ascomycota; class Pichiomycetes; order Serinales; family Metschnikowiaceae; genus Metschnikowia; species Metschnikowia matae. The sequence continues at coordinate 406,434 of NKZH01001756.1, read as the reverse complement.
TACCACGGCAAGCCTACAATGAAACTAGGTCCAATTATTGTGTTTACGCACGTGAAAAGGCTAATTTAGCGAAATAGCATTTCTTGGCTTCTCAAGGGGCGTGCTTGAGGCGACATATCTGAATCTGAACAATCGGTTGCTGTGCGCATTGCGTTCTATTGTCTGCACAGATCATCACACGCAAAACACGACCGGGAATACAGCCATAAATCACGTGGTTGACCTATCGCCGGCAATCTAATCGTAGGAATGCCGTTGGGCCAGACCCCTACTATGCCGTCGTTTTCCTTGTCTATGCATGTGCGGCCTGGCGGCAAGATCCCCGAGGCACGTGACTCCGCGTACTACCTCTCTTTTACTTAGACCTAGCCCTTTCCCCCCTAATGGCTGAAAAGGAGTTGACTGTGTTCATTGTGGATACGCAGGCCCCATGGGATTCTTATGACTACTTATTCCAGACTCTTGCTGCAAAGCTCTTGAAGGGTCTCAAAACTGACTATGTGTCTGTTGTGGCTTTTAATGCCAGCTCTACTGACCATTCTGCTGCTGACACAGGCAAGTTCATTGGAGTGAATGTTTTGATGGATTTTGAAGTGGCATCCTTTGATGGGTTGAAAGCTTTACGGGAAAGACTTTCCTCATTGTGCAGAGACTCTGAACAGCCCATATCATCTGGAAAGCGCAGTGATGCCATTCAAACTATACTCTTTTCTTCCCAATTGTTCAAACCTACGTTGAAAAAAGTGTTCACTAGGAACATAATCCTTATCGTTTCACAAAACGATCCAACGTCTTTAGATTTATTGGATAGGGTTCCCCACTTCTATGCAGATATACCGTCTAATTTATACGTGATTCTCCAGAACGATGATGTGCCGGAGGTCTATGAGTTGCTATGTCTGAACTTTGTTTCTGGCCGTGCATTTTCCTCTGCATCTGCAATTGATGCAATAACCCACCACCATCCAGTTAAGAAGACCCGGCCCGTGACAGCCTACAAGGGCCATCTTCGCTTTGGGGCTAACTTTTCTACTATACTCCATGATCCATCTTACATGCCCGAAAGTGACGAGTCTTGTGCAACTTTTGATATTGAGCTTTATCCGGCAGTAAAGTCAGAGACATCTCTGCTGCTCACTCATGACTATGTTGTGGATAATGACGAAGTGGCAAAAATAAAGAGTGTCACTTCTCATTACGTCTTGGAGAAGAATGCTCAGGCAAAGGACTCAGACGATCTTCCAGCAATTTTGCCAGAGACGAAAGTTGAGGATATTGAGAAATATTATGATAAAGTGCCTGTGGAGTCCCGGGCTCTTACTCCCGGGCTCAAGTTCTCCAATTATGATCTTATAGCGCTCGACGAGGACCTCATCAAATCTTCAAAACTTAAGCTACAATCTGGACTCGACATCTTTGGCTTCATCAATTCCAATTCTCTTCCTCAACACTTGTTTACTGAAGAGCCTTTCTATGCTGTTCCAGAAAAGGCTTCAAAATTGAGGAACACCACAGCGTTTTTCGCTTTTGTCGAAGCTTTGCTTGCCAAAAACCTTGCAGCTTTATGCCGCTTCATCCGTAAACAAGAAAAAGAAGTGGAGGTCGGGGCATTGTTTCCCGTGAGGGTCAAACGAACTGAAGATTACACCCCTTGCCTTTTGTTCATTCGGTTGCCTTTCAAAGAGGATGAAAAAATTGGGAATTTTCCCGCTCTCTCGAAAACAAGCAAGCCCATACAAGACTCTGAAGATGACGACTTCAATGAGGATGCGGTGAACCTGCTAATGGAAGAATTTATTGAGTCCAAAACGGCACATGAAGACATTGACGATTTGGCGGATCAGCCCTACATGATCAATGACCCCAAGGTGACTATGCTTGGTAGCGAAACATCCAAGTTGTCTCTCCCTCCCAAAAAAGCCACCAACAACCCACTTCTGTGCACATCTCCATCCACCACCAAGTTCCACAATTACTTGCGCAAAATCATTCTTAGTTCATTAGATGCAGAGAAATGGGTGCATCATTTCACGGACCCCAAGTTCATTGAGAAATATCTCCGAGAAAATGACAATCATACTAATTTCTTTACGTTGGCGAATTGTATGACCTCAAATTCAACATTCGACATAGCCAGCTGGCTCGGAAACGGAAACACTTCAAGTGCAGAAAAACGGTTAGTGGAAAAATTAGATATCAAGTATGAGCACAGAGAAGACTCTAAAAAACAGAAAGTCGCTGATCCAAATGCCTTATATAAGAAGAAAGGAAACTACGGCGCCGATGAAGGAGATTATGGTGAAGTCCCTGATTTTGGGTTGTGATCCAGTGCTATATACTATAACTTGAAGAGCTGGTTTCTCAAGTCATACTCCCTATCTTTGGCGGTTCTGGAGCGGTTTTTAGACTGGCCCGTGCCGTCTTCGCCCAAACTATTCGTGATGCGCTCATTAGTGGACGTTTCCTTGATTCTGTCTTTCTCGTTTCTCATGAGCTCTTTGATTTGATACGCATCTGCATCTAGAATAGCAGGAACATCGAAAAGACCGCGGTATACACGAGACTTGCCCTGTCTCCAGAGGTTAGTCCAGTGGATCGCCATTCCAACATCGTCGAACAGATCATCTTCTCTGAGCTTCCGTCTTTTCTTTGCAATCTGATAGAGAAGCTCATGAACATCGTTTGTGGGATGCTTCATATACTCCGAATACGCTGCACCCAGAGGGTCCTGGAGGTTTAGGACGTATAACAAGTAGTCAGCTTGAACTACCGGGTCGATGAAAGAGGTGTGGATGCAGCCCACGAGGCCGAGTGCAAGCATTGTTTGCGAGTCTTTCACCGTGGGCAAAAAAACACCTGGAGTATCATAGACCAATATATCTGGGTTTTGACTAAGTCTGATGATTTCACTGGTGTTGCGTGTGACTCCTGGCTGGCCACCAGTTCGGGCCACCTTCTTTTTTTTAGAACTGATGGCTTCCGGAAGCTTTGAGATGTAACCCACTGATCGTAGCGTATTGACTAGCGTAGACTTTCCCACGTTGGGCATTCCTATAATCATGGTCCGTAGGCCTAAAGGTGGTGGTGGTTGCATACCCTTATAATGGTCACCAATGGCATCTAGCACCTTACGGGCATCGGACTTGCTTCGAGTGTCCACGAAAACGAACGATTCTTCTGCATGCCATTTTTTTAGCAAGTCAGGCTTGAGAATCGATAAGTCCTTCTTACTATACAATATGATCTTCTTCTTCCGTGCAAGTACCCGGTCGAAGAGCACGTTGGTGGTTGAGATTGGGGCTCTGGAGTCACGGACCTCCAAGATCAAGTCTATTTGTGGGGCCAAATGGCCAAATTTGGTGAGTGCTTTCTGGTGGTGGCCCTTAAAGTTGGAGAGCGACAACCGGTAATCCGGAAACGTCTGTCGTGGTACGAAACTCATCCTGATGGTAGTATATGTAGATGGTTGCAGTGTAGTCTATTGAGATGGCAGATATATACTCTCACTACTCTGCAGAAGATGCATCCCATCAGCGCGACCGCACCGAAAGACGCCTTTCACACTAGAGAAAGACGGCCCCGCCCTAGAGACGCTTTACCATGCCTTTGATCACATTCACCGGACCACCGTGCTCCGGAAAAACAACTTGGGCCAAGAAACTCATTTCTCAACTACAGGAGAAAATCTCCCTTGCGCAGAAGGAGAATGGCCCGGGTTCAAACTACACCATCATATACCACAGCGATGAGAGCCTTGGTATCTCGCATGAAGTATATAGAGAATCCAGTTCTGAGAAACACGCCCGTGGAACGCAGTTATCGGTGGTCAAGAGGGATCTTTCAAGGTCTGCGTTCGTGATCTTGGACTCATTATCATACATTAAAGGTTTCCGTTACCAGCTCTTCTGTGAGGCCAAAGGTGTGGTCACGCCGCACTGCGTGGTCCAGGTGATGAACCCAATGGACAAATGTATTGAGTGGAATAAGAACCACGACAATCCATGGGATGAGGATGTCATGGCCCAACTTGCCATGAGATATGAAGAGCCAAATGCCGACTCTCGCTGGGACAGCCCGTTGTTTACTGTGGTGAGTGACTACGAACAAGAATCTTTACCGATCGATCAATTATGGGATGCTTTGGTACTTAAAAGACCGCCTCCGCCCAATGCCGCCACTTTGGTCAAGCCTACTTCAGGCAACAACTACTTACAGGAACTAGACCGCAAGACTTCCGATGTGGTCAACAAGGTAGTGCAGCACCAACAGTTAATGGGAGGAGGCCTGGCTATTATTGATAAGCTGCAGGAGCTTTATGTGGAGTTGCCTGCCGATGGAACCAGTATTGCTCAGTTACAGAGAATAAGGCGAGCATTTGTGAGTTTGAACCGTATGAGAAGCATTGATTTGGACCGTATCCAAAGTGTGTTTGTTGAGTATGTGAATAAGAGTTTAAGCGAGGAATGAGCCATTTCATTGCCATGCCAACTTTAATAGAATTATTTTACTTCTTTCTGGCGTTCGTCCACTTGAAAACCGTATTTCCATCTTCATCCACGAGTTTCCTCTTGCTACCTTTCTTCATCAATTCTCTAGTCAATTCCAATTGCTGCTCCACCTCTCTGAGCTCTTTCTCACGTTGCAATCTCTCCTTCAACAACCGGTATTTTTGAAGCTTATCCTTGTCAGTCGATTGCTTGTCAGCATGTTCGATTTCGTTCTTGATCAAACGTTCTCTGTTCTCAAGCTGGTCTATACGCAACCGGTTCTCTCTTCTTTCTAGCATACTGTCGTCTGTGTTGAAGAACTTTGCTGCATTAAAGGAGTCCTGATCTTTTTGGGAGTCCACGAAAACAGTGTGTTTGCCCTGGGCCTTGAAATCCAAAGATTTGCGGAGTTTTTGGGCCTTCTGAGTCTCGTTTAGCCTCATGGTTCTCACATAGTTCACGTCCTGCGACTTAAGAAGCTTGGCCTGTTCATTTGAGAGGTTAACGGAGCCACGGTCTCGGATTAGAATTCCATCTTCATCTGTTTTCTTGTTGACCATAGCATGGTAGTATTCGTCGGGGTTGTACTCGGCAGCCTTGGATCTCAATACCTTCAACGCAGCTTCCTTCTGGTGATAATCATCGGCTCTCAACTTGTAGTCCTTTTTTTTCTCTAGAAGACCATATTTGAGACGATCCAGCGTCTGCGAACGCTCCTTGTGCTGTTTTTTCTGAACATTGTGAACCAACTTTGCCATGATGGATGTTTGAGGTTTGAAGCGTGGTAAAAATTGTTTGATGTGTGCTCATCGAAGTAGTGCATATCTGTGGAGATGCTGCGCATTTGCAGCGAGTGATGGTCAGGGGTCTCCCCAGGAAGGTATAAGCCCGGCGAAGAAAAAGAAAAAAAAGAAAAGGTTGAAACAAACTTGTTTCCTGTTTGGAACTTTAAGCTCTAGTGGAATATGAAAACCCCCCATTTGTTTTGGTCACTTTCTGATTTTCAGTCCCACTTTACATATCTCAATAATTGGTGAGAGGCTCAGAAAACAGTGTGAATTGTCTCTGGAAATTTGGCAAACTTCTAAAATTTAGAATTTTTACAATTCCTTTAACTCATCAACCTCTAATATATTTTAATCAGCATTTTCATATATATTAGACTATCGAAGACTGAGTACAATATACACTGTTCAGTGCCAGTAACATTCTCGCGCATGCCTTTTTTTCAGGCCGTCGTCACTCACCAAGTCCATATATTCCACTAACTACCATGATCCGAATAGGCTGGACCCGGAACCTAGCGGTTCTCCAGAAGACACGCTATGCCTTTTTAAGACAAATGTCTCTGAGTGTAAGCACCTCCACTGATGCACAAACTACTCCCCTTGGGGAAGACAAGGTAGAACAGGAGAAGCAAGTGGAGCAAGTGGAGCAGGAGGAGCCCTCTGACCAGATTTCTACGCCATGGTATCTACGGAGTGATATCAAATCGACATTGATCGAAGAAAAAGAGATTGAAATCCCCGAAATCCCCACTGGAGCGCCGGTTCAAGTGGAGGAGTTCCTTACGCTATTGGCCAAGGACTACGGCATGCAAAATCTTCTGCTCTTTGACATGACCCGGCTCGACGACCTGCACGAGTTTAGATCCAACAATAATACTGTGGATTACATTTTGATCGGAACAGGAAAGTCCGAAAGACACAACTTCAAGGCTGCCACAGAGTTGAGAAACCACATAAAACATACCCATAATGTGATCCCATTAGTGGAGGGAATGGTGGCCAATGGCAAAACACCTGCTCAAAGAAGAAGACTTCTAAGACAGGCTAGAAAGGGCCCTTCTGCCACAGACAATGACTACGGCAAATCGGCCAACAGCTGGGTTCTTTTCCACCACGAAAATGTGGATGTGCATCTCATGACCGCTGAAAGAAGACAGGAGTTGAATTTGGAATCCTTGTGGTGTCCTAAAGAAGAGTTGCACTTGTACGAGCAGAAAACTTCCGTTTCGTCCTCTTCAGACCACATCTTTAGTGGCATTAGAAGATTTCATACCATGGTATCCCGAAGACTGGTTGCTACATCTTCAAGACCAAGTGATCTTTTGCAGGCTTTAAGAGAAATGCCCTTTGATTTTCCTACAGAAAGTTTTGCGCAGTTGAAGAGTCAATTTCAACGTGATTTCCAACCCCATGATGCCAGTGACTTCAATGATAAAATCACCTTTCTCAAGACACTCCACTGCCTCAATCCGCAGTTGGTTTCGTTCCAAGAAGTCGAAGATGCTTTTTATGAAAAACATACCCGGTTAGACCTCGGGGCCTCACAAAAGAGTGACGATGTCACCGAATATTTGAAGCTTCTCATTGACAGTCCCTCTAGAGACCAATCTTCAGTTGCAGCAACGGACCTGAGCTTTGGCCAGGTGTCTACGTTCATTTCCAACATATACAGCTTTTCTCTGGAGAAGTTCAGCATGACCTCAAATCCACTTTTCATTCCCCTTCTATGGAGATTGACCTACAACAACTCCAACACAAGCATCACGCCCAAGCTTGTAGCAGATATCGTTGATCAGAAGGTCGAAGCCAATTTCAGCGAGTATGCATCGCCAGAGATAATGTTTTCAACAAACAATGCCCGGAATGTGTTGACTTTGATCGATTACCACAACCTGGCAATAGACCCAGACGCACAGGTCAGTCCTCAGTTCAAAGAAGTTGTTTTGTTCACATACGGCAATGCAGGAAAATGGGAACGGTTTTGGGGTGAATGGGAAAGCATGCATTTCCCAAAGACTCTTGAAGCCACGGAAAAAATGACCATGTGGGTCCGGTTGGTTGTGTTCCTAGCCTTGACCTCCAACAAGGCTCAAGCTCTTCACTTCTTGAACAATTACTGGAACAACAGTACATCAGTTGGAGGCCTGTTTCTTGATGCCTTGAAGCTGAACAAAGGACAATTCAATAATGAGGCCGAAAAACGGGCCTTGGTTCAGGCAATGCTCCACATAATTGGTCTTTTTGACTCGGAAGCAAAGCCTGCTTTTGAAGACATCAAGACCAAATTACATAGCTTTGAGTAGGCTCGGATATCGGCGACTACTCATAATTTATAATTGTACATAATACACCAGAGGCTATAAGCTGGAAACTATAGACTTTAAGACATCGTTCCTGTGTGCGAGACAGAGAGAGAAGGCGCGACGCGTATAGCTGCTCCACGCTCCATCTTAGCTCCCACACCAAACCTAATGGCTACCATACTAGAGTACAAGGTCCGAATCAAAGAATGGGAAAAAAACTTTGCTTCTAAGCACGGGAAGCCACCCTCAAAAAGCGATGTGAAGGCCGACCCTGACATACGAAAAGCCTACAAGGTCTACAATGAGTTGAAGAAAGCTGCGACTGACACGTCTAATACAAGCGGAAAAGAGACAGAGAAAGAGACAGAGGAGACAGGAAGAGAGAAAGAAGTGCCGAAACATAAGAGCTCAGCGGATTCCAAAAGCAAAAGTCTACATTCTAGCAAATCAAGGCGGTCTGTTTCGGCCGAACTGCATCAGAGCAGCAAGCTACCAACAGTAGATGTGTTCCTCACTGATGATGAGGAAATGGAAAAGAACGTGATTGTTCGTAATGCCGAGCTAGGTCCCACACCCCAGGCCAATGGAAAAGTCATGTCTTTATTTGACCTGCTCATGAGTCCGCCTGACTCTTCTCCCATTAGAAGAGGACCCATAGTTAAGAACGAGCTTCTAAGTGTGGGTGAATCTCCCCTGAAACAGAATATCTTCAAGACACCTACAAATTCCGTGAGACGGATCGAGACAAGCAATGTCACTCCTTCGAGGAGCTCTGGAAGCTTAATGGAAAGACTACGAACTGCTGCCTCACCCTCAGCTGGGAACATATCAAATGACCCTACCAATGAGATTATGGAGACACCATTCTACCTAGGGAAAGTCACTAGCAAGTTCTCATTTAATGATGCTCTAAATACAACACAGGAATCGCCATCAAAAAACAGCTTGGTCGGGTCTCCCTCCAAAGCTAGGTTAGCGTGGTCTCCATCAAAGGCCAACTTGATCAAAACTCCTGAGAAACCCACCCTGTTGCTCGAGGAGTTTCAAGTCTCTCCTTCTCCGCTCAAATCTCAAAGGTACCTATCGTTTGGAGGCACCAAGAAGGTATCGCAAATCTTCCAGGAATTCCAGAGTTTGGCTGCGACTCAAGACTTTGAGGATCAGAAACGGGAGCTTGAAGAAGAAACTCAACAAATTGAGAAAGCCCTTCAACAAGAGGCTGCTGCTTCACAGTTACAAGAAGCTCCTTCTCTCGCCCGCAAGCGGAAAAAGGCTTTGACGCAGAAGAGAACTACCAGAAGATGGAAGATCAAGCCTCGCTTGATGGATGATAGTGAAGAAACTACTTTCGAAGGTAAAGACGTCCATGAAGAGATTAACCGTCTTGATAAGGCCAATCAAGCGGAGTTACAAACTTATTTGAATGGGGATGTTTCTGGACATGAATCGACAGATGAAGAAGAAGCCAGTGATGATGATGATAATGATGCTGACCATGAGGCCAAACCGATCTTACGGAATCCGAACTTGAGCACGAAGATCAACCCGATCAGCAACAACTACCAAAGATTAAAGATCAACGATCCTCGCGCTAAAAGGTTCAAGCAGCGCATGAAACGGCGCTAGTGCAAATATATATATATATATGTATATGGATGCTTATTTATGACGGAAGCGCAGCGACAAGCTCTGTGTCATCCATCAGAGGTGCCTGAACTCTATTGCGTGTAGGCGTTGAGATATCGGAGGAGTCGTGGTGCTTCTTCGATGAAACATAGATAGGCCGTTCCCATTTCTCGTTCTCACTCTCGAAGTCCCAAGTATTTGAAAGTAGTTGCTTTTGACCTTCAAGTTTGCTCTGTTTCAATATAGCCTCCAATTCGTCGATTTCCTCCTTTTCCTCCTTAGGATCATGGTCCACAACCTGCTTCTCGACCATTTTTACCTTTCCATCCTTAATGACCATTTCCACCACTTTCTTTGTTCTTCCAGTTAATGCCTTCTCCTGACTTTCCATTCTCCTGAGCTCCTTTTGTTGCTTTTTGAGCTGCAAAGCTCTCTCCACGGGAGAAAGCCATATACTTCCACTCGAGGCACTTGGCATCTCAAAATCGGCCGCATTATCAATGATCTTGGACCTCTCAGCTCCAGTCTCTTGGAAATGGAGAAGGGTCTCCAATCTTTCTTGAGCTTTTTGCAAGTCTGAATCAACATCTTTCGATCTCTGGTAATGTTCGAGCTCACGGAGCTGTTCCTCTCTCTCTTGTTCCCTCTTCTGTACTTCATGCTCCATCTCACGCAGCTTCTTTGCCTCAAGCTCCATGGCTTTGAGAGCTTCGTCTTGCATTTTCCACAAGTTCCCGCCTGTAGTTGTTCCATACTTGATTTTCTTGGATGTCAACTTTGACGGTTGTTCCTGAATAGATTTGTTCTTGGGTTGCTTTTGCTTTGTCTCCAAAAGTTCACGTTCAGATTTGAGAATTTTCACTATTTCCACTTTCTCCTGATCTGAGAGTAGCTCTTGGCCGCAATAAGAACACGGTTGAAGGCCTTCTTTATAGCAAATAATCTTCCCACAGTTCAAGCAATTGGGTGCCACCTCAAACAATGGGTGCTTTGTTGCCATGCAATTACAGACTCGTCTTACAGTAGAAGAGTTTTCAATGCTTGTGAGTAGCTTTGAATCTTCTACCTCCAACTCATTTAACACGGCTTCAATGTCTTTCAAACTGTCGAGATTGGCCTTCTTGTTCTTTTTGGCCTGGTTACTCAGGAGTTGGTTTTTGGGCTTCAGATCGACCATCTCCGAAACCGTCATCGATGTAGTTTGCCTCCGTGGGCCATTGTGCTGCTTGGGCTGAGGAGGCGTTTCGCCAGTGGTCCATGCGGGCCCCTTCTTCTTCTTATCTAGTAGGGTTTTTGCAGGCAATCCCTTGACCACTTTCTTTTCTGCCAACTTTCGAAGTCTTTCGTCCTCTTCCTTTTTGAGCTGAAGAAACCTTGAGATCAAATTTAGACTGTCCTCGCTCTGGCCAAGAAGACCTAGTAGGTGGCTTTCAATTTCTGCATTTGGGAGGGTGATAGAATAGTCCACAATCTCAGTTGCAGTCTCTTCATCAAGCGGAATAATGTCTAAGATAGCTCGGGAAGCATATGAGCGGGCATGGTCGTAACTCATGTGAAATTAAAGGCGTGAAGTTGCTTGCCTTGTTGGAACCGCACAATAGACGCAGGAAGATCGGTTGACTGTTCGCATCGGTACATCTGAATGCAACATGGCATCTCCGGAATTTTAACCTACCCTGATATCGAACAACCACATTGAAAAATCTGGCCAAAAAGGAATTTTTGACTCTGGTTGCCTTTTTCAAATTAATGACGCATCTGTTTTATTGTGACTCCTTTGATTGTTCTTGCTCACATTCTCAAAAAAGGCACCAGTAGAGTCAAAGCTCAATTTTTGTAGCATGCGATCTATTGTAATGCAAGCCGGAGATGGCTCCCCCTGCAAGCATAGACTTTCATTATTTCAGAGACGATTCTTACTTTCAATATTAAACCGTTTTCTTTGATGCATAAGTTTATACTCTTTTTCTCAAAACGCCATGGTAGTCAAAATGCAGCTATATTATTTGTAGTCTATGAGGGTAGTGATCTCTGTCTTCTGTAGCTCAGTAAATCGAATTTTATCACTAGGTAGTCAAAATTATGCTTTGGTGGTGTATTGTCTGCAGTGTCACACGAACCACAAACTTCACTATTCCGGCATCTAGTTTGAAATATCCTGCGAAGCTAAAGAAGTCTTCGCTTGACACACAACATGCCTCGCTCCGAAACTTCCGAAATCAAGATTTTGAGGAGACAGCTCCAGGATGTCAAGAGGGAGTTGCGCCTTGTAACCCACCGGGTATCGACAGGCTCGATGCAGCTACGAGATACCAAGCGGATATCCCAGATTCGATCCGTCTCGCACAATCGCATCCTCCACCCAATACATGCAACAGTGCCACATCAGGGGGGAAACACTGATGAGCACCCGTACATGAACCATTTTCCTCATGTAAACTCGGGATCTTTCTGGGATCGCTCGTTGCGTTTGATGAAGGCAAAATGGGACAATAAACTCTCCAAGAACGCTACGGTCACCGATTCCTGCGATCGCATTCAACTAAATTCTAAAATGGCAGTCCGCCGAGGAGGAGCAAAACTCGTTCCCCTTGATGGTGACCGTCCTCTTGCTCAGCAGGAACTCTCGTGGAACGGATGGCAATATTCATCGTGTCCAGCCGGAGATTATATCCGGTTGGGAGTCGACGATGAGTTTAAAGAGCAGTGTCGATACTTTACCCGTCTCGGAATATGTATTAAGATGGATGATTGCCCCTATGAGCATAACTTGCACAGGGTAACTATTTGCAGGGATTACTTGGACGGCGAATGTGATGGAGAGTGTCTTCTTTCACATGAGCCCAATGCCTTCAACACCCCTATCTGCCAACATGCAATACAGGGTACTTGCCGCAACAACAGGTGTATGTATTCCCATCACTTACCTCAACACGCCAAAGACCCACGATACCAGATCTGGACCTGTCGTCCTTTTGCCCTTGGTGGATACTGTGAGCGCGGAACCTTGTGTCCCTTTATTCACCTCTTTAATTGTCCTGACTATGAGGAAAATGGCACCTGTCCACGCGGAAGGTCATGCACCTTGCAACATGACATAGAGAGCAACTTACTGGAAATACCTGACCGTCCTCAGGAGGAGAGTGGTGTTTTGTGTCAAGATGATGATGACAAGGGTGAAAAGTTCGTTATAAATAGTTACACTGTGGAACCTGGGGACTTGCTCGTGGATGGTACATCACTAGATTCGTGCGAGGAAAAAAAAGACTTTGCTTTGGACCTGGATCTGGACCTCGATCTGGACCTGGATCTGGATCTGGATCTGTCTGACCCGGAATATCCTAATCACTATTTCCAGTAATCAAAAGGATGAATTGATTATACTATACTCTGCATCATTCATTTTTTGTGAAATTTTGGATGCCATTCTGGAATTTACACTCCATGTTTTATTAAAGACCCCACTTTTTTCAAGAAAAAAAACTGGTTCCCATTTGTTCTTTATAAATTCGTTAACACGTTATACATAAATTATATTCCAGCCTATTATTTGTTCCATCCTCGGTAAGAATTCCTTCCACCCGCGGCAAAATTCCCTTTAATCCGTAGTGTGTTTGGAAAATTGCGGGGCAGGAGGTGGTTTCACGTCCTGGGATTTCGCGCCTGAATTTGCAGCCAGTATGCCCCCTCTGTGGCAGTTCTTCTGATACACGCTTCCCCTGTACTACTCTGTGTTTCAAGAACGAGCTTGCGCTACTTCCTCTTGCATTATATATTCCCGTGCATTTTCTTCTGTGTTCTGAGAATCCTGATATCAAGCACACGTTTATTTCCACAACTATCCTACTTCCCAACATCACTTCTTTACAAAAGACTCGTGAGCCAAACAGAGACTCAAGTTCCTTTGACCCTCCTTAAAGTTAATCTTCTTCTGGACCCCGTATTCCCACACACAGTGATATCGTATAATGTCTGCTCCACAAGAAAGCATCCAACGCAAGTCGTTTCTGCAAAACTACTTCATGATCTCCAGGTTAGGCTTTGGCAGTTTTGGGTGTGCCGTTCTAGCAAAGCATAAGGGGGATATCAAGGAGCTTCTCAAGGTGGGAGAAACTAAAGGAGGTACCCTTATGGATCCTTTGATTCACAATTCCTCCAAGAAGCCATTTTCCAATGGGCTTGTGGCTATAAAGGTCATGAAGAACCAGCTTAGAAAGCCTGAGGATTACTTGAAAATGAACGAGATCAAATTCATTCTTTCCGTGCCATCTCATCAGAATCTCTTGCAGATCTTTGATCTTTTCATTGACAGCTTCAGTGGAAAGCTCAATATTGTGATGGAGCCCATGGACCAAAACCTTTACCAGTTCATGCAAAAGCATGAAGGCAGGCCCGTCACCACTCGAGTAGTGAAGAGCATTTTGAACCAATTGCTTTTTGCTATAGACCACATCCATAGTCAGGGGTATTTCCACAGGGACATCAAACCAGAAAACATCTTGATATCTGCTACTAAGCAGTATTACGATAACAGCATCCCTCCTGAACATGCCAGACATCTGTACATCCTTAAGCTTTGTGACTACGGACTTGCAAGACACATCACAAACACCAGAGAGCTTACTCAATACGTTTCTACTCGGTGGTATCGTGCCCCAGAGATTCTTTTGCGTCAGAAACATTACTCTCGTCCCATTGACATCTGGGCTTTCGCCTGTGTTGCAGTCGAGTTGGTCAACTTCCGTCCTCTTTTCGCGGGTATCAACGAAACAGATCAAATCTGGCAAATTTTAACTAAGCTTGGTCATCCTCTTTACCAGGACCGCTCCTCGGAGGATCTTGGAGGTATTTGGCCTGAGGGTGTGCAATTGGCTGAAAAATTGGGTTTTGTGATTTCCTACATCTCAGGCCAGACAATTAAGGATATCATGGGGCCAGAATACGACGGGCTTGCACATGCTATCAAAAATTGCTTTCTGTGGGATCCAAAAGAAAGACCCACGGCTGAAGCTCTTGTGAGTGGGGATTACTTTTCCGGTGGAGCTGCAGCAGGGCTAAGCGGGGAGAATTCACCCCTTAATTCTCTGATGATTGTGCTTAGTCCCAACGAAAGCAACTTTTCCATTTCGAAAAGCACCAATATGGATTCCAATGAAGTCTTTGAGGGGCTGTTTACTGGCGCAGATGCTATGCACCCAAAACATTACGATCCTATTTGGTATATGAGAAGCCAATCAAATGACGAGAGTGAAACACCTGACGAGTCGAACTCGGTGCTGGAGATCCAGTTGCCCGAATTACCGCTGCAGCAGGATTCTAGCCAAAAGGGATACTCCACTCCAAAAGTTCGCTTTGAGGAAATCCTTTTGCCAGCAGATACATCATTCGGGAGTCACGAGATTCAATGCTAAGGTGCCGCCAAAATGGCTGACCTTATGTCCGTGCGGCTAATCGATGGCTAAGTCAGGTCACAGAATGACCAGTGCATAGAGAAAGCGCGGGGTACAATTCCGCGTAAAAAATGCCTGACGCCTTGCCTCGAGACATAAATGGAAACTTTCTTGAAATGTGCATTTTGATCACGTCGACCCTACATCCAGATTATCCCTTGATTGTCCTCTCCAACCGTGATGAATACTTCAATAGACCTACGCAATTGGCCACAGAAAGGAGTATTGGAGCTGATCACAAGATCCTATCGCCTGTCGATCTCGGCAGAGAAGAACGAGGTACTTGGATAGGAGTCACCTCGAGCGGTAAATTGGCAGTGCTTTTAAATTACAGAGAAAATACCGATGGGTTTAGCCAGGTCTCAAGAGGGGTATTGCCTATAGAGTACCTCAGTTCCGAATTAAATGATGAGGAGTGGTTGGAAGCATTTAGCGAATCGCAGCGGCTCAATCTGATAGGAGGATTTAGCTTAATCTATGGCAGATTGCAATTGGATCCCGAAACGCACAAATTGCGCCATTTGAACATCATGAGCAACCGTGGAGACAGAGGCAAAATACACGCGCAAGAAGCCATCAGTGATGACCTACACCGCAATATTTCTCAAAAGCATACTTTTGCCGTATCCAATTCGTTGTATTATCACCCATGGCCAAAAGCTAGACTCGGCATCGACCATCTATCGAAGCTAATAGAAGAATCTGTGGAAAAAAGTCTTTCAATTGAAGAGCTCAAAAATCGGTGTTTTGACATTTTATCGTTGAACACCTATAGCTCAGAAGTGTTGGAGAAAGGGACCGCGCGGGAAAAGTTGGAGGAGTTGCGAAACTCGATCTTCATTCCTGCTTTACATATGGCCCCGGATCGCAACGATAAAAATGCATTGTTGGAATATGGAACCCGAACTCAAACTGTCATTATTTTGAATAAAAAAGGAAAGTTGACCTACTACGAGAGAGACGTGCATAGCACATCCGGTGAGCAGCGGTATGGTTTTAACTTGCAAAATATCTTTGGTCAATAAATTGGTGTGTGGATGTTGCGCGATGTATGTGTCGCGCCAGTCCGTCGTAGGCAACACAACTCGTACATTCCTTTAAATGATAAGGACCAACCCTGACTACCCATTGACGTCCGAATACTTCCTTAGATGCAAAGAGAAAAGTCTCCATGCTCCTCTTTTAGTGTTCATACCAGGGAACCCGGGCCTTATTGACTACTACACCACTTACTTGCAGTTGATCCACGAGAAATTTCCCGATTTCGATCTCTTGGCCATCAGTCATGCAGGGTTCCAAACATCGGGCAACTTCGCCGAAGATGGAAAAACGAGCGACCAGAGTTTCTATGACCTCGAATACCAAATACAACATAAATGTAAGATCTTGAAGAAATACATCCTCAATGGAAATACGAATCTCAGCTTCCTCAGCCATTCCGTCGGGGGATACATTGTGCAGAGAGTTATCCGGAATCTTTTGGAAGACGAGGAAGTGAAGCACGTGGTTAAAATAGAATTCTCGGGGCTTATCTGCCCTACCATTGTGGATATTGCCAAATCGGACTCCGGGGTGTTCTTCTCGAAACTCTTCCGTTTTTTGCCCGTAGTATCTTTGGCCGTGGCTCTCATTTCGTTTCTTCAGCTTGTGCTTCCGGACTCTTGGGCAAGACACATCATCAAATCATTTATTATTTCTCGGCCCGTGTCCAGTGACGAGAGGCTGAAGGAATCGTGGGACAATTCCGTTGATGCAACGTTTAAAATATTCAAGTCTATGCGGATTGTGAGACAAGCACTCACGCTAGCGCAAGAGGAGCTCGAGGTGATTCACCGTGACGACGAGATTAACGACTGGTATTTTCAAGAGTTGCCCAAGTTGCATGATGTAAAGCTCTGGTGTTTTTTTGCTGCAACTGATTACTGGGTGCACGACAACTCGAGAGACTACATCTTGTCGCGCTATCACTCCAGTAAAGATAACGGCGTTTTCTTTGAGATCGGTAGCACATCCAATGAGAAGTGCAGAGCCATTACGCACTCTTTCTGCATTGACCAAAGTGTTGAGTTTGCCCAAATAACGTGCGAGGCCTTAAAGTAACAATGCTTACGTCACATCGGTCGTGATTCACTCTTTACTCATTTCTTCATCCATGTTTCTCTGCCTCGTCTGATTTGGTGACTTCAGGACTCTTTGAAGCAAATTCATCATGTAATGTCCACTGTTCAGATACTCCTTTATATTTTAAACTAAAAATTAGATTAATGGTAGGCGTAAATAAAGACAGGGGCTCTACTGGACCCACCCTAAAATACGCAGGTGCGCGCCGGGTACTTGACTCGTAGTCATCCCCATGTGCCGTCCATACAGATGACTTCGCTTGACTCATGACTGCGAGTCAGGTCAAAAAAAATATCTGAGCTAGTGTTGGGGCTCGCCTGGACAATATATAAACTGCTCATTTCGCCAAAGATATATCCCTTTATTTATTAAATCTATTTATTAACTCTATTTATTAACTCTATTTATTAACTCTATTCATTTTTCATTAAGATGAGCAAAAGCGATAATGAATCTGTTGGCACCGAAAGTAGGGAGGATAGCATCAGCTCTGAGTCTCTCCACGCCTCTCCCAAAGAGCTAGACAGAATCTACAGAAAGCTAGACTACCGCATTGTACCAGCGCTATGGGTACTTTATTTCCTCACCTCATTTGGCTCTAATGTCTATGGTGTTACCTTGACCATGAACACTGCCCAGGGACACTCCTTGGGCCAAAGACTCAATCTCACGTCTAAGGATACTTCAACAGCCTCTGCTCTCTATTTTGTGGGTTATATTATTTTTGATGTTCCCATGAATTTGATCATGACAAGAGTCAGTCCTCAGTCGTGGTTGGCCCGTATTGTCATTAGTGTTGGTCTTGTCTATGCATGCTACATTGCACTTGACTCCTCGGGGTCCTTGATTGCAGTCAGATTCATCTCAGGGATGGTGGGCGCAGGAACTTGGCCGGGCATGTCATACTATATTTCCTTATGGTATCCTAATGACAGAATGACGCGGCGTATTGGTTACTACTTCACGGCTGCTCAATTATCTGCTGCTGCTGGTGGTTTGGTTAGTGCAGGCTTCCAGAAAATGGATGGTCAAAGAGGTTACACCGGATGGCAGTGGATGTATTTGGTATATGGATGTGTGACTATTACTGCTGGTATTTCTTTGCTTTGGTGGCTCCCTGATCGCCCAAATAGAGAGCAAAAGGAACCTGCTAACAAGTTTACAGCCTTCTACAGGAAATTCTGTACGCCTACATACCCTTTGAATGAGGTGGAGAGGAAGATTCACAGAAAAGACCTTGAGGGACGTACAATGCAAGTGAAATGGACATGGGCTGATGTCATGGCCATCTTCCTTGACTTGAGGTTGTGGCCACTCATCATCATGTACTTTGGTGTTGTGGGTACCGGCTTTGGATTGGCTGTTTTTGGCTCGACTATCATTGCTACTAACAACCCTAACTTATCGTCCATCAATGTATCCTTGTTATATGCACCTATTTGGCTCTTTGACTTGGCAGGGATCTTAATCATTACACCATTTGCCGATCGCTTGAAGAAGTTCCGTGCATTGTTCTTCTCTGCTTCTTGTCTCATTATCGTCTGCGGTATGTTCGTTACCACTTTCGCCAAAGGCTCATGGAACAAGTATGGAGGCTTGTTGATTGCAGGCTTCGGGTTGGGCCCCACTGTTCCGATTTGCATGTCTTGGTCTGCTGAGATCTTTGGTCCTGCTTATGGAGAAAGCGGAGTGGCCGTGAGTTCAGCCTTAGTTTCTGGCCTAGGCAATTTGGGCTCGGTTACTGCTACATATGCCCTCTACCGTGGATGGCCTGAGGACAAGGCAAGATTGTACAAAGACTCGAACATGGTTTTGGTTGCCATGTTGGGTATCAGCATCATTGCGTCTGGTGTATGCCATCTTATCAGGGATAGAGTGGGCAGACGTTCCAAGGATTAGAAGCCAGGTTCCAGGACTGTTGACTCGGGTTTAAGGGCACTCGGCAGCAGTATTGTATATTTTTAATATATATTGCTCTCTTTCAAATAAAGTAAAAGCTCTATATTTTTAATGAGTTATTGTTGGGTGTTGCAAGCTGCGCATCATGCCCCCTTTTACTACTATAATCCGCCATAAATTAGAAAACGGAGTTTATATCTGAAAAAAAAAATCGGTTTAGCACAGTTTTAAGATGAACATGCCTTTGTAAAAAAAAAAAAAAAATATCCTGTCTCTAATATTTACCCACGGTGAAGTATTGATGGACTCATGCATGCCTTCCCCAGCCATCGCATCCAAAAAAGAAAAAAAATAAATAAATACACTGCGTCTACCTCATCACCGAGCTTTCACATCACTTTTTTCGCTGCATATCCATCAGGTCTATCAACAAAAAAAACACCAATTCGGAATCCTTTGAATATGTCTGCTACCGATAAAAAATCCTTGCCGTTCAGTGAACAGCACTACTTCTCCTCGTATGACCATTTCGGAATCCACGAGGAGATGCTCAAAGATACAAGCAGAACATTGTCGTACCGTCAGGCTATGTACAAGAACAAGCACTTATTCAAAGACAAAATCGTCCTAGATGTTGGATGTGGTACAGGTATCTTGTCTATGTTTGCCGTCAAGGCAGGAGCCAAGCACGTCTACTCGGTGGATATGTCCAACATCATTGACAAGGCCAAGGAGATCATCTCGCTCAATGGGTTCCAAGACAAGATCACTTTGATCCAGGGTAAATTGGAAGACATCAACTTGCCCGTTGACTCGGTGGATATCATTGTCTCCGAGTGGATGGGATATTTCTTATTGTACGAGTCCATGTTGGATACGGTCTTGTATGCTAGAGACAAATACTTGGCACCTGGCGGTTTGATTTTGCCAGACAAGTGCTCCATGACAATTGCAGGCATTGAGGATGGTCAATACAAAAACGACAAGATACATTACTGGGAAGATGTGTACGGATTTGATTACACTCCCTTCATTGAAGTTGCCATGAGTGAGCCATTGGTTGATACTGTTGAAAACAACAGCTTGATTACTACCCCCTACAAGTTCTTTGAGTTCGACATCAACACTTGCAAAAAAGAAGACTTGGAGTTCAGCCGCACGTTTTCTTTGAAAGCCATTGACACCGACTTTTGCCACGCCTACATTGTGTGGTTTGACTGTGACTTCCCAGGTGATGAGAGGGTCACCTTGCCTACTGGTCCAATGCACAAGTACACTCACTGGAAGCAGACTGTGTTCTACATGGACCAGGTTCTTGACTTAAAGAAGGGTGATACCATCAACGGAACCATTGCCTCTAGACCAAACTTCAAGAACCCAAGAGAGTTGGATATCGAGCTTCAATGGCAAGTGGAGACTGAGGGCAAGGATGCCTCCAGGGAACTCAAGGGCAAGTACAACTACTTCATGAGGTAGAGGATATAGAGCATCACACGATTGCACAGTATACGTGCTTTAATCACCTAAAGTTTAAAAATAAGCATTGAAATATAAAGAATTAAGTAAATTTTGTCATGAGTAGCCTGATCTAAAAATACTTTTTTATGCCTTGACTCGACTCTATATGTCTGTATATTTGAAATATGGGAATGAATCTCAGCTTCATATTTGCTTACTTTATGTTATTATGAGCAGAATTGTGAATAGTTCGAAACGTAAATCTCGAGCCAAAAATCGGTTACACTTTGGACAAAAAAAAAAAACACACAATTGTGTTAGAGGGGAACACAGGTCTCATACACATATTTTGTTTAAGGTATATTCTTGTACTTTAGCTCTGTTTGGCCAAGGACTATTATCGTAGTGCGTGCTGCCCACATTATTTGCCAACTGGTGAAGATCGCGCATGAATGCACTTCTTATCTGGTTTGCTGCCAATGAACAGAAGTATTACACACCGTTTTTCTTCCTTCAGATTACCTCAAAAGTCCCCAATATTCTCCAGGAATATCTCTAGCAACTTTGTTTTCGAGAAGTTGGCCTCTAACATATTAAATCACTACCGGCTTTACACCATGAAGAGCGAACAGGAATGGAAGGCAATTTTGTCGCCCGCACAATTCAAAGTCTTGAGGCAGCTGGGCACGGAAGCACCTTTCAGTGGAGAATATGTCAAGACCCCAGCAGGCGAAGGCGAGTACTTATGCGTGGGCTGTGAACAGCCTTTGTATAAAGCTAACACCAAGTTTCCCGCCCACTGTGGATGGCCTGCTTTCTACGAGGCTATACCGGGATCTATTAAAACCATAGAAGACAACTCATTTGGAATGGTCCGTACAGAAATGCGGTGCTCTAAATGTGATGGCCACTTAGGTCATATTTTTAAGGGTGAAGGCTACAAAACTCCAACAGATGAGAGACACTGCGTAAACAGCATCTGTTTGAAGTTAAAGGAATGATCCACTCGATGAAGTTTAAATTAAAAAAAAAGTCAGTACATAAGGAAGACCTCTTTCAACCGGGCGTATTAATATCTTTGATGTATGAACGTACAACTTTTAGAACAAGTATGGCACGAACTTGGCTCTTCTCAACTTCTTGTACTCATCGCCAAACGTCGTCAAATACCTCTTGTTCTTCTTAAGAGCCCAAACGTACATCTGGGCACTGCTAATGGCAAGGAAGAGCCATGCACTCCAGTTGCCCACCAAAACAGCAAAAGTAAACCAAGCCAAAGACTCGAAGAAGTAGTTGGGGCATACAACCAAGTCGAACCCGTAACCATATGGAATAGCATAAGCCTTAGCGTCACCCGATCTAATGCTGGACAATTTTTGGTGAGTAATGAGATTGGAAACCTCTGCAAAAAGCCAGACCAACACAAGGCCATAGTTGACAAAGGAGGGGAAGCTGTTGACATGGAAAAGAATCTTCTTAATTGTGCCGGCACTCTGCAAGCTGGCTTGGTCGTAAGAGTAAATGAAAACAGACAAATTAACGCCCGACAAGATCCAGTAGTGACTGGAGTTTTTGAACAAGTTGAAGAAGGGCATGGTGGAGTTGGAAAATCTGTGCACATATAAAGTTTCGTATTCACGCTTGGCAAAATGAAGCAACGACAAGTAAAGCGCCAATCTTTGAGTTTGCGACTGGGCAACCTGTAAAACGTACGTAGCCGTAAAGTAGACAAGCGAGTGGATGATCAATGGGCCTAAGTACTCCAAGATGAAGACGGTTTTCCAAGCAATTTGCTTTCCGAGATCCTTGGCATAGATGACAACATTCCCCAGCAAGTCCTGTGCATCGAAGTATTCATTCAAAGTTCTCTGGGTGTCCACAGGGATATATTTGCCGGATTTGTCCAACACAGAGAGTCTGATCTGAGCAACAGGCAACTTGCTCTTAGCAGCGACCTTAGCCTGAATCCTGTCCACGGCAAAAGACACCAATTCCTCGGTAAAGCCCTTAATGGAAGGCGACCTCGATTTAATTGTGACTGTAGACATTGTTAAAAAACTTGATGGTTGCTTAACTGAGGGAAAGGACCGCTTGTTATGGGTACTTAAGGCCCTGGCGTGCGCTTATCATTATATGGGAGCGCGGCACCCGCACGCAGATCTTGGGCTGGAACTCATTTCTTTACCTCAATCGAGGTAAAAGCCGCGAGACTTTATCGCTTGACCTATCAGTATCTTTGGTTTGCCATTGAAAATTCCTTGTATGGAGATGTTTTTGACAGTTATCTTTGACAGTTATCTTTGACGGTTATCTTTGACGTAATTAAGAATTCTGTCTTTTCCAGATTTATTTTTATTCCACTTCTCTTACCCCAAATGTCAATAAGACAGATCTCATGTTTTCCTAACTATGCTTAAATAAATTTCAATGTCCAAGAATTTTCGTAAATAAAGCCTTCATCACTGAAAAGATGTCCTTTGTCTCTTTTGGAAGCTTTGGAGACAATTCGTGACTGTGATTGATGTATACTGACCAGCGAGGTATCATCGGTCACACCCGCATTACACCGGACCAGGGCAGAGGTCACAGACAATAAGTCCGAGCAAATTAGGGGCCGAACTTGGTCTATTGGTGGGAGACGTTCACCCCAATATAAAAGAATAGGCCTTTGCTTCATTTTTTTCTCATACCAAGAAAATTTTTTCTCAAAAGTTAGAAACAAGAGAGCATATATCAAGATGTCTGCAACACTAAAACCACCATAACCACTTATTATAGTGCACCGGAGGTACGGGTGTTCGCTACCGCCACGGAGTTTTGTCTTCACTGGCAACTGTCGTGCATGTAGTGCGAAAGTAGCTTCCATAGTTATCCATGGTAATCGACAGTGCGCAAGCACCATGGACATTTCGCGAGCCATAAATCACTCACCTTTCTTTACCTTTATACTACTTTGAAACTACACACAACATGTCAGACTGGGATTCTGTTACTATGATCGGCAGCAAGGCTCGCGTTGGCGGAGGTGGCCCTAGAGAAAGAGTTGCCCGTACTCAAGCCGAGATCAACGCTGCCAGAAGAAGTGGTGCTGTCCTTAATACTGAAAAGAAGTACGGTTCCACCAACGTCAAAAACAACCCAGAGGGCCAAAGATTGGCTAAGTTGGACGACACTGACGACATTGTTGCCGTCAAGAAGCTTGACGTCTCTGTGGGTAAAGCAATCTCGCAAGCTAGACAAGAAAAGAAGTTGACCCAAAAGGAATTGGCCACCAAGTGCAATGAGAAGCCACAAGTCATCAACGACTACGAGGCCGGTAGAGCTGTTCCAAATCAGCAGTTGTTGGGCAAATTGGAGAGAGCTCTTGGTGTTAAGTTGAGAGGCAAGAACATTGGTGAGCCATTGTTTGCTAAGAAGAGTTAAGCGAATTGTTCGTAGACTCGACGACTTTACGAAATGATTATAACGACTGTTCTTGATGGCTCTATTGGGAGTCACTTGCAATGTATTTAGCCTAATCGAAATTGCCACCCTATAGTCTTGTAGTCCTAATGCGAGCGCGCAGTATACATGCCACGGTTAGCTCTTTCCAACTCAGAGCCCTGTACGTTCGAGTTTTTGTGATGAGGTAACGAATTATGTCTCAACTGGCTTTATTCAAGTAGACTTCGGATACTGCAATCGAAAGGTGGGGCTACAGCCAAAAGAAGCTTGTAAACTCATAAACTCCAAACCCGCAAGATGAACCAAGTGTCACACAACATGCCCTAACAACAGCTTTGTTGCTGCAGCGCTTGCTTTCGGTTTAATTCAATTCTTTTGGCCTGAGAACCCCTCTTGGCACCCGCCTCCTCTGCTGGTAATGCACGGGCTATGGCATCAAACACTTCTAATACTCCATCACCCGACTTGGCTGAGCATTCCTTGTGGATGATCTTGAAATCCCGGTCAACTTCATTTAACTCGCTAATATACTCCTGGATTTCGGACTCGTCGACATCCCTCTCTTCGGAGAGATCAGCCTTGTTTCCGACCAAAGCAACCACAATTCCCTCGGGGGCTTGCTTCTTCAACTCTTTGATCCAATCTTGCGCTTTCTTGAACGAAGAACTGGATGTTATATCATAAACACACAATGCAGCATTGGCATTTCTATAGTACATAGGAGCTAAACTCTTGTACCGCTCCTGACCGGCCGTATCCCAGATCTCGAATTTAACTGTGGTATTAATCTCCGGCAAAGTGATTGTTTGAGTGAGGAATGCTGCTCCAATGGTAGATTCTCTTAATTCGTCAAAGGTGTTCTTGACAAACCGATGCACTATGGAGGATTTTCCGACGGCAGACTCTCCAAGCAACACTAATTTAAACGAGGCAAACCTGCTTTCGGGACGACTGTCTGTCATTGTACAAAGGCTGTAAATGTATAGTAAATATGCCAGCGACTTTGGAGGCTATGTATGATAGTGTAGTGGGTTTTGATGCAGGCCGAAAGAATAGCTTGAGTACCAGAATTAGAAGTCTCTTGCCGATTAAGAGAGAAGAAGTGATACAGTAAGACTTGCGTAGTCCTTCACGAGCATAGATATTATAGGGGTCTTATCGCGGTAAGTGCACGCCCCCTTTTTTTTAGATCTGCGATCTATGATTGATAAACTCAGCCATGACTCCAGAGTTTCAAGGAACGATATAATTGAAGAAACAACAACCCATTACAAAAGTACAGGCTACAATCAAATAAACAAATAAACAAATAACCAAAAAAAAAAGTATGGACTTTTAACGAAATTTTTGGTTCTTTAAATATGCTACGACCTGGGCATCGACGTCTTGACTTCATCATAGTCTGACATCACCATATGTTTTTAAATATCAGTATTAGCTATTTACAGGCTTTCATATGTTTCGTCTAGTTCTCAATCTTGGCCAAGATCTCTCTGTCGGTGTACAACAAGTACTCCTCTTCACCAACCTTGACAGGAGAACCACCAAAGTTTGGCAACAAGACCTTGTCTCCAACCTCAACAGACAATGGGATCAACTTACCAGTGGAGGGGTCGGTGACACCTGGTCCGGCAGCAACAATTGTACCTTGGTTCATCTTCTCCTGGTTCTTCTCCGGAATGTAAATACCACTGGAGGTTTGAGTGGCAGGCTTGATTCTTTGAACCAAGACTCTGTCGAACAAAGGCTTCAACTTGTTAACGTTTTTCAAAAAGGACTAGCGGTTAGTAAAGCACCTTGAGTGGCGTGAATCTGGACACATACCATTATTGGTGTGAGGTAATGGGTGTTGATGTAAACTGGTGGGGTTATATACCAGTAAAATTTTGCGACTAATTCGCACCAAAGACCCGTACACCGCCAGATTTAGCTTCCAGACATTTCCATGCCTCACTTTCCGTTTTGGGCTATGGCCGGTGGCTGCAAGTGAACTTTATACGCGGTAATCAGAGTATTCTATTTTTTTTTTCTGTTTTCTTTTTTAATTCTCTATCTGCATTTATCCTTTCACAGTAGCCTTCTTAGCTCAAGTACCTGTCTAATGGCTCACCAAGAATATTCTCAATCACCTTAACCAAATCCTTCCGAACCTCCATTTCAACCTCTTCGTCGTCGTCCTCCAACAACTCGGCAATGTATGGAATAAACGTTGGCAAGTAAGATAACCATTGTTCGCCCATTTTCTGGAACACTGTCTTCAAAACACGGATGGTCCAGATCTTGGTCTTGGCCGTGTTGTCGAACTCGTTGGAGATATGTCTGATCAACGAGTGCACCAACTTCTCGTTGTATTCGTCGGAGGAAACGTTAGCGATGAAGAAGGCAATGGCCTTGACCAAGTTCTTACCCAAAGAGTCTTCGATATTCGATAATTGGTCCACCAAAGGCTCGAGGATAGAGTCGAATCTGGATTGGTGCGACCAGTAGTCAT
Source organism: Metschnikowia matae var. maris (assembly GCA_002370695.1). Classification (NCBI taxonomy): domain Eukaryota; kingdom Fungi; phylum Ascomycota; class Pichiomycetes; order Serinales; family Metschnikowiaceae; genus Metschnikowia; species Metschnikowia matae. Next base: position 380,367 of record NKZH01001756.1, on the reverse strand, counting down.
CTTGGTCGTACTTGAAGGAAGAAGCCAAGGAGTGCAACAACAATCTTCTCAAGTTGGTGTTGTCGATTTTTTCACTCTTGAAGTCGTTCAACAATTGCACAGAAGAGTCGAGTAAGTATGAGAAGTACGACGTGATGATACTCTTCAAGTTGTCTTGCAATTTGTTGAAGAACTTGAAGAACGAAATCAATCTCTCCTCGGTGGAAGTAGATGAATTACCCTCTCCATTCACGGCCCATCTCACCAATCCGGCAAACAATGGACGGAAGTTCTTGTCATTCAACTTCATCACGTACACCAAACCACATTGATGAATTGAACTCTCGATACTGTGGATAGTGTTATCGTTGAACTTTTGTTCTCCGTAGTCAGTTCTGAACTCAAAAGACTTGATCAACCACTTCATGAACAAAGACGATTGGCCAGTGACTGTCTTCTTGTCACTCTTGTCAATGACATTTCTCATCGATGACAAATACAATCCCAAATTGGTAGCGTTATCCAACTTGAATATTTCATCGTTGATTGCCAAGTTGCTCATGGTCTGTAAGACCTGGGCCTTATCAATGTGTTCCACCACTAAGCCGAGCACACCGGCTCTGATTGTGGTGTTGACATAGTCACTCAATAAAATAGTCTGGATCAATTGCTTCAAGTTAGAAACCACAAATGCTGGCAATCTCTTGACCAAGCACGAGAAAAGGGCCAAGATGGAACTTTGCAAGAGCATCTTCGACTCATCTTCGTCTTGATCATCTTCATCTTCACTATCGGAGTCCTCGTCCTCACTATCGTTTTTGTCAGTAGGTGCAACGGTGGTCTCCCATATTTTCAATGCGGGTGGTAAGATCTTGGGGAAGTATCCAATACACTTGACACCCAAGCAGTTGATAACACTGGTGATTGCATTGAGCGAAGAAATAAGGATCTCGATTTGTGGACTCAATAATCCGCTCTCCGAGGTAATAACCTTCAAGGAACCAACCAAGAACTTCGCGTTCACGGAGTTAGCGAAGTCAGGAGAAATCGAGCCAAACTTGTTGACAATAATGGCGAAAGTGTCCAAGTAAGCCTGTACCAATTCGACGCTGTTGTATTTCTCGACTCCATCCACAAGAGCGGGCAAAAACTCCTGGGAAACTGCATCGATGACTTCGTCTTCCAAGGTGTTCTGGGTGATTTCTGTTTCGAATCTTTGACCTGCCAAAACGGCAAAGTTTCTGGCCACCTTAATGGACATCTCACCTTGAGCGTTGACCAATGAGTCTTTGATGGAGGAAATGAAGTGGCTCAAAGGCAAAAGGTTAAGCAAGCTTTTCAAGCATGAGTACAACTCGGAGATGATCTCCTTGGTCAGTGAGTTGTACATGTTGGTCAAATTCTCCAAAGAGAGGAGAACGAAGGAAGACAACTTGTTGAACAAATCCAACACCTCATCCTTCTCGGTCTGATCACGTTCAGTATCAAACAAGACCAAGTAGATCTTCATCTTCAAAGAAGTTGCACCACTGGAGAGGTTGGTAGTTCTATCGTCACTGAGAGAGGAGTTGATGAAGTCCAAGAGGTTCAACTTCAACGACAACAACTCTTTGGTAGTCATATTGACAATGCTTGAACCGTAGATAGATCTGGAGTTCAATTGCTCATACTCACTCGAGTCTTTCTCAATGGCAGCAAGAGGAATGTTATCCCATAACTCGTAGAAACGGACAAGAGCGTGCATACACTCCGATACATTGAATGTCTTGAGCAATGAAGAAACAAACTCCAACAACGAGTCACAATCTTGAGCCTTGTGTTTGGAAAGATTAAGTGAGTATTGTTGACCAATCAAGAATAAGATCAAATGTAAAGAATTCTCACAACCCAAGGTCTTGACCAAAGACGTGAACAAGTTGACACGGCGATGTCTTGGAATGTGGTGGAATGCGGTGATGAAGCTTGTGAGCAAGAACTCGATTTCGTTACGAGACAGATCCGACGACAAAGTGATGGCAGGAATAACCTTGGAGATTGTTTGCTGCAAAGCCGAGTTGGAAAACTCATCATCTTGTCTGATGGTATGAGCACCCATGAACGTAAAGATTGGCATAACAGAGTGCAAGATAATCTCGGGAGATAAAGAGGCCAACTCGGCAATCACCAACAACAAGCGGTTTTGCACCTGTGGAGACTGCGACATTCTGATGGAGTTAACAATCAAATCGGCACGGATGGTGTTGGAGTCGATTTTGTATTCGAAGTTCTGGTAGTTCTTCTTCATTTTAATGATGGTGTGTAACATGCACGATGCCAAGGTCTCTTGTGCATATAAGACAGGCATCTTTCCATCATTGCACAAGTAGTCCAAATCGGTGAGGATCTTGAACAATTCCCTCAAGAGATCCGAGTTGTTGATCTCGATAAACGAGTTTTTGATCTGGTACTCCAAGATATCCAAGATAGCCGAGAGCTTCTTGAGATGTTGGCTAGCCATCAAGCTGATATCATCTCTGGCCATAGACTTCTGGGTATTGGACAGCGACGATCTTCTTCTTCTCTTGGCCACCTTTTGCTGGTCAGGGACTTTGGAAACCAAGTTAACGGAATTGAGCAAACCAATAATCGATTGGGTGGAGAAATTCAAGTTTTGCAAAGTCTCCAAAGGATCGAAATGGAGGAAGTGCTCATCATCTAAAGCCAAGTTCATCAACTCGTTGCAGATCTTCAACTTATCATCGTTCTTGGCCAATGCTGGGAAGATCGTGATCACACGCTTGTTCACGGTGTTCTGCAAGCTAGGGCTGTTAGAAGCCAAACTCTGGAGCAACCAGTTCATCTCATTTTCCCTAATGTTGGAACCACCTCCAATCAAGTTGATAACTGACGACTCGATGTTCTCTGAACCGATGTTCTCATAAGTTGCAGCATCCTGGAACTTCTCAAGATTGGCAAAGAAGTTGTCGATATCTCCAACAAACATGAATTTCTCGTCGAATTCGACTTGGCCCTTGGATCCAGCAGCTGACACCAAATGCAAGTTTCTAGTGGACATGATATTCCAAATTCTGGCTTTGAGGCAAATAGGTAACAGAGTTCTGGACCATTGAGTCAACAAATATGTTTTGACCAACAAGGGACCGAAGTTTTTGGAACCGTTATCGGACTTGAAGACGATGTCGAACAAGAAACGGTCGAATCTGGAAGCATCGATTGTGACATCTTTAACGATTGAGTCATTAGCGTCAATAACCTCATACAACTTGATGGCATCTTCAAGGGAAATCATAGATCTCTTAGAAGGTCCCATGGAGCCATAAATCAGCTGTTCCAAGAACAAATGAACTTTTCCAAGTTTGGCCTTCGACTTCTTTGATTTGGAAGCAGGACTAGAAGTAACAGCCTGCAATCTTTGCTCTTGAGTCAGTTTATCCTTGGTGCTGATAAGTTTGATCAAAAGAACAAAGTAATTTCTGATACTTCCATTAGCATCAGACAATCCAACAAAGAAAATAGGCAACAAGAGGTAGAATGCATGGAAGATGGGACTCTTGGTATTCTCCTTGTCATCTTGAAGTGTGGGCTCAGATTCAATAATGATCCTGGTGATCTTCAAGGCTATAAACCTCACACTCAATGGAACGGATTGCGTCAATGCTAATCTCAACAAGAATGACACTCGCACTTCGTTGACTTTACCAAAGACAATCCTTAAGAAACGGGAAGTGATCTTATATTGTAACTTAGGGTCTTTAGCAGTCAAAGAACGGATCAAAGCTTCGACCAACTTGTGGAACTCGAGATCCGCTGCGGAATCCAAGAAAGAGGTAGTTTCAGTCTTGAGAGTTTTGAAAAGTTGGTTGGTTTCCTTGGAAGTGGCATTTTCTGAAGCATCATTTAATTCGGCAATCACATCCTTGCTATCTGCTCCCTCAGACAAGGTGTCAGGAGAAGTCTCAGCATCAATATCCTCACCCAAAGTCTTGGAGAAATACAACTCCAAGTCATTCAAGGACTTTCCTTTTTTGTCCAAGATGGTAAGAATGGCGCTGCGATCGATTTTGATGAGTTTTTGCATGATATCAAAAATCGTGGTCTTGGTGCTGCGCTCATCATGTGTACCGATCTTGTCAATGAATTCAAGCAACTTGGTAAAAGTGTTGTGGGTCAAGAAAGAGATGTTTTTAGATGTGGAAAAATCAATCAACTCCAAAACCTGGGCCACCGAGGTGTCCAATTTACTTGGATCAACTCTATCGATGCTCTCCTGGAAGTAGAAGAAAAGAAACTTGTCAACATTGTAGCCTTCAGACTCCAAGATTACGAAAACATCCTTACTGTCCAAAATGATGGACAAGTCGATTTGACGAAGAACGCTTCCCTCTTCAAGAACAGGAATCTCGTCTTCATTGTAAAAGTTGAAGAGTTGGCCCAAGATGATAAAGGTTTGTCTCTTCAAAGACTCGGAGAAGGCCGTTTCGCCAGTCACGATTTCAGAGGCTAAGCTGAAAATAACATGATTTGTGATAGGAACCAACGAACACATAATGGAGATGATGGAGTAAATAGTCAAGCGCACATCGTTCTTCAAGGTAGCAGAGTGCTTGAACTGATGCTCACTCAAGAACTCATGGCAGACCTCCAAGATCACAGGAATGTAATCATTGTTCAACTTGTCCAAGTCACGGGAGTGCGATGCCAAAGTCTGTGCTGTGTTAGACAAGTAGAAGATCAATTGTTCCTTGTAGACCGTCTGGTTCCTCAAGGATTCCATAACGTACTGCGAGTACAATTTAAAAAACTCGCTATCGTTGTGGAAAGTCTTCAAAAGCGACAGTTGTGGGGGAGGTTTCATGGCCTCCTTGTAACCAAGGATTCCATTGAAAACACCTGGCCATGAGCTTTTGGGAATGACATTCATGAAACGAAGGAAGATATTTTGGTTGTGGTATGGCAATGCTGCAAGAAGAAGCATTTCAGGCAGGTGGATGTTATAGTGGTAACGTCTGACCAACCACTCCAAGGCCTTCAAGGCCGGGCTCAAACCAAGGTAAGGGGACACAACATTAACGAACGCATCCAAGTTTTTCTGGGTCAAGGCCACAATATCCTTTGAAGCCACGTTTCTATCGAAAGTAACAGAAGTCTCAGAAAAAAGCGTGGGGTAGAATTTGGAAAACCGGGAGTCAATGGTTATCAATTCATCCAAACCCTCACATGCAATCAGGTAGATGTATTCAAAATCCTGAGCAGCGGCAACCTTAGATTCAAAGATCAAAGACCGCAGGTGGATTCTGGACCGTGATTTTCTGTCAAGCGCCACGGAAGCATTTCTTTCTCCGATGGCCTGGAGTTGTTGTGATAAACTACTCATGACGGCTGCTGTATAACTGAAAAAATTTGGTCCTGTAGGTTTAAGTGATGAGGTCTGCGCATGAGAGGTCACGTGATGTGCAACCATCAGTACTCAGACTCAAAGAGGCATTCTAGGTTTTGTTTTGATTTTGCTTTGGTCGAGAAAATACTTTGTTTGTTATGATTTGCTGTTGCTTAAGAATACAATTTGCTAGATCCTCGTAGTTTTCATTCTGGGGTATTGGCGTGGGGTATATCGTTATTGCGTCATGTTGTGCTCAATGTAAGGCTTCTCTAAGCATCCATCATACAGTGTTATTCGAAACGATTCAAACCTGCGCGACAGAATGTTTCGGACCAAGAAGACAAAATGATTCGGACCACAATAGCAAAATTAAACAAACCAATAATTCACAAAGTTTCGTTTCGTACCACTTAGTTTATCCTTTCAAACCAAATAGCGTAATGCTTCACACCAACTACACCAACTTTCATTGGATTCCAATATTCTGAAATCTTAAATCTGGAGGATTGCCTAATAAATCATCTCTCTGTCGCGTAGGTCTGAATCGTTTTATCGCACTGGTCTGAATCGTTTCGAAAAACACTGTATCAGGACCATCAGGCTCAGCCTCGAGATACCACGGACTTAATGAATGACTCCTTTTTACGGAATTTAACGGTGCCAGGTTGCATAATTCGTCACCACGGCGTATGCAGGTCTCGCCAAGTAAAGAGGGGAGTGAGTGGCTTCATTGCTTAATTTCTGATTGTTCTGTGTGTGAAGTACTCCTGCGTTCACCGGTGCTGTGTTAGCATTTACTAAGGAATAAAAAACGAACCGTTCATCGATTCATTTTGATCACAAGTTTAACTATGCCAATAATGGTATACTATTACGGGATGAAATACACCGAAACTAGTGGGGTCTCCTCCGTAAAGCACGACTCTTCCAGGCTCCAAAAAGTTAGATGTGGAAATATAAGCTTTTTAAGCGTGCGCAATTTTATTAACTCCTCTCAACCCGCCCTCCGCGGAGCTAAAACCATTAATTTCGCTTAAGTGGTTACAACCTAAATAAAGCACGAGGCCAGCCGTACCTTAATGGGACAAGCTCCAGATTAATCGCACATGCATTAACCGCTGGTACATCAGTTAGGACATAGATATTCGAATGCATGACGAGGCTTATGACGCTGACCGCTACAAGCAGCCGTTTTGGATTAGCGCACCCCGAGCTCGCGCACGATTTCCACTTGGGAAAAAAAAACTTACTCGGGCGCGGCGCGCCATCGCTTTGTTGAGTGCAGGCAAGTTTCTCCGAGCAAACGCATTTCTAGAGAAGTGACTCCAGGGTGGCCTGATAAGCGAGGCTTAGTAGAAAAAAGACAAGGATATAAAAAACAAGTGACTTTAAAGGGAGTGTGTGCATAAGAAAAAATAAATAAAAACAACCGTTAGATCGTGAAATAAATCAAAATGCATGCTGCTGTTGCTAATTTAAGCGACACAATTCATCTCCACTGTGAATGCCATTTCTCTGAACAGCCCCAATAAAAACGCCGCAGAACTCGTTGAGAACGCGCAACCTGCACTCCTCATTCCCCCGAGTTGTTGTTTAAAGGTGAGCTTTCTGCAGGGGCGTGCTGGCATCTCGGCGAAAATTTCTTAAAACAATGCTGCTCGCCTGTTCTACTTCATCAAGAAGAACTGCGTGCAGGTGATCCCAGCATGTTCGCTTTCGGACTATTGTGCCGTTATCTCTGCTGCTTGAAAACGTAAATCTATATCTCCGTTTTTGAATAATCGTTATCTTTTAAACGTCACTTCGCTTCCTGTAACGTATCATCATGAGGGGCTGGTGTTCTTTCGTATATGCACAAGCTATCGATAGCATGACACGTATTGTTAGTGGGATATTAAAAGAAATAACCTCTATTGTCATCTCCTGGCCGGTGTGGGGCTGATGTACAAAGAAGCCTTTGAAATGATGATTTTGGCTTCACGGCAAATTTAGCTCATACCCTAGCTGTGTGGGGTATACACGGTTTAGTAACTATGCGTCATCGCTCTATTATATTGGTCCGGCACGCCGTCTGTACCCTGCACATAACGCTACTCCCGCACCCATTTCTTTATCTGTGCATATTCTTCTGCCCCAACTGATACCTATTGTATATAAAGCTCATATTCCCTCGACTTACTTTTGGGAGTTGAAATTTTCATCTTTATTTCTCTGTGGGTTTACCTTTGCTAAGACAGTTCCACATTATTTAAAAACAAACTTGATAGCTTTTCTCCTTCCTTTTTTCCTTCCTTCCTTCCTTCCTTCGTGCCCTCGTCTACACAGCCGCTTCTTGTCAGCGATGCCGGATATAAAGCCGGTTTCCTCCAGACCATCGATATACAGAAGTAATTCTGCTTATATAGACTTTGAAATCACAAATTCTAAGATTGTCAATGTCGACGAAAAGGGCCATATTGTCTCCGAAAACAACTCCGTAATATCCTTCAATGATAATGAGTTGCAGAAAGGCTTGAAAAATAGACACATCCAGTTGATTGCCTTGGGTGGTGCCATCGGTACGGGTCTTTTTGTGGGTTCCGGTACTGCTTTATCTACATCCGGGCCTGCTGCTTTGTTCTTGTCTTACATCATCTTGTCTGTTGTTGTCTGGTTTGTCATGAACATGATGGCTGAAATGGCCACTTTTTTGCCTGTTCCTGGTGCCGGTGCTCAACAATTTATCAACGATTTCACTGACCCTTCTTTTGGTTTTGCTTTGGGTTACAACTATTGGTACGGTTTCTCCTTCTTGGTGGCCGCCGAAGTAGTGGCTGCCGCAATTGTTATTCAATATTGGACAGAAAAGGTACATATTGCAGTGTGGATCTCCATTCTACTTGTATCCATTTTAATCCTTAATTTATGTCCTGTGAAAGCTTACGGTGAAGCAGAATTCTACTTTGCAGGTATCAAACTTCTTGCTATCACAGGGTTAATTATTCTCGGGATTATTTTATTCTTTGGTGGTGGTCCAAACCATGATCGCTTAGGATTTAGGTATTGGAAGCACGGCCACGCTTTTGCAGAGCACTTGACAGGCGGTGCCACGGGCCGCTTTTTGGCCGTTTGGACTGCTATTATCAGAGCAGGATACTCTTTCATTATGAGTCCTGAATTGATTGTGGCATGTTCCGGAGAAACTACGAACCCTCGTAGGGCCTTGCCAAAGTGTGCAAACCAGTTTGTTTACAGATTGGCTTTCTTTTACATCTTGGGCTCTTTGGTGATTGGGGTGATCGCCGACTCGACATCTCCTAGATTGCTGTCAGGGCTGGATGCTTCCGCTTCTCCTTTCGTCTTGGGTATTCAAAACGCTGGTATTCCCGTTTTAAACCATATTATTAATGCAGTGGTGTTGACCTCCGCTGCTTCTGCAGGAAACTCGTTTTTCTACGCTGGTTCGAGAACGTTATATTCCTTGGCTAAAAAAGGCTTGGCTCCAAAACCATTCACATACGTCAACAGATTCGGTGTTCCATATTACTGTGTCGCTATAGTCTTCTTGGTGGGATGTTTGTCATACCTTAACGTCTCGTCTTCCTCCACTGAAGCATTCGCTTGGTTCTCCAACCTTACCACCGTCTCAGGATTTGTGTCCTGGGTCTTTGTTGCTTTTGCATACACTAGATGGAGAAAGGGAATTGCTGCGCAAAACCTCGAGGACCGTATTACATACAGAACACCTTTCCAGCCATACGGAGCCTACTTTGTTATGATCTTCATCTCTGTGCTTACCCTCACCAATGGTTATGGTGTGTTCTTTGACTTCAAGGCTGCTGACTTTGTCGCTGCTTACATCACGCTTCCAATTGTTTTTTTCCTCTATGTTGGCCACAGAATTTATTCCTACTTCTACCTTGGGAGAAAGAGATGGTTGACGCCTCCTGAGGAGTTTGACTTCTCCAAGTTGGAATTGGTTGAGGCTGAACAGAGTCAATTCACTGAGAGAGTGCCAACAAACAGATGGGAGAAGATCTGGTTTAAGATTGCTTAGAAGAATTTACATTTACATTTACATGAAATTCATATTACGTCTATAACGTGCATGTAGATCATCTTAAAACACGCTGCGATTATGCGAAAACATCTAAAAATGTTGCAACCGTGAACACACAACCTACAAAAAAATGCTCGACTGCAGATAAAAACTAACCAACTGACATTCGAGATACAAAAATCTTCAAAAAAAGACACTGGACGAGTCCGGATTTGAACCGGAGACCTTTCCCATGCTAAGGGAACGCGCTACCAACTGCGCCACACGCCCGAATGAAACTTGGTCCCTAGCAGGATCGAACTGCTGATCTTGGCGTTATTAGCACCACGCCTTAACCAACTGGGCCAAGGGACCTTGAGTTAGTTAGGAAAATGCTTTGGTTAGTTGGGAAATGCCATGAGTTGGTTAGGAAAATCCCCCAGTTGGTTAGGAAAATATTTGAGAATAACTCAACTCCATTACTTAAACTTGGATATTTTTAAGCCAATGAAAGTGTTAAACGAAATAGCCTCCAAAAATCCGTAATAGTGCTCACGTGAGCTCCCAATATTAGTAACCGTTCAGAATATTCCTGGTTACCGGTACTTCATCGTTCCAGGAGAGTATCTTTTCAAGCAATAAACACCCAGAAGAATAAGCTGTTAGACCCACTATAGATTGCTAGCTATTGAGGTATTTTGATCATAAACTGTCCAATCCTAATGATGGCCATTCTACTGTGTCATACCTCCACCATCATAGTGCGAGGTACCAGGATGAATGTGATAAACCCTACGGACTAGGATGGAATGAGGGAAATTTTCACGTAAGAATCTAACAACGACCAATTGGCCACGGAAGAATGTAACTATTTGAGTATCCTGTTTCCTTTCTCAGGAGACCTATACCCGAATAAACATAGTAAACATAGTACATGATGAAGCACCAAAAATCTAGGACAAGTTAGGTCGCGTAATAAATTTAGGATTAGGATTTGAACATGAATGCGGGGGTTTCCATAACAAAGTTCAATATCAGAAGTTTCTAGATTCTTTTTGGAACTTCTGTTACTATTTTACTTCTTTGTATTCGTCACACGCTATATCAAAGGGGGCAATCTGGGTTGCTTAAATTACTAAGAGTGGGAGAAATATGTAGCTAGTCCAGGATGGATAGCTGCTTACCTGAAATAATTGTTGGTTCTCAAAAAAGCACGTTGCTACTTAATTGTGACACGCCACCAACTAATATGGAAATCGTAGGCATCAATTGCCTTATAGGTAATGAACTACCCCTAATGGGTCTAACACGAAAAATACAATTTGTCTTAGAGGAAACCCGATGGATCTATCCAGTCAGAAGAACCTGCTAGGCCTATACATTTTTTGAATCTTCGTTTAATCTTAAAGGGATTCCCCCGAACTGCAGATGTTCGAGATGTTTCAACATGACAATAATTCACTCATTGGTTTTTAGAGCCCCTATCTGGAGTTCCCAAATGGCTCATGCATCTCACAAGTATCAACTGCATGGCTAATAATGCTCAGTTCATAAGTCCTCTTGAATACTCGCCATCACGCTATCTCGATCTACGAATGGTATGGCTTGTGGCTCAGTTTGAGCTAGGCCTCGTTATTAGAATCTAATAACACCAAGTACTTGATTCTAACTATCATCTGAATTTTCATAACATGTTATGTCACGGATAGGATCCACAGAAAAGAAGACTTTAGACTGTGGCGTCTACTGAAGAATCAAGATGCAACGAACGGACTTTACACCACATTGTTAATATAGAAAGAAAATAAGCGAGGTCTTTTGAATTCTATCCCGCCCAATTTAGTATAAATACAAGTGCAAGGTCCTTGATTTATCCTAATTATCAAGAAACAAAGATGCGAATGAAATATATCCCAAAGTCAAGTACTGTCGGTTTGGGGCAAGAATCGGCAGAGGCTGAAGAATTGAGACGAGCTATTGAATTCATGGGGGGAAGTGGCGTCATTGCTCCAGGAATGACCTCAAGGGACGTAATTTTGACCAATTATTTAGGGGTGTACTACAAAATAGATGATGGTTACTGGTACAAGATTAATCAAGACGGAGGTTATGTCCAGATATTGCCACATGACAGAATGATAGTGGAAAATGAAGATGAAGATGAAATTGACGTGTTAAGTCTCGAAGAAGCGGTAGCTATAGAGCGAGAGGTTGATACTAGTGATTTAACAAATGAAATGCTAGAGGAGTTCATTGCAGAATACAGGCGTTTTATGGACGGCAGTACACGTCCTAACAAGAGCTGTATGGCCACCCTGCCAAGTGAGATTAACAAGTAATCAGGACTAGCACTGCAACGGAGTACTTCATACTCTCAGTTACATCTGCAAATTTTAAGGAAGGAAATGTGTAGGAATTGAACTCTATATGTGCCATTTTAGAAGGTGCCTCTGGTATGATCTACAACATGGTAATTAGAATAGCTTTGGCCAGTTTAGTCCGTTTCTTAAAGAGAAGATTTATGCTCATCATTTGTTTGACTGGTATGTAGGTCAGGTACATTATCTGGACTGTGTTCTCTGCAATCAACCAACAAAGGAATTTCAGCGAATAGAGTCTTGTAAACGGAGTGCTATTCATGATCGTTCTCTACTACTTCTTCTACGACATTAATTTGAATGGTTTGCCTTACTCGTTTGCCACAGAGGTCTTGCCCCACTCCCACAGAACAAAGGGTATCAACATCTTTCAGATTTCTACTCCCGTTTACCAAATCTATAATGGGTTAAGTGAATCCTATTGCCATGGACGCGATCAGCTGGGAATATTACATTGTGTATTGTTGCATTCGTTGTGTCGAGTTTATTGTTGTTATTCTCTTTTTCCCCAGAAAAGTATAATTACACTTTGGAAGGAGTGGCTAAAGTGTTTGGTGATGAGGCACCGGGGCTTGGAAACAGACAAATCGATGCTAGCACCAAGAGATCAATTGCGCAGGTTGAGCTTGCCTAGGCTAGTATATATAAATACTAGAAATTTCTCCACTTTGTTAAATCTTTATGTAAGGTCTACAGACATTTTTTTTTTATCTTGAACTTATTAGAATTAGGGGTCTAAGGTACAAACAATCAGTTTTCTCTTTTAAATTCATATTTTTGTTTTCCTGTATTCTTCTATTATCTTCATATGTCATTTTTCTATTAATATTATATTTCCTTCATGGGGTCTTACTCCTTATTATACTGTTTTTTTTTCTTATATTTTGTTTATCATCTTACATTGTAACAATATTGAGACACGTACAAGTGCATCTCCTCCACGATCGCCACCAGTGTTCTTGCCACTACCTCGGTGTAAGTAGAATTGGAACAGGAGTAATAGGAGTTGAAGCCAGAAACATTGGGGAAGCAAGGGTTGGAAGTGAGCTGGGACGAAGCTTTCCCCTTGATTGGAGATGCCTTAACGGAATCAAAAACAACGGAGGAAGCAACAGAGTCAAATGGAATAGAAACTGAAGCAATAGAAACTGATGGAGCTGAAACTGATGGAGCTGAAACAACATTAGTGAAGCTGGATTCAAAAGCCTCATCGGTAGCAGAAGAAACCCAATTGTCCCATAATGGCCATCCCCTCACTTTGGTAAATCTACCTGTTAGATTTAATATGCAAAATCTAGTCATGAAGATATATGACTACCCTGTTCAATATAAAAGGACAAGCTCCCGCTATTTTACAACACCACCGAATATAGATTTCAACTGTGGGAGAACATACGAAGTGTATGAATTTGCTCCCACCAATTGCACCGACTGGCTTCAATATAGAAGAATGTAAATGAAATGCCCGGAGCTCTTCTAAGATTATCAGTTTCTAGCTTCCAATCAATGATTCAAAAAAAAATACACATTAGATCCTATAACCTTAAGTACTGAATGCAAAGCTCAACTCATGCGTTGGGAGCAAGACTGTAACTCATACAATGAGGAGTCAAGTCAAGTACCATGACCTCTTTGGCCCTTAGACTTTCACTCGTTTAAAGCCTATATGGACTAGGTTCCCATTTTCTTTCTTCCTTTTCATGATTCACATCCTTCCGCGGGTCTTATCCTCTTTCCTAGTTCGAGAAAAACTGCTCTGGTACTTCTTGGCAGTAGGTATCTTTCTGGTATATGCCCTTGATGTCATGGTTCTCATCATTGAACAGACATCTGTTTTCTCTCAAACTAGAAGCATTTGTGCATGCATCTATGAGAGATGTCAAAAAGATGATGGTCCCGTAAATGGCTTCTTGGCCTTCTCTTTTTCCTGATCCTTGGAGCTTTGTTGCGGAGGCTTCTTATCCCGATTACATAACATCTGGAGGACACAAGACTCCTGTGAATCAATCTCACTTCTTTCATATTCCATCTTCTGGAAATATTTAGGTTCGTGAGGGCAAAGCAGGAGAGTTGTACCTTTGGCATAACAATAATTACGGTAGAGACATTCGTGAGGAAGGGAACGGATTAGTTGCAGCTTGGAACACTCAATTCCCTTGTACCATATATTATCCACGAGAGGACGAACTTCTCCAGAAGGGTATCTGATGGAAACCAAGTCATTTCCGGTTTCTTGCTTACGCTTGACACACCCATTGGTTCCATCCGTTGGGCGAGAGGCCACCGAGGAAACAAAAAGAGCAGTAGTAAAAGCTGCAAAGCTGGGGGTTGGTAAAATCATGTTTAGTGATTGAGTAAGAACATGGCAATAGAGATCTTTAAGTATTATTCTCGGTGCCGAAACGGAGAGGCGAAGCCATTACTGTTCTGGGGAAAAAGCTCGGCACTCTTATCAGCCGAGTGTTTTTAGGTCTCGACTTTGACCAGGACAATGGATCTGCATACAAGACAGTCCGCGAATAGTGTTGAGAATTACCCAATACTTTGCGGTACATTGGAATTGTTATGGCATTGGCTTCCAATAGCTCTCTTAAGTAAGGTGCTTCAGTAGTCATCTTAGGTCACTTCTATTCGTCTCTAAACTAGATATCAGTGAACTGTTCTCACAATGGATACCGCTCAAACCTGAGCGGGATCCTCTCTATATATAGCCAGTCCCTCCGGACTCCCACATCCGAGACCTGCTTCTCGTAAGTGAGTGTGCATGATGAGTGTACGTCCTCATCGTGCACATATCCCTGTTTCATCTGCATCATGTATCCCTGAAACCTGTGGGACCTATCCACATCATCTCAACCCTGTGTGTTGTCGTTGACCTGCAGGCAACATGTTTCACAGTTGCCCGCACTCACAGGTTGACACATGTCAAATGTCCCACAGTTTCAACAAATAGAACCCTCTTTCTCTTGGCAGCGTTTTTTCTATTTTGCTAGATCTGAGACAATACATACCCGGGACGATCAGGTGCGCTCCGGGATGGCACTTGTTTAATGCGCTCCGCCTTACTGCAACTGGACCAGCATTAAATGCTCACTGCTCACTGCTCACTGCTCATTTCTCACAATGCTCACAATGCTCATGCAATCTACACATTCTGTGAGCACGTAGATTATCTAACTATAATCGTTGATGATTCCTCAGCTAAGGTTTAATATTCTTTCCAAAAGGGAGTAGCAGCATCGTTTCTCGATTAACTTAGCATGTAAACTCAATCCCTATGTGGGTGATGTACCACCCCATCTTGAATCTATGTGATCAAATGAAAAAGCGTTTCATCTTTAACGTTGAAAAAAAAAAAAACTTGAAAGGAATAAAGGTTCAGATCTCATTGCATGTGAAGCAATTCATTTTATGTTTGAGTAAATACCGGTCAAAATGTTTGCTTAGTAGAGATCAAGAGGGATTCTGAAGGCATTGGTGCACTGCGAATAAAGTATGGCACGGTCCACATAGTACAATGCTCCATATCACCAGTCTATACAATCCAATTTTTGAAAGTTACTCATTCAGTTATTTCAAGTGTATCTCATGGTTACATTAAGAAATCTCTTTTTAATTTTAGTTGATGAGTTGAATTTATATGCTTTGCACAGGCTTTTATGTCACGACCAACTTAATGTAAAGGAGGTGAGTATTTACTTTTATTTTGCGAACAGGTCCTCTGTCAAATATATGATACACCCAATAAAAAAAATATTCTCCAGCTGATAATTGAGTAAGAGTTTTACTTTCGTAGGGATTAAAAATTTCCTTAGAAAGACTATATCAATTATACTTCCAAAAAAAAAAAAAAACAATGCTTATTAGTGCCTCTCGTTGTTACTACAAGGTATGTACTGGTGACACCAAAAGACAAGAACGCACCGAACGAAAAAGAACAGAAAAAGTACAAAAAAAACTCACTTGATTTTGGTTAATAAGATCCAAGAAAAACACACATATATATACCCACTAAGTCTTTTTGAAACTGCAACTAGATGTTCGTATTGGCGTATTGGCACTTGGACTGGTCATGCATACAGTAAGAGAACCGGTAGGGCTTGAAGTTTACTAGTTACCCGCACGCGAACTTGGTATAAAAGAAGAATTTTCGTCGCATCACTCCTAATCTTTATCACATTGACCATAAACAGTATGTACACTAAAGATTATTAAAAGGATGAAACAAAACACAGACCTGATCTGAACAAAGCTTTGCTTTACTGCAGACAACCATATTGCCTTTTCTGACTTAATTCTTGTTAATATCAACGAATGATATACTAACTATTGAAGATTCAATGATTTGTTTTCCCAGACACACTCTCATTCTCTTATACCTAGATTAATCCAAATGTCTTTGATGACTCTTTCACAGTCTCGAATACTTTTTGAAGTCTAGGTGGCTTTTTGTTTAAGCTGTCTTTTCCGTATATATCATTGTCCTGTAGTCTTTTGATCTTAACAGCATAATCATTGGTATGCTTTGCCCCCCTTAAGTAAATATTAAGGAGCAATACTCTTTTGTTTTCACCAAAAGTTTGTATATCCAGAGCTTAGAATCCGTGGAAAACTAATAACCTCATTTGTTTCTCTTCTAATACTCTAGAAGCAGAGTCGTGCCCCACACAAATGCTTGAAGATGAGTATTTTTGACCCCAATGTCTCTAATGTGGATTGACGCTTTCACACAAGCTTGACTCTACAGAATAGTCGAACGTGATACTATATTATAAACGAAGGTATTTACTTCTTAGCAGTCAATCTTCTCAAGTAGAAGGCCAATTCCTCACCCTCCAAGATGTAACCGTCACATCTACCAGATTGACCTGGTCTAGAAGAGATGCAAGCGTACAATCTACCAGCGTCGAATTGGTGGCTGACGGCACCCTCGATGTTGGAAGCAGCAGCTCTGGAAGCGAACTTCTTCTCAGCCTTCTTGGAAACCTTGGTCTCCTCAGAGCCGGTCTTCTTACCCAAAACCTTACCGTAGTGAGACTCAAACCATTGCTTGAATGGAGTAGCATCGATTTGAACAATAGCGGACTTGGTCAAGGTGTTGGTTCTGACCAACTCGTTGTTAGAAGGGTGGTAGACGACACCAGCGATTCTGGTCTTTCTGGCGACACCTTCACTACCCCAGGAGAAGTTACCGGTTTCAAGTCTCAAAGCTCTGAACTTCTTGTTACCACCTCTGGTTCTGACAAGGTGAACTCTCTTGGCACCAATCTTGGTCATGGCTGGCTGTCTTCCCAACTCGAACTTTCTCTTCTTTCTGAACTGGGCTCTCTTGGCACCAGTAGCGGAACGCTTGTGACGAGAATCTCTAGAAATACCCATGTCTAATATGTTAGTAAACTGCAGCAGCAATCAGGACAATGTATAAGGTAGACTGAAGAATTGGATGGTATGAATTGATCTTGGTATTCTGTAGCATAGTGTTGAATGCCAGGTGACTTCCATAGATGGGTTCAATTTGGGATCAAGCTTTGAAGTGAACAGCAAGAGGGATCCATCAATAGAAGAAGCTGTTCTATCCATTTGTATTATACGGTATGCTATCCAAGTGTTGTCACGTATCGATTGTCCATTGGTGTAAGGTGTATTTTGGGATACATACTTCGTTGGTTACTGTCTAGTAAGAAGAAGGTAAAAAAGAATTTTTAATACTAGAGTACGACGAGATAAAAATTTTCGCACGGTTGGTTGGTGCAGGAACGCCAGGCTTCCCTGTAGTGCGATCCATATATTTAAGGTGAGGATGTCCGGGTGTACGCGCGGAAGTGGTGCGGAGAGTGGTCACACCTTGAGTGGATGGGCCTCGCGACCTGGCACGTGAGTTAGGGCGCGAACCCTAAGACTAATTTCCATAACGAAATCAAAGCTTCACCAATTTTCGGGATGTTCAATATAATATTAAAGGTCAATGTGATATCAAAAATCAATATCACTGATTTTAATCCATTCACTTGCTTTGCCATTCGTCATATACTTTCATGATTGATTCCGTTTGCACTGCTCACATTTACTGTCACTGGCACCTTGTTTCCGCTCCACACTTGCCATGCACAAGTTCTCATGGCTGAAGCCCATACCTACTACCAGACCTACAAAAATTGGCTTGCTATGTATATGGTAATACTTTACTATGCATTGAAGAGAAAGATTGAAACTGGGAGTAATTGAACCTTTACCTCGTATTTCAAGTGTCAGTGTTCCATAAGTTACCACATTGTTGTAATCTACCTTTAGAATACTCAAAAGGGCAAAGTCATTACAAAATTCCGACTAAGAAAAATTGCAGCCGACACTAAGATTTATTAACAGACAAGCAATATCATTACCCCTGTAGCAGTATTCAAGCTCGTGGTGAACATACAAGGATGGGGGGGGACGTGTGTGCAGTACCGATCACGTGAAGATGATCGGAAAAGAAACGCAGGTCACGAGACACTCATGCATCGAGGCAAAGCAGGTATATTCTTATAGTGATAGAAAATACTACGATCCAAGATAACGACCATAGTGTGTTGCAGCAGAAGAAAAGAAGTTCCGGGCGTGGATTTGGAAAAGACTCAAGTGTTACAAAGCTGAGGTTCTTATGAAAAGCTAAGCCTCATCGCATCACATCTCTTATCACAACTTAACATGGAGGCGATCTACGACGAAATAGAAATCGAGGATTTCACGTTTGATCCTATCACACAACTATTCCAATACCCTTGTCCTTGTGGCGATAGGTTTGCGATCGCATTGGATGACCTCAAAGATGGGGAGGATATAGCTGTGTGCCCCAGCTGTTCGCTAATGGTCCGGGTGATTTTTGAGGAGGAGGATCTCGCTGAATACGAAGAAGAGTGAGTGTTTCGACCAGTTTCTGTGTAATCATTATACCAAAAGCATTTTGCTTTGAAAACTGGATTTTGCGTGGTAAGGGATTTGCACGGAGAAATAATCATCGAGAAGGAATACTGCATCGAGATATTGCTTTCCTGAGTAAAAATGGACTCACAAATAGAAGTATACTCTCTTGAAACATGATATAGCAGCTAGGGGAATTTGGGTTAATAGGATTAATAATATTATAGACAAATATCATGTTCACTATTGAAGTTACTTACCTTGTGAAAGGTGATTTTGAAACATGCGCATGGTGATTATTGATGGAACTGGCTGGAGATATGATGTCTTCCTGTAGTTTTGACTCTCTTATCGAAAAAAGAATGTGTTTTTTCTAAAGGTTGAGGTTTGACAGCTTTTCATGAAAAGTTGTGTTGGGAAACAGAAGATTCGTGTTATACGTACAACATGGATGGCCTTATGACATGGGCACCAAGCTCAGGATTTATTTAAAACTCTCATAGCTAAAAGGCCAACAGCACACGTGTTCAATTCTCTATCAACAGCCTCGAAATTTTATGTATGTGTCACTTTATTGCTTGTTTTGGAATAAATAATCATAAAGATACCAACTTACCCTGCGCAGAAAGACGCACAAGGCTTAGAGATGAAACATCCCCTTTCAGAGTGGGTATAAATTTATATACTGGCGGAAATTAAGGATTGGCGACCAGACTTGTAGTATATTTTCTGGGGACAAAATCACCCTACAATTATCATTTGGATTTACAGATACTACCTCATAAGCGGTAAGTAGTGACATCACTAAAGATCCCCACATCCTATTGCGACTCAAGCCAGAAGTAAGAAGCACTGCATTTGTAGCAACTTTTAGAGAAAGCTTTGCCAAGTATAAGCTTGCATGGTGAGGGAATTCTAGCCAAGTATCTAGAAGACCGAACGGGGCCTTGTGTATCGTAAAACCAATTCCAGCATCTCAAGCGGGGTCTCACATAGGAATGTAGGCTATGAGATGTAACGTTGCAAAACCGAATTGTACTAAGGGACCAGACGTAAACCCGGGGGGTAGTTCCCTACACAAAAATCGGCCATGATGCAGAAAGAAGCATATGAAATTAGCCGAACTAGGGCATCATGTACGATTTCTTTGACAGCTGTATTAGAGGATAGGGCGGCGGAGGCGCGCGCTTTGCGCAACGATCCATGAGATTTCGGGTGCAACTATACCGGAAATAAGTTCCTTTGCGTTGCATACTATGCGCAATAATTCCATGCTTCCAGACTGTCTAATTCCGAGAACAGAGCTACTGACTAATTATGCGCGACCGTCAGCAGATGCAGACAGTATGATGCTTTAAGTGCATAGTCTTGTATTCTTGCAAACTTCATAATTCACTTAGCAGTTTTTTTTCCCGGATGGTGGGGCCCCGTAGTACATGGGGTATGTCGAAATATTAGGGAATCGGGCGGCACTCAATCTTGAACTTATGCAAGGGCACTTAGGTGCAGCGGTTCTTGTGCTGCGACTAACATGTGCAGGACCGTTCTAAATTGTTGAGTAACGGGCTCTAAAAGACCAAAAATAGGGTAACACAAACGAAGATCCCGCATGGAACGATTTTTGAAGCGAAACATGTAGGTTCTATGTTGCTCTGGTCTATGTAACGGCACAACAGGTAACATTTCCCTTTTCGGCCGCGGCGTCGCTGCGCATTTCACAAGCGACCCAAAATACGAGGCAGCAACAGAAATGCACATTGGAGGCAAGGAAGTCCGTCGTCAGGGGAAAACGTTTTCAAAGTGCGAGCAATGTCACTGAGAAAGTGCGCTGGTGGGAGTCTGGTCCAGGCTTAAAATCGCATCGACATGCGTTAGAATGTCGATGAGACTTACACAACAAATTCAAAGTGGTAGACCAGGGCGACATAAATTTCTGCAACAAGGAAGCGCAAAAAGCTCAAGAGAAAGGTTTTGGGACAAAGGCGGGGAACGTAAAAATTAGACTGCATTAGCATGTCGGTCTTTTGGCCTAGAATGCCGACGGTGGTGACATTTTTATTTTACGATGTTGCGCTAATGCAGATCGATTCCATTGAACAACCTCGCACTAAAAAAATATGCATTGCAGCTGGTACTTAACCCTGCATCATTGTATCTCGCTCGAGACAAAAGCGTTTTCGAGACGAATTGTATCCAGATCTGATAAGACTTTAGCCATTATGCATTGTCCTTCGTTCAAAGCTCGTGCATATTCTTTCCAGAAGCCTGGCGCACGTTTCGAAACTCACGAGCTACTACCATCTCTTTTCCTGTTGAGCCTTGAATCTCGTCCTGGAACGGCCAAACACCAGCCAACAAATTACTACATTCCCCCCATCATCAGCTAGACTCAAGGCACTTCATAGTTCCGACTTTCCCGACAAAGACTCCTAATTGGTTCTTCAAGTACTTCTGCTCTTCTAGCTCGGAAGTCTGTACCCGAATCAAACTCATGAGCACTTCACACTGCGGTGTACCTTCCATTCCTTTCCACCAGTTAACCGGTTCAATGAACGCCCACAATCCAGAAGGTTATTTGTCGGACGAGCCCAGAAAAGATCCCAGCAAAACCAAAGATGAGCTGACCTACGCCCGAAGAGGTCCCTGGAGCCCCGATGAGGACCGCAAACTCATGGATATCATTACCCAATGTGGCCCACTGAATTGGGTTCGCATCTCCGTGATGTTGGGCAGCAGGTCTCCCAAGCAATGTAGAGAACGTTATCACCAGAACCTCAAGCCTCTGCTCAATCGAGAACCCATCACCTACGAAGAGGGCTTATTAATCGAAGAACTTGTGGCTAAAAACGGAAAGAAGTGGGCCGAAATAGCACGTCATTTGACTGGTCGGTCCGACAATGCCATAAAGAATTGGTGGAATGGCGGTGCTAGCAGACGACGCCGAGTTGCTCAAGTGCCGATTTCAGTAAGCAACCATGCCAAATCCCCTTCTCCTCCTAGTACTGTACCGGCAGGAAACTATGTGCCCAGTGTTCCTCGTGAAAATGTTCCTTCTACCGAAGTTGCACCCCATGGGTTTGGAGGTTACATCCTGCCTCCAATGGGTCTGTCTATTGGTCCTTCCAACAGGCGACCTCTGCTTCATAGCCACGAGCCTCATTTACCTCTGCCACAAGTGTTGGAAAACTCATACATTGACCTCAAGAACAGGAGCATTGCTTCCGGGAGTGCGTCTAGACAGGGCTTTTCGGGCCAGCCTACATTGCCCAAAATAGACACCCTTCCACTGGTCTCGTTTAAAACTTCCATGTTCATGTCGCCAAAGAATTATTCCATGAACCCGAGTGTCTCAGGTTTGCTTCAGCCTCCACAATCTATTCCCACCACCGGAAGGCTGTATTCCATAGACCACACGTCTTCAGAAGTACATTCTGCCCTTAAACGGCGACTAGATGAAGAAAGAAGACATAGTGTGACCCACACAACCATCCTACCTCCACTGCCTGCATTTTTCCCCAACGCTGGGCCTTCCTCCAACCACCCAAACCCATACCTTCTGGAGTACTCAGCAACTCCAAGTTTCCACTCATCTACTGCATTCCGTAAGAGCGGGCTGAGTACTTCTTCTTCGGATGATTATAGCAATGGGTCCTTTACTCACAACAACCTTCGCAACAAACTAGACTCAGAGTTGCCTTACCGCCGGAACTGGCCGTTTATACCGGTGGAATCGCACGACGACTATCCTGTCAAGAAGGCCAGATCTATATCCTCAGCAGAGCCAACGCCTAGAACATCAGACGGGGAGTCTGACACTTCTACTGAGAAAAAGACTAGTCCTGCAGTCAGAGTTAAAGTATCCAGTTTGATTAACTGATCATGAACATTTCGTTTACTTTCTACATTAATAATACATTTCATACACCGTAAGCTAAGGTATAACAAGGGATACAGTAAGGTAAAGACGACAGGAGAAGGACAGCGATGTATTCAAAAGGAAAAATAGATCAAGGTGCTTTCAAATAAAGGGATCCAACTAAAAGAAAAGTCTATTAAAGATTACAATCGAAGTGACTGCAAAAGCTTAAACAGACTATCTGATAGCTGCTACATTACTCAGTCTATATATTACTTCAACACTACGATGTTTTTGGGCATTAGTGCCAAATAACTAGCACTAGGAAGTTTATAAGGGTCAGCCAGTCAAAATATTGACTTTAATCTAATGTAACTATATGTTGGTGTATGTAACTATTAGTTGGTGTCATATGGAAAAGTGTGGTCCGAATGCAAAACTGCACCACATAATTTCAGATGGTGTTGATGACCTCGTGACGGGCGAAAAAAAAATAAAAAACAGTTCCTCTTAAAGATAAGTTCTATCAAGAGTTCAGAATTATTTAAATTAATTTGATAGTACTTTGAATTAGAAACTACTGAGTTGAACAAGCAACTTTGTGTAAATAACCACTCATGGATCTCATAGCCATACATTTACCACAATAAGTCTCTACAGTTTGGAAATGCATTCAATTTTAAGGCATTTGTACGCGGCAAAATAAGCGCAAAACGGCGGGCGCCTGCTGTTGCAACTACCCAGAAAATTCAAAGTACTAAATTTTCTAGAACTACAGGTGGCTAAGGGAGGCGAGTGGAAGATGGCAAGAAGCAATCAGCGTTTACAAATAAATGACCAATTCAACCAATCTGCACCTTGTTTTGTAATGAGCGTCTACGCCACCGCAATAATTACCGCAAAAAGTATACAGCTCTTCAAAGAACCCGGATAGGCTACAGTAAAATGAGCATTATGCAAAGAAGGTACTACTGCGTACAGGCGCATTAAACACTGCATAGAAGCGCAAGTTTTGTTATAATCTGCGCATGTTCTACCTAAGCGCAGGTTACGAAACCGTGACGTCCTGTGTTGGTGCTAAGCGCAAAAGTAAGTGTGGCTGCGGACCGGGCGTGGTAACAGTCTCCGCATTGTCTCTTGCAACAAGTGCTTGGAATTGGCAAAGACCCACTTCAAATGCAAGCCATTCTATTGCATTTCAAAGGCGCAAAAATATAAGCTGGGGGCATTACAATGGCCTTGGAACGGTTTCATACTGACTTCAAACGAGGTCACAAGGTGCATCCAACCTAAGAAATTAGTCCCCATTGAAAACATTTCGCGCATGTTAAAATCAGATTGAATGGACCGGAGTTTGCCATGAAAAAAGGGGTCTTTGCTGTCAAAAAGTTCCAGGACCCCCCCGCCTCATGCATATGCAATTTCCTTTTCACAGATGTTCCATTTGAACGTTCGCAAAGGCTTTTTTCATTTACGAGGATCGTCTTGTCTTGCATAGCGCTTATATGCGAGCGGAATACGGCCTGCGTGAAAACACGCACTTGCGAGCCCAGCATGTCTATGAGCCCTGGACCTCCTGGGTGTTGGGCGGAATTCCAGGCGTGAATACAATAAACATCAGACCACCACCTGTCTGGAACAGCTGATCTTTCGTAACGTGCATAACGCAGGTCCCGACGGGTATGCGGTCTCATGTTTCGAAAGGAAGGGCTCGTACCAAGTGAGACTGTGCACCCGTGCACCCGTGCACCACCACCCACCATGGCATCGCGACCAACACTACCACCTTCACCTCCATGATTCCCCTTTTGGTCAGCAAATCACAGGTGCTTGTTTTTGATTTGACTCACATAAAAGCTCTTCGTGAACTTGGAATCGTAGGTGTTCTTTCCGGCTCGTTACCCAAAGCTCCTCAACAGAATGTGTTTCTAGGTGTACCTCTCCAATTAAGCCCATACGAAGCTTTATGGTTGGTGGAATCGGGTCACTGCTGCTTTGTTGACTCTGCTGTATACAACAGTATGGTTGCACAAGAACAGCAACCTGGAACTTTACAGGTGAAAATTCTGGAGAAAACTGAATATGTAATTACCCCAGATACTTGTGTGACTGCATCTGAGCATGTGCTACGAAACTCCACTATTAGTGTTAACGAGTTTATCTGCCTACACGCCCACAAGCCCCGATTCTGGGAGAATTATGGTGCATTCTGCTATCTTCGGAATAAGAGCTACTTCCTCATGCCAGGTCTACGGTTTGGCGGTGCTTTCGTGGCGTATCCTGGTGACCCACTAAACTTCCACTCACACTTGATAGTTAAGGTTCTCAAGCATAACGAACATGTGAAATTATTGGATATAGTGGCAAGCGGACGTCTAGCTACTGCTGTGAAGAAAGCATGGATTCTTATCGATGCAAAACCTACAAGACACAACAAAGAAAACCAAGATCCGAAAGCTTTTTCTATAGAATGGGCCGGGTTTGGATAATTCACTCCCGTTTGAACGAGTCTTCATCTTCTGTGATCTCGTCTTCTTCAACCTTCACGCGTCTTTTATAGACAAATCCATAGTCTGGTCCATGAACTTCAATCTTATACTTGCTTAAAAGGGACCCGGATCCGTAATTTTCAGACCCTCCTAAGTGAAGAGCAGAAGAGCCTTTCTGTTTTTGCGTCTCCTTCATCGCAGGTTTCTTGTCAACGTCTAAGTCAAGGACCCTTACGTTCACAAAAGACACGTCCATGTCATCATTCTCTTTCACAAGGGTGTGCCCGACCTTAAACGTTAAGAAGTTGTGGAGTCTGATATCAGACAGACGAATCACCTCCTTGTCAATCGTCAAGCTAAACGACTTTTCTGAAGTGCCAGTATGAACAATATCAGCAACACGACCCAGGTCTCTGTAATTTTGGATGTTAGTGATTTGACCCGTAAAAGAAGAGGCCATTGTAGCATTGAGTACTTCGCCACTCTTGAGCTCAACAAGGAACTGACTCTCGACAAAAGTCTTGAATAAGCCCTTGGCATTTTGGACGATATTCTTGGTGTAAGGCAAGGTGATACCCACAGACAGACCCTTCTTGGAGTCCGACAAGTCCAAGACTTTTCCACTCACCAGCTTGATATCTGGTTTCTCATAAGTGAGCAAGTTAGCACTGAGGATCCAGTCATTTCCAATACCAGAGTTTTCATCTTGCACCTCATCAAGACCATTTTCAACCAGGATCTTCACCTCATGCTCCTCCGAATCCCACAAGTATGGCAAAATTGGAGAAATATCAAGATCTATACTGGGCAAATCAAAAGCATTGATAGGGGCCACAGCAGTCCAAAGCAAAGGTGAGAACGTGCTGGTTGAGATAAAAGGCTGTGGAGCTTGAGAAGCGAGCTTTTTTCCATCAAGCCACACATTGACAAAACGAAGTGGCCCGTGACCATTATGGTTATCATAATCGTTGGTGGCTTGTTTCACGAACTTATCCAAAACATTGCTATACCAATTCTTCTCATTAGCCTCTCCGCTAGCAAAAATGTTCAATTTCAAGCGGGTTGTATTTTGAGACACCTTGGGCAATTTGATCGACAACTCTTGTGTTGGATAATACACTAGGGGCAAAGAGTTCTTTCCAAAGAGCGGATAGACCTTAGTGGCAGCACCACGGATATCGAAATACTTGTAAATTTCATTTTTGTCAGACGTGGGGCCAGTTTCAGTCACGAGCCCGTTCACAACCGGAGTTTCAGCATCAGCACTGTGAAAGTACTCTGACAAATAGAAGTTTGCAGACAATTGAACGTGGAAAACAGGATTTTGTTCCTTACACAGGGGAAAGGTATCCAATTTGAACACAATATCAGTCTTTTCACGGAACAAGCTCACGTACTCCGTGATATCCTTCTTAACTGAGGAGTACACACTCGTGGAGCCCACATGTGCAGTTGAAGTTCTCCAAACTTCAGCGCCTCCCACGAATAAGTGTCCTAACCGGTCATGATATACTCCATCCGCCGACACCTTGAGAGTCAAGACCACTTTATTGTAGTCGATATCCTTTGGAGGGGTGAACAATTCCACCCCAGGAGACCCCTGGGAGTCGAACTTGTGGTCAATTAACAATGCAGAATGTACCGGCTCACCGTAAGAAGCTTTGGGAATAAAAGGATAGGCCAATTCAATGATTTCAGTGGACTTGTTGGAATGTTGCGCACCATGTAAAAATCCCAATCCCAAGTCAACACCACCAAAAGGCATGGGCAAATTGGCCATTGAGTTGGAAGACTTGAATAAGAAGTAAAGTAGAACTAAACCACAGGCATCAAGAAAGTAAAAAAAGGCAAGCACTTTGGGGTTGAACAAGATATGAGGAAATTTAGGGGGCGTCTCAATCACCTTTTCCGGTGCCTTTGACTTTTCCGACAAGGCTACTTTCTCGTCATAATAAGACTCGGATTCGGGAGAAGTTGGTTTTGGATTGGGCGACCTATAGGCACTGCCATACAATAATGTGTTCCAGATCAGATTTTCGTTTCCTCTCATTTCACCAGGTGTAAGGCTAGAGAGGTTATGGTTAAGGTTGCGCGGCATGCACTATGTATAATAATGATAAAGTCGGCATACAAGAAAAGAAGATGACATCCCGGGTCACGTGACACGCTCTTAACTCCAAACAAGAATTGCTTGCCTTCTTTCTTTTTTTTTTCTTAGTTTGTTTGTTTATTGGTTGACTTTGTGCAGGTTTCTATACTTCTATATTTTTCTTACTACTTTTTTATCTTTTTTTATATTGAGACAGTGGATGCCCGTATATCGTTTCAGCGGTGTGAAAATGAACATGTCTGATTACCCCTACCAAGTTTTGCTGCAAGATCTCACGGCTCGCAATGTGCGCGATTAGTCGCATTCTCAGAAATTACGCATTCTCAGCAATAACCAGGCAACAATCCGCGATTTCTATTGAGCTGTAGACAATGAAACATTAGCCCAGGGAAAATCAAGTGTGCGCCGTAGCACATCATTGTTCACTGAAATGAGTCAAGTTTAAACAACAACACCTTGAAAGCGATCCTCAGACTCATTTTGACCTCTGATGTATTGGAGAGTTCTCTCAAAGTACTCCTCCATTCTCTTCAAAAGTTTGGACTCCTGACCTTCATCGTCAGCCTGTGACAAATGATTGACTTCGAAATTAGACAAGTTGGTTTTGATCAAATCAATCAATCCATTCAAGTAGCGAGAATCTACCAACCAATTGCTGTAGATGCTAAAAATCAAGCACCGGTTAAGAATCTCAATGAACAATTTCAACAGGAGGTAAGGGTCCATACAAGTATCTGACACACGGAGCGCTTTTTGGAGGCACTCCAAAACTCTCTTGGGGTCTCTGTAGAGATTCAGCTCAATTTCATCTGCTTCATTTTCCGTCACGTCAGTTTCCTTATCATCTTGTTTTTGTCCGTCTTGGTCTTGTTCGCTATCTTGTTCCTTGTTCGCCTCATTGACAGACAGGGCATCGTCGTCTTGTACAGTAGGCGATTTACCCTCAATTAAAACGTCACACCACCACCACAAATGAGCACAATAATAAATCGAACGACACTGGTCTTGCTTCTTAAGCAACCTTGAGCCGTACAATGTCACTTTTGTAATCAATGCCTCGTAGTTTTCTCTTCTGAAATATCTCAGTGTGGCCAAACGATTGGCAATCAGTATCACAGATTGGTAAGATACTGAACGTCCCATCGACTCATGGGGATTCGTGTTGCTAGATTGTGACAGAAGAATCAAGCTTTCTTCGTACACAACGAAACACTGGCTGAACAACTCATATGCAATATTCTCTTGACGCACTTGGTCCGCAACTGATGCTAGGTTCAAGTATAACTTCAATACCAACTCAGCATTGTACTGACGATGGTGCTGGTAAAGCTCATCTATGACAAGGGCAATATTCTTGAAGTTGCTACTGATCATCAAATCAGTCTGGCTGGTTTCTGGGTTCAGCTTATTATTCAATTTTTTGAAGCCCGCGATTCTCAAGAGATTGGTCATCTTTGTCACTAAGGTGGGGTAAGTGTAGATGATATTTTCAGGGTTTTTGTTCAAAAACTTCTTCCTGACATAAAGTAAGTTCGACAAGCACTTGAACTCATCTTCATGTGTAATGAAGTGGAGCGATTTAGCAACCAATTCCTGAGTAGCAAGAAACTCGGCCGTAAAAAATTTTTCCTCGCCAATTTTGATGGTGTCTTGAACTTTCAAGTCTTTCGATGTGCTCAAGGCAGTATTGGAGTCCTGAGCAAGGACTATTAAATATTTGAATGCATTGTCAAGCTCCTCTGTTGTATTATACTCATCAGGACTCTCTTGAGATGCAAGAAGTTTTTCAGCTATAGTCACAGAGAGCTTTCTTTTGAGCACAGGATTCTTTATTTTGTTGTAGAGCTCATAAAAGAAAGGCAATTGTAACAATTTCTTCACGGACTTATGGTATTCCAACGGCGTTGTCAACAATTCCACCCACAAGGTTTGGGTCAAGTCATCTGCATCTGTAGATTTTCCGTCAAATACTCCTTTGTGTTCCGGCAGAACCTCAGAGCAAAACTGATAGATCTTATCAAGATTTTGAAAGTTATCAACATCAAAGGTAAGAGAGAGTTTGATTAACGATTGAAGAATTGTTATACATTCTTCAGGTTCAAGATCAGCTGCCAAGGATTTCAAATTAGAATAAAATTTCCAGAACGACAGGAATACGATATCCAAGGGAATTTTAGGCTTTAAAGAAAGTTGGTCGAAGTCTTTTTCGATTTTCTCATCACTTGGAGTTTCACTAATCTCAGCTGGATCTTCAGCTGTCTTTTTGGCAGAATTTTCCTCTTCATATTTATGATAGGTCACGAAGCGATCCACCAACTTGGACACCAATTCCGATTTCCTCAAGTTTGGATGGAGTCTCAAGAATGTGTCATTCAACAAAGTGTCCAAACTCGCAAAGTGGAATTCATCAGGGAATATTTGTACCAAGACATCAATCAAGTAACTTTGAGCCAAAGGATCTTTGCATTGGATTATTTGCTCCGTGATAGCAGGGAACAAGGTCTCAGTATAAAAGCCAACAGGAGAGAAATTGTCGTTTGTAAAGTCATCTAGAATCTGAGATAAGCGGACCAAGTTGGACCCAACTAGAATCTTCAATTCCTTTCTCTCCTGATACCTAAGCTCGCGCTCACTGGAGTGGCCTTGATGTTGCAAACGAACCCACAACTTATTCATTTCCACGAAATTGGTAATCAACAAATCAACACTATCACGGAAGTCGTCCATTGTTTTTATTGGAAGAAGGTCCTTCGTCTTTTGGGACAAGTAATGTCTTAAGAACAAGCCACGGATTGGGTGCTGCACACCTTTGCACATTTCGATCATATCCTTCATGATATCCTTGGTCGAAGGGTCATTGGTAGCCATGCAAGTGGTGCCTATGACGACCATCATATATAGACGAGGAATGATATTGCCAGAGTATTGGACCAACTCATACAAGTCAGTCAAAAAGGTGGAGTCTTTCTTCCTGGCCACCTTGGAGTTGCGTGACTGGAGCAAGTACCTGGACAAAACCTCCAACGAGTCGAACACAGCCATGTACATTTCGTAGTAGTCTTTTGGGGAGAACGCCGAGCTTCTGAGTTCGTTTAGGAAGTTGGAGCAATGCTTTAAAGCCTGCAACAAATGACCATCGTTCAAGTTGTTGTCCATCAACTTTGCCTGATGCTTAATGGCATTGAGCGAATTGACAAGTGTCGTATTCTCTTTCATGGCCATAAATCGATCTGGGTTGACTAATAAGGACAGCTGGGGTGGTACTGGAGTGGAATCGGGGAAAGGGTGTGTGAGTGTGTCTCCACAATAAATTGATTTTAATGAGTCAAGCGATGGTGTACTATTCTGTTTTGTAAAAATTGATTAATTCAGTGCTTCAACTCGATGAAAAACTCGGGAGTAGTGAGTGTGTCAGCAATAAGGTGGATCTCGACTATGGACTTGAGAGGGGCGCGACTGAACATAAGCTTGAATTGGTTTCGCACCTTATTACAGTTAGACCACATGAGATTATCTACCTACTAAACTTGAGAAAAAGACTGACGGAAATTTCGTAATGTATTCATGACTTCGTTCAGATTATATATACACACATATATATACATATATAATGCATGTTCATGGCGGCGATGCAGACCAATGATTATAGTGTAATTCGTGGCGGCTTCACAATGGTTGAACTATATACGGATTCTTCTCTCTACCTAATACCATATCTAGCTGTTAATAACCATGCCGGAAATGGCAGCAGACATCATGGTGGCAGTGAATCCACTAATTAAAGCCGAAACGACGTTCGCAGCAATGTCTTTAGATCTCTTATTCTTACTCAAGGAATTCAAGACACCGATTGTAACACCCAAGGCACCAAGATTAGCAAAGCCACAAAGGGCATATGTGCAAATAATGGTACCTCTTTGGGACATTTCTTTGTATGGAGCCTCATTAATCAACATGTTGTACGCCACATACTCATTCTTGACGAACTTGATGGAGATCAATTTGGCAATGTGGAAAACCTCGTTTCTGGGCACACCCAAAAGGAACGTAAAGGGGTAAAGGATGTATGTGAAGATCAAGTCCAAGGTCAAATCAGGGATGTTCCAGAACTGACCGAACCATGTCAAAACAGCGTTAGCTAAGGCCACAAAAGCAATGATACACATGCACTGGACCATCATGGTGACTGCAGTCACTAATCCCAAGTTGGCTCCATCAGAAAAGGCCTGCAA
Source organism: Metschnikowia matae var. maris (assembly GCA_002370695.1). Taxonomy (NCBI): domain Eukaryota; kingdom Fungi; phylum Ascomycota; class Pichiomycetes; order Serinales; family Metschnikowiaceae; genus Metschnikowia; species Metschnikowia matae. Next base: position 349,025 of record NKZH01001756.1, on the reverse strand, counting down.
CACATTTTTTTGGGCCTTTTCATCTTTATCAATATCTTCTGCGAATGTCACACTGCCTTGAGACATGGAGGTCTCAGTTTCAGGGCATCTCAACTTGGAGACGGCAATAGCTGCAGGAATTGACATAACACACGATGAAACAAGCACCTGGGGACTTAAGCCCAAACCGATATAACCAACCAAAACAGCACCCGAAATAGTGGCGAAACCAGAGGTCATGATCTGGTGCAACTCAGAGATGGTCAAGTATGGAATATGATCCTTGATCAACACAGCCGATTCACCGAGACCTAGGAAAGGCGAAGCAGAAGCAGTGATGGATTCAGTACCAGAAATCCTCAAAGTCCAGAAGAAAAACCTGGCGAACTTGCCAATGAACCACTGGATGACACCATAGTGATAGAAGATGTGCACGAAGGCCACGAAGTATGCAACTGCAGGCAACACCGCAAAGAAGAACATGCCTAACTCAGGTACTTCAGCATTGGTTAAGAAAGCAACACCATCTTTTGCAAATCCCAATAACTCACGAGCCAAGGTCGAGATAAAGTTGAACACATCATAACCACACTTGGACCGCAAGACAAAAAGTGAGACGACATATTGCATTAAGATTCCTCCGATAACAGCATTCCAATTAATCTTAGAAATGTTTCTGGAGGTAAGGGTAAGACAGATAACAGCAACCACAATACCAGTGAAGGAAATGGCCCTATCCTTTCTCTTAGAGAAGCTAGCCTCGGGAGAAACAAAAGTTCCAAGCAACATCACACCAACAGTGATGGCACCAGCAGCTATCACTCTGTGAACATGCTTGACCAAGAGTTTGTTGTATACAATGTTGCAAACGAAGTCCCAAGCAACCTTCGCCAACGACAAGATCTTGTTCAAGATACGGCAGTGCCATGAGATCAATCTTATCATGATCATAGCATAGAACACAGTAGGGATCAACCACTTATGTCTGTGTTTTTTCTGAGCCAAGATGGAAACCCACCATCCGGTGAAGAAGCATCCCAAGAAAATATGAAAGGCTAGCTTATACCAAGGGAAACGGTACTTGAGTTTCTGCATATAAGTCAAAGAGTCCGCAGAAGTGTTTTGGTCCATTTCATGGATCTCATCTTCAATTTTGGACTCTTTTCCATCAGGCAAGGAAGCCTGGGACTGGTCTTCTGTTTCTTTCATTGAAATTGGGTAGGTTGGGGTAGATTAATGTCTCAGCTTAATTGAGAGAGTAGGGTGGAGAGAGAAAAGGCGAAGAAGGTGCAAGCAGAGAGATTGTCAACTTGCTAGATTAGGGAGAGGAAGAGGAGGGGGAAGAGAGAGAGAGAGAGAAGGAGAGGAGAGGAGAGGAGAGAACAAACAAGGACTAACGAAGCCTTTAAAGACCTAGAGAGGATCTATACGAAAGGCCAAAAAGGATTAAACAAGAGATGCAAAAAAAAAGAAACATCTGGTGTTGACGTACGCCCATGCACTGCGCGTTATGTTGAGATGGAAAGACTCAAAGTCCATGGGGTTGCGAATGACTTGGCGCAGAAAATTCGCTTATCTAGGACCCTATTGCCGCGCATCATACAAGGCATTTCACATGGCTCGCTTATTCTGGCTGCTCTATCATATTCAAACATCCCATCTCCACGCCTGACTGACAACAGTGCATCCACAAATTGTTTCTTGGCTATTGCTAGACGCTTCTTTGTACTTCGCTTTTCCGGTTCTATTCCTCTATTCTTTTGTTCTCCACTATGATTAAATCCGCCAATCTGATTGGAAGAGACGCCCATTATTGCATGCTTCAATGCACTTACTATAGTTTTAAACTGTCCCTTACTAATAGTTTAGAGCTTTCTATAGTCTGGACTTTTCTACCAACTGTATTCTTCTAAAGTGTGGCGCCCTAGAGTATTGCCCCATTTTGTAAGGTCTAAATTGTGAATCGATATAAAATATTATACAGTCTTAGACATTATACAGTCTTAGACATTATACAGTCTTTTTCTTGTTGTACATTTAAAAAATCTGACATTTTCAAATTCTGTGCATGGTTATAATTTCTGCCCTCTTCCAATTTCTGTATTTTGTCCCTTGTTCATGTTCTGTATATTTTCATTTGTTTTATACAGTCTCTCTCTTCTCCCTACGCCCCCGGGATCCTGGGGTGGTCGTTTTCTGTTCGATTGCCGTTTAATGCCTCGCACTTGACGCAGCCCAGATATTCTTTGTTCTCTGTTTTCTCTATACACACGCTGAGACATCTATACCCCGCGGATTGTATGCCCCACATTCTGGCTCCTACTTGTATTTACTTTTTTTTTTTCTATAGCTTATTCCACTCCATCGCTTATTTTTGACTTTGTTCACTTGCTTATTCCACTTGCTTGATTGTATCAATTGGTCGCTAATCTTTTAGTTAGCTTACTTTTAGTTAGCTTACTTATAGTTAGCTCACTTTTACTCACCTATACTCACTTTTTGCCATTCACTGGTTGCTACATACTCAGCTCATAAACTTAACTTAACTTAACTTAACTTAACTTAACTTAACTTAACTTAACTTAAATGAACTTAACTGAATTTAACTTAACTCAACTTGAATGAACTAAATAACTACTCTTATATCAACAATTCACTAACCTTAAGTCACTTGATTCGCTATACTTGCTACTCTCAGGTAATTAGTTCCCTATTTCAATTTCACTTTGTTTTTTCTCATGCACACCATTAATTTCACTCATGTATCATGCACCTCGTCCTGCCTGTACTTGTCCTGGTTCTCAACCAAAAGCAGGGAGTCAATTCCGTTGCTAACCCCCATTAGCGTCTTCATGACCGCCTCTGTAGTGCCTATGATCGGCCGCATGATAATCACGGGCGATGACTTGGCGATGCTGGTGAGTTGTTCCTGGTAGCTGTCTGCTTCCCGCAACTCGTCCTTCAAATCCACTAACATCCGTTTTGTCTTGGCCAAATTCTTGCCCAAGGACGCGTATGCAGACTTTAGTCCTTCGCCCGAGTTGGTGGGCTGATTGGAGTAGAGACTGGTCAATTTTCTTTGGTTTTCCTCTTCATGCTGTCCCTCTTCCTCAAAGCTATCCCCGCTTAGAGCTTCCAGCTCTTCAGAGTCATCCACTAACAATACAGACGACTGCAAGTCTCCCAAACCACTTCCCAAAGTAGCTGCATTGAACTCCTCCTGCGCAACATCCACATCACTATTCTCCTCCTCGACGATTGATGCTTGTAGGTACCGCCTGGGCTTCAGCTTCACATCACCATCTCCCAAAACTGAGTTCTTTAGTATTTGTGACGTTTCGAGCAAGTTCTTCTTTCCACTCGTCTTTGCGCTGCTCGACGTTGGCTTTTTCTCTCGTTTTGAACGAACATACCGACGTGCTGTTGTACCTTCACCACCGAAATACTCCTCCAGATTCTCCAAGATTACCTGCGTCCCGGATGCTATTTTGACGCCTATCCGTAGGAGTTCACTGGTTGTGATCTTGGCAAATGATTTGGTTCCTTTTTGTAGTCCATAAAGAAGCCGCCCGTCTCTTTTATACTCTTCTAGAGGAATCGTCACTAGATCTTTCACCCCATTCTTGAAGTTGAAAATGGACTTCACTGGTGGAAGCCCGGATAAAAGACCAAAGATCTGACTTTTGCGGATATATGGAGCATATACTTGCCCAAGCGCTTCACCAACCTTCGGGTACCCATGTACTCCGTACACCACTGCTCTTTTAAGCGATAAATCCGAGCCATCCAACGCAAAGAAATTGGCCAACTCCGCGTTCTTGCCTCTTCTTATACCGTTGAAGTCAATCTTTTTGGGCTTGTAATCAAACTTCATTCTCAAACTATCTATCTCCAACTTTTGGATATAAACAGGATCCTCCACCGGCTGTGCAAACCTCGTATCCTTGAACTCGAAGAACCGGGTGAAAAAGGCTAAGGTATCCTGATCAACATAGAGCCGCAATGGGAGAACTTTGAGCTTAATCAAGGCTTCGGCAAAAGCCAACCTGGCATCTGGACGCACGTTAGTCATGACAAGATTGATCATCTCCGTTCCCAATTCACGGTCTCCAAGTATGTTCATGTATGTGACGAACTTATTCCAGGATGATGTGGCCACATTATCAAAGATCGTCAAATCACCAATGCTCAATTCTAGTTTGTTCAAGACTTCAACCATGAGGTCTTGTGGTGTTGGGTCGAATCTGGGGTCACGGCTGGTGTAATTGGTAAAGTCTGCACTCAAGTTCTTGATCTCGACTTTGGCCTTGTGTGTTTGAGACCTCTTGAGTTTAAGATCTTTGATACGTCCTTTCACATCAACATTGGTGTGCACTTCCTTTGCAGTATCTCCTTGCAATTGGCAGTTTATCAACTCCACCAAGTTCGATTCGTCCGAATTCACATCGGCGGAAATGTGTATAGACTTGAACAACGTGTCTGAAACCTCTAAATGAATGTTATCATCAGCGTTTGAATCAGGGTTCACATCCATAGTACCTGACTCAGACGCCGTCTCAGACATTGAGTCTCGCAAGCGACTGGCCTCTTTTTGACGATTCTTTTCCTTGAGCTCTTTGGCACGATTCTTCAAAGTCTTAATGGAATCGGCTAAGGATTTTCTGGTGGATTTCCAGTCATAGCCATCATGTAAGTAGATCTCTATTTCCGAAACGTTAAGCTTAAGGATCAACGAGTGAGGAGCGGCTTCGGACTCTCGCTCTTTTTGGTAGAAATGGCTCTCGGCAAACTCAATTGAGGGGGGACTCGATTCATTATCTTCATCTGATGCCGTCTCCGAATCCGTTTTGCTGTTCGTAGGCGATGCCCCGGTTTGTGTATTTGCAATATCACAATACTCATCAACAATACTTAACAGTTTAGCGTTTTCCACAGGTGCATGGGAGTTCGTATCAGGTTCATTTTCAGCCGGAATAGTTCGTTCTGTTTCAACAGCTCCGTTATTGCGGAAAACTTGTAGTTCATCAAGTATGTTTTCTGGCAAATGAAATCCGGGATCGACCTTGACTCTACAACGGTCTTCATCGTTGAAAACAACCGGTACTTTGAGATCATTCACAGTCTGTAAGAGTGTATGACACGAATCAGCACAAAGAGAAGTTCTCACGTTATCAACATTGATCTTCACATCAAGCATCGAAGGTTTAGTCTCCGATTCAGAAATGCTCCCATGGCTGGTAGGCTGTAAGATGTTCAACCCGAGGTGCAAAGTACTAATGATTCCGATCAGCGAATAGCCCCCAGATATCATTTGGGGAGTAAACCTCAGGTTTTTGCTTGTACTTGAAGCACGGAAATTCGAAACCTCGTCAATCAACAATACATTCACATCCCGAAATGTATGTTTGACCAGAAGATTTCCTTTGCTGGTGGTAAAGTATATTGTTCCTTTGGTAATGGCACAACTTAATTGACTTGGCAATCTCAAAGGTGAAATACTCAAAACCAAGTTATGACTTGTGCAATGGACTTCAAAGTTAGCTGCGTCGGGCCTAATCTCGTGTGACTCAAGATTTGTATCAACGAACTCTTTTTTGGCCATATTATCTTTTTGGCCTAGAAGAGGGTCCAAATCCAGGCTTTTGGAAATGTCATGTTTCTGAAAACTCTGCCTGAAATCCTGGATAGTCTGCAACCATATCGTATAATAGTCAATATGAAAGCGTCGAAAGATAATCTCTGGAGCTGGTCTGCTCTCCGAAAGACTAATGTGGACCATTGGGTACTCTTCTGCGAGACAACTGGATACAACCGGTTCCTGTTTCTCATCCAAAATGCGGCTGATTTTCACCAGACCTACCAGACCTATCATTCCAGTGTTGAGTTGGTAAAACATGGAATCCAAGAGTTCTATGTCGGCATCTCCAAAAGCATTGAAAATATCTCTTATCTTGATATGAATCAGCTTCAAAGAGATCCTTAGTTTTGCCTGAGGTGCTTTGCGCTCCCCAAATTTCACTTGTCCACTGTTACCTCTCATAGAACGACCAGCGTTCATGATCAGCGACTTTGCAAAGTTTCTTTGATGATTATCGAAGAAAGCATTATTCGAAGAGCTTTCGAAACTATTGATACAGTGGTGCAGCAGCTGTAGAGCTCCAACAAACAACTTTGCATCACTTATGAGTGCCTCAAATATTTTGTGGTCCATGGAGATTTCAATGTCCCCTATATGAATAGACAAAGCTCCGATCAAAATTGTTTTTTCGGGCACTTCTTTGTTTGCACTAAATCTGTAAGCTTTAAATTCTTTGGGTTCAAGTCGTAAGCTAACCCGGGGAATTGTCATCACTTTTATCTCCTGCCCATGTGTGATGTAAGATGACACCACACGGTGAATGTATAAGTGGTCTCTGACTTTATCGAAGGATATTGGGAAAATTGTAGTTTTCAATGCAGTGTTCTCCAGGAACAACAATGTGACATCCAAAGAAGCTGTTTGAAATAATATCTGGCTCTTGCCCTCTTCTTTTTTTTGCACAGTGATATTATCCCTATAATTCGCATTCCATTGGATGACTGACTTCGTGTCATTTGATAGCTCAGACATTAGACGCAAATCCCTCATGAAGGTCGAAAAGTCTTCGTTCAATGAATTAAGTGCAATCGAGAGGTTTACCAAGTGTTGCAACGATGTTACATCCGACTCAAACTTCCCTGGTTTGTGGAGTAGTATTGTCAATTCAGTATCATTCGATTCAATTGCCTTCTCATCATTTGCCTTCTTAGTTGAGTATTCGAATCTCACATCAGCTTTGGAAGGACTTAGCGTTTTCATTTCAGCTGTGAGTTCTCCAGAGTCTGATTCATCGAAATGAAAAACTTTAGACTCAACGCCATCAGAGTATTTAAGAGCCGTTAAGGTTTCCACACCACCGTAAATCAAGTTATTGCCTTTCTGCTTAACTGTGAAATTTTTAAAGACGAGTTCAAGATCATCTTTCGTGGATGCAAAATCGCCCTGAGGTGTTAAAGAAGACGTTACCCCGAGCTTGATATAGTGAATCTTGATGCTATCAAAAACTTGATGAGAGAACTCTGGATATCTGTCTTCAATGTAATCCTTTTTAGTAGTCTCACCCTTACTTTTTGATGCTCTTTGGGCAAAATTGGTTTTCCTGAGTTGATGGTTTTTGAGCTTCACTGTCCTGGATAGACTATTGAATATAGCAATTAGTGTGGGGAGTAGGGGGACAGAAGCGACATTGATCGTACCAACATCTAATCTCAAGTCTGAGAAGGGAAACAACTTTTCGAGTTCGGCATCGATCTTGTCGATGGAGAAAAGTACAACACGGTTCAGCGGCAGATCACTTGGCTTACTGACAGTAGGTTTATCCAAATGCAGTGAGATGGCACTCATGTAAATAGAGCTAGCTTCTTCTTTGGAAAACATTTTACTCTCCATCAACTCCGCTTCATCAGAATCACTACCAGATTCCGAGGATTCAGAATCCGAACTTGCAGGAGAATCATTATTAGAGCTGGAATTATTTTCAAACCCACGATTTCCTGGATTGACATGTGATTTCAAAGCAGATGCAGAAATTCCAAGGAAGCTCAAGGACCTCAAGCCATTTTTGCTTTCAAAAGAAATTTTATCGATGGAAAACTCAAGGTCAATGGAGTCAACAACAATCTTGATCTTGATATCTTTCACAGACACTCGAATACGCAGCAAAGCCATATCAAGAGCCTTAGTCATGACACCTCCCGAAAACGACGACTTTCTTTGTGAGTCTGCACTAGCAGGCGTTTCTGGGAAAGTTTCAGCACTTTTATCCTGCGGCAGGGATTCGCCACTACTGATTGCACTGGTATCATTGGCATCATTAACCAAACTATTATCATTCGCACTATCAATGGTACCATCATTAATAATGACTTGAGATAATTCAGCAGTGCTTTGAGCCAAAGAAGTCTCCACGTCCTTCAAGTCTTGTTTAATATTGTCGAAACTTGGAGCCACCACCAAGTCTACACCAGTGATGTCGACATTGACACCATCAACAACGCCACCGGTCAAAATAAAGTCTCGGATAGTGCCATGGCGAAGTCTGAAGCCGGGAATCTTATCGAATTTCTCGGGGTCGATGGACACAGAGCGGAGGTGGATGTTATTGAGGGAAACCTCTTCTAGATTAGGAAGATCAACTTCAGAGAAGAGCGAGAGCTGTTGTAGGATGTAGAGTAAAAGCCTCTTTTGTATATTTTGGGGAATCCAGCTGGAATACATGAATAAATCAATTTGGAGGGTGATCTGAGGGGATCGGATTTCTTCACGGGATATGTAGGAGAACAGCCGTCATGTGACGTATGCGAATAGAGTTTTAGGGGTTTGCTATATGGGATGCTGATGGTTTATGTATTCTTAATGCCGTTACGTTGCTATATGGGGAGATGCCGGCGTATGAAGGCGTAGAATGAAGTGCTATGATTGTGGCGTCAGTGAGATGTGAGACCCCGTATCAGATAAGCCACTACACCCGTGCACCTGCGAAATGTACTATGACGCAGCTATGTCTCTGGATAAACTCCAAAGGGTGTGGGCTGCCACGCGGGGAAGGTACTAAAAATAGATGGCTCGTTTTGTTTCCGACGCTTTGTATCCTCTTGTGATTGCTTCTCCAGCCTAGAGTCCAGTGTCGAGCTTGAAGATTCAATTTCCCTGGAATTCTGCCTGGATGTAGAGTTTACTCTGGATTCTGTCTCCAGACCACTAGTACCTTTAAGAATATCCTCCAACAGCGGAGCAGCACTGAATGTCCTAACAGACTTGCCATCTAAAAGATCCTTTAAAAACGCAACAGACTCGGTATTGAGCATTCCAATGTATTTTCTCAAGTAATCCTTGGTTTCCTGTGAGGATTGAAACGTGTGCAATGAAGTGATGGGGTATGCTAGTTCTGAAAGTTTATTCACAAAATAAGCAAGCCACAGGTGGACTATTTCTCTATTGGATGTTAGCTCATGGTCCTTGAAACACCGTGACAATACACCCATTAACAAGTGTAGAGAGAAAGCATCCAGTAGCACATTCAAAAGCGGAAGATAGAACTTTTTGAGTTTCGAGAAGGAATTAGTATTTGATAAAAGCACCTTGGAGTTCAAAAGAAGCTTACCCAAAACCCCATGTTGACGTTGATCTCTAGATAATGTCTGGAGCTGTGATAGTGCTGAGGCATTGTCTATACCCCGCTTTTGGTTGCCCTTATATAGCTTGATCAAAGAAAGACATTTGCTCTTGGATACCGTGGGGACCGTTCTTCCTGCATAAGCTTCGATTGTCACCAGTGGTGTTTGTAGTAGGTTTTCATCTGTCCAGAAGTTCTCCTCCAACCATACAAGAGCCTTTTCTCCAAGGAACCGTAGTGTTTCAAGTGACGGAAGAACGTCGTGTGTGGCCGCATGACGGAACTCAACAAAGAAATTGGGAAGCCCGATTTTGCTTGCCAACATCAGAATTGGGAGAGCCACTTCGCCTTGAAACGGGTCCAAAAGCCCATTCACTAATGTGATTATGACCTCTGCATATGCAGATCTTAGAGTATATAAAGAGGAGCGAGATGCCCGAGCCCGCGGGTTATATTTCGGATCGTTCAATTGGATCGAGATAATCAATGCCGTCATGTTGATACCATGGGGTACTGGGCTTTTGGTATGCCATAGATGCACCATTCTAACACCATCTTCCAAGACAGAAAGAGAGATGTCAGTCCCGAAAAAACGAGCTCGTAGTTTCAACAAATCCTTCACCGATCTGTACGGAGTGTATCTCGGGGTTTGCGACATGATGAGGTTTTGGGGATGTAGAAATGATGAGGATGTGGAGGTGATGATTATAGGCATCGCGATATAGTCTGTTCGCGATATAGTTGATTCGCGTTTTAGTTGGCTCGCACCAATGTAAATGCATTATGGTAGTGCTCAAGCACTTTACATAAGAATAGGAGAATGGCTTGATATAGATTGATAGATTGATCCGATTGGGTGTCTCTGAAGTCAAACTTAACAAAGACCAGCTTTCATGGTTTGCGCTTCCGATTTAGATAATAAAAAGACGCAGATGTCAACGCATCATGTCCTCGTAGAATGGGTATCCGACCAGGCTGCACTGGCCTAGTCTCTGTAGCTGATATGAAATTGAGACACGATTTCATTTTCTTCATATGACAAGACCCTGGTCTCACCTTCCTTGTACAATTGCTCGTAAGGGAATTTGGATGCCATTAACTGCCTGTTTTCATCCTTGGCAAAGTCAGCTTTGGCAAAAGCGCTATCCCAGCTGATCAAAATCACTCCAAACAAGACATTGGCGAGCCCAAACAATACGAACATCAAATCCCCAACCAAAATGTACCCGCGGCTCAAAAGACTATTGAAGGACAAATCGTTGATGAGATTAACCAAGTTGTATACCAAAAAGCACAACGGATACAAAATGGCAGTCAGGATATTAGACAAGCCCAAGTTAAAGGCTACTAGCTGCATTCCCACAATGGCCAAGGTGAGGGTCAACAATAGCACCGTGATGAAGTATGTGTACAGGCTCTTGGGGCTAGAGCGCAGCATGAGCGATTCAACAAACACGTCAACAATCGACTTGGCAAAAAGAAACGTGTGGGCCGTGAGCGTGCCACTTATGAGTCCATAGAGTATGCCAGTAGAAAAGGTTAAACGGGACACTGGGTCCGCCCCCTTACGAAGCGATTTCCGCGAGTATTTCACCGGTTGCAGCTGTAGTAGTTTGACTTTGCGAGAGAGGCCCCAATTGATCCTCACCAAAAGCGCCATAAAGACAAATGTAAAAATCCACCAGGTCAAAAAGCCCGGCCGCAGAAATTTTTCAATCACGATGCGGAATCTTTCGTCGGTTCCAACATTCGAAGGCGGAGCAGTAGCACTGCCACCTTTATAGGCAACAATAAATGCACCAAAGGCTATCACCAAGGTACCGGAGACTAGCTTCCATGTGAAGTGTTCGCCTGGTAAAAGTAAGCAGCTGAGGACAGAATTGAAAATGAGCCCAATACTTTGGAGTGGAGACAAAATGATAAGAGGCAACGTGGTTAGCTGAACCAAGGAACCAAGGATATTAGCGGTGATAAAAAGAAAAAACCCAATAAGCCACAAGTTGCGCCGATGTGTATGGGTATGGCGAGATGAATCTGGCTCTATGGAAAGAGCATTTTCTCGCCTCAAACTTATGACAGAGTCGTCAGAGAGTTCATGAGGGTAAGGAAGCACATGAGATTTGCGTTGTAGCGTGATCCCTAATGATTGCACGCCCGACAGCACCACGGCAGCAAAACAGCCCCAGAGCACGGACGAGCTAGGCATTTCATATATAACAGCCCCGGAGCAGTGGCGATGGTGGTGGTGGATTGGCACGTGGGAAGAAAGCGGGGTTGAAGAATAAATGTGTTTCTTGGTTAACTTGGAGCGGCTGATACGCGAATGAAGTTGGGTGAGGGCGCGCGCAGACCCCTCCACATATTTACACCACTTGCCTGTTTGTTTGTCTGGCTGAGTTCAAGTGGAGTGAGCATGACTATATGAAGTTGGCGCTCATTCCACATCACGTTGATTCTCGACCACATGATGTTTTCAACGCACCAGTAATAAAATCAGACAAGAAGACAACAATGGAGTAACAAAAAAAATTAACTAAAAGAGTAACAAATGGTGTAACAAATGGAGTAATCAAAGGAGTAACAAAAAGAGAAATCAAAGGAGCAATACAAATGACAAAAAAAAAAAGATTAGTTGGATGTATTAATTTAGATTGTCACATGAAACGTAATCATTTTTAAAGCCAAAAAAAAAAGTTATTGAGTATCAGTAATTTATGTTAGACGTATTGCTTAACTTGAAAGCTTAATATGTGGCCTGGGGCGAGGTTAGACTTCAATGTGCGCACCGCCCTACACACTAAGTACTGATGACTTTAAGTTATATACCATTACATAATACTACCACCATCCTGTCCACTCTGTACCGGTGACTAAGTCAGCTATTCTTTTCTTCCATCATGCCCAAAGACCTCGAGGCTATGAAAAAAGCCATCGAGCCTATAGTTGAAAAGCTATGCTCTGATAACTATAGCGTGGTGATAGATGGGTTGGCAAATCTCGACGTGTTTCTAATGGGATTGGTCCCTTCAGTCCGTATATTTCACGAGTCAGGGATCCTGGATACAAAACTTACACTGCTACGTGTTCTACAAGACAATTTCCAATATAACCTCTCTTCAGCGCTCCTCCTGGCGCTCGAGACATTCCTCCACTGTGGCCAGAAGATCCACGAGAAGCATATCACCTTGGCGTGCCGCCACCTAAGCGGGCTTGTACTCATACATAACGACTCCAAGAAGCTCTTCAATCGCAGACAATATATGGTGTTGATCCTCTCGTACCTCAACCCACAGAACCCACTATACTCCACCACGCTTTGCATATCGTTTCTCTCGGTGCTAATCCACATTCTCCTAAAAAACACCAAGAACATGCGGGTGTTCGAAGCCAATAATGGCTGCCAGATCATCATCCACCACTTAAACCTAATTCCTTCCGAGGAGGCCAGCAACGGCCCCAACCAGCAGAACTTGTACTTCAAGGTGATTGAGTTTTTGATTTTTTACTTGGCCGACGAGTCCGAGTTTTGCTTGCAGGAAGGAGTATCCAGCTTAACCTTAGAGGAAAAGGCCGAGTTGTTCCGGCCCGAATTTCCAGCCATAAACGATTTGATCGAGAACCTTAACGACTTGAAGTCCATTCAAACCATTACATGAACGATTTACGATCTCCACATATATTAGAATACTTTACAAAAGATTTATGATAATTATGTCCCTTATCATAACACCATAATAATCCCTTTATTTATAAATACATATCAAAACCATATCTTTTTCTTATCAATCATTATACTAGACCCTCCAATTTATGCGCTTACAGGGCACTGTATACTGAGCACCTACTGATGGAGGTCTATCTACGCGCGGCTGGTCACCTACTTCCCACCTCCAACCACCACCCTCCGATTTCATGTATAATCACATGGAATACCTCCAGAAATGCTTTCACAAAACAACAGCATGGAACGAGGATAACATTTTCTCCAACATTCTGGCCACGTCCAACGCCATGCTTGATTTTAGCATCCCCAATGGCTCCAAGCTAGAGGTTCTGTCTCAAGCCACCCACCATCTGGCCTCGTCCATGACCATTCTGAATCGACAGACAATCAATGGCTCCTTGGCCTACTTGTACTCTAGTATCCCCATTAAGAATGCGTCTGGCACCAAGGATATCTCTCTTCAGGATGCAATCTCAGGGTTCCGCATCATAGAACCCCACGCATCTATGCCTGCGTTGCTTGCACTGTCCAAACAAAGTCAGAAGAGTCCACACACAGAAAACAAGTCCAAAATCCCCAACTCCGCTTCGCTTTTATATGGAAGAATGTATTTTCCGGGTACAGCCCTTGAGGCCATGCTTATCAAGAGATTTACTCCGAATTTACAGCTCTTGGTCAAATGCATCAATAATCCATTGATCAAGCGCAACGGCACTGTAATTTTCTACCTCCAGGAGAACAACCCCCATTTTTCCCGGGAGTACATCTACTCGACCAACGAGGCATTGATTGGGTTTAGGTGCCTTTACAATTTTGGGAAAACGCAAAAGTCCCAATCTATTATCCCCAAGTTTGACAATTCCGTGGTCTCAGTGGGGACCGAGCTTTGGTACGCAGCCATGTCCATGAGCCCTGGTCTATCAACGGCCATTAGGTATTCCACGCGCTCCACCTTAACAGGCAAGCCTCTTACCATGACACTAAGTTGCAACCCCATATTGGGCCACATTTCTCTGACCTACAATGTCAAAACGAGCGTATCATCGACCGTGTGCTCCAAGTACGATTTCAATTGGTTCTCATATGCAAGCAACCTTTCGCTCGGTATAGAACTCTACAACTTCCTGAAGAACTCCGCGGTTTTCTCAAATAACAGGTTCAAGCAGGCCTCTAGACCACCACAAGCACTCAGAAACCACGAGAACTCCACAACCACCTCAAACGACTTAACAGATATTAACCATACCCCATTCTCGATCCACCATGATATCTTGGCGCCCCCATTCATTCCGAGCCCGAGTATTGGGTTTGATCCCGTTGAGCGTCGTGATGGCAGTTATCGCATCAACTCACCGCTCCTCAGGAACTCGTCTCGAAACGACCAGGAGGTGATGAGTGCATTTCAGAATCTCGTGAAAGAAAGCAATTTTTCCAGTGTGATCAAAGCCTCCACCAGTATCAGTGATCGCATGCTCAAGCTTCTCTGGGTGGGCCGCTACAAGGATTTTTTGGTGAGCACAGGGTTTAAGCTAAACTTGAACAAGGTGACTCGCACTCCAGAGGTGGGCCGCTTTGGTGTGACTTTTGCTTATGCCTGTTAGTTCCGCGCACCAATACACCACCACCACCCACCCACCACCAGGAAAAAATCTTGCACACGCAGATTCCAGCTTCATAGTCACCAAACGACGCCGACACCACAGCCATGAACAATCAAGAGTTGTTTCGGTTGTTCAAAAACTCCAAGTTGGCCCAAGTGGCTACTCCTACTAGCAAGCACTTGAGAGGTCCCACGGTGTCGACGCCCACACACCAGGTCATCTACACCCCAAAGGAGAGTGCCCAAAGATCCAACTTTGGATTGAAATCGGCTCTCCCTAAGCAAATCGGCCGGTCTCACATTGCTTTCAACGATATTGATAACTTCAAAAATATGCCTGATGTCGAGAAATACTCGGGTCCTCATTACACTAGAACCCGGTTCCAGGAGTCGGGGATTGTTTTGAAGAAGCTTAACCCAAAGCAGAATCCTCTCTTTGCCTGGGAGGGCAATACCTCTTTGAACAATAAGGATTTTGGGCCAAGAGACAACCTTCTTGAAAAACTCAACTTGGACCAGAACGTGTCGTTGAGTGAGGTCAAGAAGCTTCTTGCGAAGAACCCCAACTTATATGCGGAGTTCAAGAAGTGGGCTCTTGAAAATAGCCCCAACGTTTTGTTGCTGAAAACCTCTTCCACACAGCTTGACCAGTTATTGAAGGATCTAATCGCTTCGTCTCCAAGCATAGTCAAGAGGGAACACTCGATCAAAGACTTGACCAAGAATAGCGGCCCTAAGATGTCAAGCCGCTCCAGAGGTGGAGTTCAGGGTACTGCTGGTCTTTCTTTCCTTCAAACGGGAAGACTTTCCAATACTCCTAATGGTGTGAAGCACGGTACTATCGTTCCTGGAAGACTACTCAAGAACGGTGAAGCTGCCATCGGTGGTATCATCAGTCGTGCCAACGAGAGAACTACTTTGTTGCAGTCCAACTACATCAGAAATGCTCCAGGAAAACACTCTAGACAATTTGTTCTTCCATTCAAGGTTGCTGATGCCCAAGTGACCACTACTGGATCAGTGCGTATGCTGGTGGACGGTGTCAAGGTTGGCTCGTGGATGCAAAGCTCCGACATTGGCATGTCGCCATCCAAATATCCGCCATCTAACCCCAACCCAAGAGGTATCTTCGAGAGAAACCAAGATGAGCTGCAATCCAATGTGATTACTCTTTTGAACATGCTCTCCAAGCAAGGAAACTGAGAGGGGCCTGTATATATTAAATCCTACACGTAATACGAGCTAATGAGCTGATTATAGCTAATCCTTTGAGTTATCAAACATTAGGCGTGGTTCCAATGGGGGTCCCCAGACCTGACTCTTTTTGTAGTCTATCAATGTCTTGTTCAGGTTTGGGAGGGGTCCCATTCTCAGGATTAAAAGGTGTACCATTTTCAGTCTTAGGAGGCATTCCAGTTGTAGGAGGAGATTCAACCATTCCGCTTTCCTTAAGTTTCTTGGCCCGCATGGCTTTGTAGTCCCGTGGTTTCCTCTTCTTTGCTTCGACAGGAGGCACAAATCCTGTCATATTCTTTTCCTCCTCCGCTGCAGCATTTCTCAAATCTTCAGCGAAACCCTCATCTAACCTTGCATCCACTTGGTACCAGAGGTAGAAACTAGTGACTCTGTTTCCATTAGATAAGATTTTCTGCATTTTCTCCTGCACCTGTTTGAGTGGTTTCATACTGTTTTTGACGATGGGTATGTACCGTGATGGAATGTTGTGCACGGTGAACGAAAAAGTCGTGTATCTGGCGGTTGGTTCTTCTGGAGGTACCAACTGCTTCTTCTTTTTAGGAGGAGGTGCCTTCTTCTTTGTCCTCAGGGCCCTGACATCTGGCTGCGGAGCTTCCGCAGGTTGACCTCCTTCGGCCTTTTCACTTTGCTCTTTAATCTTTTTCTCTTCCTCTTCTTTTAAAAGTCGTTCCTCCTCATTTCTCTTGGCTACCTCAGCCTCATATTCACGTAGTTTTTGCTCATAAGCTTCCATCTCTTCAACGTTGTGGATCCAAATATGACTGAAAAGAACATCATTGAAATCTGTTCCCTCTTCAGCATCTGCAGGAGCAGGGTATTCTGGGTCTAGCACCTCGCAGATCGAGTCTTGTGGAATGATGTACCTCACATTGGGGTTTTCAAGAAATTCAAACACAAGCGTTGCATTATGCAAGTACTTTTCCTGGAAAGCAGTGAGTTTCATGGGATTATGAACCTTCAATTTCGGAAGTGGAGGCGGCCGTCTTTCAACAGGCCTTGGCTGGTAGGGTTTTGGGAAGTTTGGAGGGAGAGGAAGGCCCTTGGAAAAATATAAATCTGCGTGGTGGGGTTGAGGGCCCATTTGCTTTGCCCGCTCGATGTATCTTTTGAAAGTAGATATTTGAACTTCTGAGGCCTTTCCCAGAGCAACTTCTTTCATGAGATCATTGAGAGAGAGATCCACTTTGGCAATGGCATTCAAGTTGGAAATCATGATGGTATTTTCAACGGACTGTAGATTTGCAGGCGAAGGACGGTTGGTTGGGGCTGGTGCCTTCGGTCCAGACACCTCTGGTTTGCTGCCAGCCGATAGACTTGGTGCAGAAGTCTGTGCAGTGGGCTTGTTGACCTCTTCATTGGGGGTATTTCTTTTGCTATCCTGAGGCACATTAGAGGCTTTTGGTGTATTAACATCACTGGGTTGCTCTTCAACCTCCGAGACACTTGATCCACGAGACGAATTACCTGCTTTGGAGCTGAAGCCTCGGGCACCAATAATTATATTATCCGAGTTGCTGATAGCAGGACTTCGCTGGCCACTGAAGAGGGGGGTTGCGGCGGCCTTATCTGCATCAGAAGATTCGTTCTTTTGGTCGTTTTCAATATTCAGTTTCTCAGGGTCCTTGCTTTCGCCAGTAATTGGATTGCTTCCTGTACTTTGGAGTGTCAATGCAGGCTTGCCCCCCACAGAACTGCTTGGTTTATCATGTGATTCATCATTTGCCTGTGGCTGTTTCTCATTTGCCAATACTGGCTGTTTCTCATTTGCCAGTACGGTTTCTTTCTCAAGCTTCAGACTCAGAGGTTGCACTTCTGGTGCAGAAAGGCTGGGTCTTCCGATTGAAGAATATGGCCTCAGTAAGGGGCTCATGCCAATTGGAGGTGAACTTTTGAGTGGGTATGAGCCCTGCGTGCTGGGTCGGGTTCCTTCTTCTTGTTTCACTGATCCACTAGGCAGAGAATCAGGTACAGACTCGACCGGTTTGCCACCAAACTTCTTGATTTCATCAATGGCACGCGACTTCTCCGACCTCGCATCCTTGGCTATGAAAATCCGAATTTCCATGGTATGTGGGCCTAGAGTCATGGACGCTTCACACAACTTGGACATAACATCTCTGGCATTGACATCTGGGCTCAACACCGGAGTTCTGGTTCTGGCCTCTAAAGAATTGGTGGTTGCCTTGGCAAACCTTCGTCTGTTGTTGGAGTCCTTTAAGATCTCCTTTTGCTTTTCCTTGTCCATCTCTGCTAGCTTCTTGGCGTATGTGGTTTGTTTGACCCAATGTAATTTGAACATGGGTGCATGGTAGACGTATGTGTTTCTGGATCTGATCAATGAATTGTAAAGAACGGCTGAATCCTTGATGGTAAGGGGGTTCTTAAGGATCTCCTCATAGTTCCCGTATGGAGGTTCATTGTATGAGATAGGAAGACCATTTAAGGTTTCGAACGGACGGACAATTTTTTTATCTAGAATCTTCTGCTCATTTTCGATCTCCTCCCTTTTTGCCGTCGTGATACGACGTCTCATTCGAGGTGGCATGGTTGGTGATGGTGTTATCGTGCTCTCTTACCTAAGATACTAGTACTATTGACTTTCATGAGGTTGAGTCGCGCACGACAAAGTATAGTCTATTAATTGTTTAACTCATATTTCTTCAGGTTTATGTATTGCTTTCTCAATTTTTCCTTTTTACTATTGCTTCTTTCTTTTCTTCTTTCTTTCCCTCTCTTTTCCGTTCATTTTTTTTTCGGATTTGTATTGATTTGTTTGTATGTGATGCAGGGTTTCTTTCCATGCAGCGTCGTGCCCATTTAGAAGGACTCTTCTAGCGAATCAAGGCCCTGCTTGAATAACAACACCAAATTCTCCAACTCGTTGACGATTTTGGCTTTTGGGGTCGAGTCCATAAACAAGTCTCCATCCAAAGGTGGAATGGTTGGGAATCTCAGTATCTTTCTCATGGATGCCTTGGACACTGATTGGTTCCGAGAAAGTCCCAAGTCCGTGGTACTGAATGAACCTGAAATTGGTGCAGACGACGGGCCCGGTGTAGTGGCAGATCTCTTTTGGGAGTTGGAGCGAGCTGCTGCACCACCCAAATCCATCATTCTGGGCTTCATTTCCACACCGTCATGTAGTTGATTATCCTTTTCAGCCACAGGCGTCATTGACGTAACACTTCCCACCAAAGATGGGTTGATTCCAAATTGGTTGACGTTGCTGTCAGAACGTTTTGAGTCGCCAATATCTCCAGTCAAGGCTGAAAGCGGGTTAAATGAGGTTGATGGGACGGGCATTTGGATACGAAGCGTTGGTTTTTCTTTCTTGCACTTGGCAACAATCTGTGCTTCGATGCTCGAACCACTTGTAGTGGCAGTGCTCCCTAAAGCAGAAAGTACAGACTGAGAGCCTGATGTTGCACTTAACGTGCTCGTGGTGCTGCCTGCATGCTTAGCTGAAGAAGGCTCGCTATGAAGCTTGAAATTGATGGGCTGTAGCATGGGGTTGTTAGTAAAATGGAGTGCTCTCATGGACTTAGACGGGCTGTTGTTGGAAGAAGCTTCAGGGTGTGCCACGGCTGAGCCATTCAACACAGGAGTGGGTGACCCTTTGTCAGAAAGATGGCTGGTGTGATCTTGAACATAAGGCGGCGTCCGTGGAGCAGTCGGGTCCAAAAAGGGCGCACCAGAGGAAAGTGAGCTTCCCGTATTGGAAATTGTATGTTTGCGATGTTTGGTTCCGCTTGTTGGAGAACTCACCCTGGGCTCAGTAATGCTTCCATTCGACAGAGATTGATTCAAGGCCGGAGGTTTATCAAGAGTTGGAAAGTTGTGTTGGGGAGAAGCGTGGGTAGACTGTGCTTTAGGCGGGGGGACAGATAGAGACTGTTTTCTTGTGGCTGAAGCGAGTTTGGACAAACTTTCCATGTCCGGAATCTCAATTGTTGGTGAGCTCATGAGCAATGAATCCAGCATACCTTGATTAGGAACGCGAGGAATCTCAAAGTTGGAACCTTGACCTCCTATACCTTCGTCTTCGTCATCATCTTCTTCAAATAGGGAAATCAAAGATTTGGGGACTGGGGAGGTGGCATTCTTGGCGGAATGAGACCCATTTTTGGAAGTGGCCTGAGTGCTGGAGTTATATTGAAGCGACAAACCACGCTCATCACCCGTACCTAAGTGACCTGTCGAATTCGTCACCAGTAAAAAGTTGCCGTTTGTAATAGTATCATTCAATCGAAATGTAGGGGCGTTGTAGTGTAATGTGTCTGCGTTCATGGTGTAGTCGTTATCTTTAGAATGGTCATAATCTTCAGCAACTTCTAGATCAATGTCATTTTCGACGATGTATTCTCTGGAGCTCAAGGAGTCGAAATCCCACTTCACTTCCAAGCCGGGCTCGGTGTTTTTGTTTGCATCCTCGGGATGCACGTAGACCGAGTCTCTAGAAGAGTTGCGATCTCTCCATAAAAGGTACCGAGAAATCACCTCCTTCAAAACAGAGGTGGGGAAATTCTTATACTGCTTCACGAGCTTGCATTTCATCAAATCGTCAGCAGAAGGCCTCTCCTCGGGGTTTTCGTCCAAACAGAGTGCAATGCACTCTTTTAAGGCCAACGGGTACTCTCTACCTTCCAAACGGGGAGGGGCCTGTTTTTCAATCATGGCCATCGCCCAAGATGCACCTTTTTCAGAGTAAGGAGGATTTCCTGTGGCTAGCTCATAAATAGTTATACCTAAAGACCAAATATCAGCCTTCACATTATAGTTATCACCCTCTCGAATGACCTCCGGAGCCATCCAAAAAGGAGTTCCGGCAATGGTGGTGCGTTTGTTTGAGTTTGCCGTGAGTTGCGCTGCAACACCAAAATCACAAACTTGCACCTGGCCATCATTTGTGATGAGAATGTTAGCCGCTTTGAGGTCTCGGTGAATAACACCGATTTTATGAACAGCTTGTAGCGCCATAAGCACTTCCCGCACAATGACTCCTATATGCTTTTCTTCCAAAGTACCAGCTTTCAAAAGAGTTCTTAAGGAGCCGCCAGCGCAGTAGTCCATGATGATCCAGAGTTTGGTATCTTCCAAGAAAGAGCCATAGTAGTGGGTGACATTCGGGCAGTTTTTCAAGTCGGCAAGAAACTGGATCTCCTGCTGCACGTCAACCACCTCATCGTATTTCGTGTCTAGCTCTAGCACCTTGATGGCCACAACCTTTTCAGTTTTCTTGTGATACCCTTTGTAGACGACACCGAACTTGCCCTGACCGATGACCTTGGTTCTTTGGTATGAAGAAGTACTTAGCATGGTGAAAGTGGAGGAGTGATATCAAGGCCGAGGACCTAGGGGAATTTGAGATCGAGTACTTTCTCTTGCATGGAAAGAGAGTTCAGAAGAACGCCTTTGGAACTTCTGCCAATGTTTATGAGCACTTGAAAACTAAGACTGATGTACAGCGATATCCCGCAGAGTTGTTCCGATGGATTATGGTGAATGCCAGCACTTTGGGCGTCCAAAACAGAGATCTGGTCGTGAAGGAAAGTGTACCAGTATGAAATTTGAAGGCGCGGTAGCCAGGATCTGCAGCTGAATACAGTGGTCGCGCTTGAGAAAGAAGATGCACCGAATGCGGAGGAAGCTTCAAGTAAAGAGCAGAAAGCAAAGATGCTAATTTACGACGAAGGAGTTTTCGAGAGGTTCGGGTCATTCGAGGGGTTTGCCCAGCAAAATTTGCCCCTCAATTCGAAACCCACCTTTGCGAACAACCAAAAGGTCAAACTTCCAAAATGCTCAGATGCACGTGTGCAGTCACTAGACAATAGTGGTGGACTTTTGGACTATCAGGCAAAGAAGTGCGAAGTGAGCTATCAGATGACCAAGGGTGCCAACACATCATGCAAGAATTTCGGCTACAAGCAAAAAGAGCAGGATTTTCGCCGGCGATGCATTTTCAAAAAGAAAAAAAAAAACACTTAGCGTTCTGTTCCAAGATTAAAATTTGAGAGCTCATTTCTTTTGTTTGCTTAAATTTGGGGGTACTGCCAAGTTTGCTGCTGCACTAGTGTAGGGCCTTTTTGGTGTGGATGGAACTTTGGTGGACGGAATTTGCCAGAGATATGCGCATTATGACTCTTCCCCAATCTTTTCTCACTCATTACCAATACTAACAGATCAACCCCCCAAAATGGCCCGCTTCGCTACTCTATCTAGAGATACAAACGAAACTAAAATCCAGATTGCCATTTCTCTTGATGGAGGTTACATCGCGTTGGATCAGTCGATCCTTAACAACAAGCAGACCAACGAAGAACATGCTGCTCAAAATACACTGAGTCAGGTGATCAACGTCCAAACCGGAATTGGATTCTTGGACCATATGCTCCATGCTCTAGCTAAACACTCAGGATGGTCGCTTATTGTTGAGTGTATTGGTGATTTGCACATCGATGACCACCATACGGCAGAAGATGTGGGGATCAGTTTGGGCCTTGCATTCCACAAAGCACTTGGCCACGTGAGAGGGGTCAAGAGATTTGGCTCTGGGTTTGCTCCGTTGGACGAAGCATTAAGTCGGGCCGTAGTGGATCTTTCTAACCGGCCATATGCCGTAGTAGAATTGGGATTGAAGCGTGAGAAGATCGGTGACTTATCAACGGAAATGATTCCTCATGTTTTGGAGAGTTTTGCTCAGGGAGCTGCACTCACCCTCCATGTTGACTGTCTCCGGGGCTTCAACGACCACCATAGAGCAGAGAGTGCATTCAAGGCATTGGCTATCGCCATCAAAGAGGCAATCAGTCTGAACGGCACGGATGACGTGCCTTCTACGAAAGGGGTTTTGTTTTAAGCGAGATATAGAATATTTAAGTGACCACAATATGCGGTGTAGGAATCATAGATACGAAGCGAAAAGTTAGAGGTGCGCATTACAACTTTCTGGGCACCGCTTTCGATGCGCATCTCTTCACTACTACCATGAGAAGGTTCCACACTAGCTGTATCCGCCAAGTCATCAAGCCAGTGTTCAAGCTGCATGATCTGAAGAAAGGACTTAAGAAATTTGAAGATTCCTTCAATGCAGGTAGCAACCGAAAGTCGGAGCAGAAAATATGGGAGAAGTTAAATATCTCCAAGCATGAGTACTTCATACGGAAATATGGCAACATTTCACCCGAAAAACGAAAGCAGTTGGATGACAAAGTCACCCGGCAAAGGTCACTCCGCGAGCAGAGAAGAAAGCACGAAATGGGCGACGATTACGAATCTTACAGGAAGCCCCGGGCGGCGTTGAACCCTCTTGCTGAGTACCTCTTTGGCACTCACGCAGTCATGTCCGCATTGACTGCAGGTAAGCGAGAGGCCTTCAGCACCCTCTACATCCAAAAGTCTAAGGACAGTGTTCGGCAGGTTCTCCTGCTTGCGAAGAAATATGGAGTCCGGGTTGTGGAGAAGGGATCTAAAGGTGAGATGAATACCTTAAGCTCGAACGGTGTGCACAATGGTGTAGTGTTGGAAACCAAGCCCTTGTACATTCCAGAGGTCTACGAACTTGATAAGACTCATGACGGAACCGAAGGACTGTACGATGTTAAAATATACGATGAGGAGACGGATTCGCCGGTGCTGAAAACGTGCCATGTGGCTAGAACAACGGCTGCAAATGCCAACAAATACCCCTTAGGCATATTTGTGGATGGAATCACCGACCCCCAGAATTTGGGCAATATTATCCGGTCGGCATATTATCTTGGTGCAGATTTCCTTGTGATTCCCAACGCAGAATCTGCTCGTCTAGGCCCTGTTGCTGCCAAAGCATCAGCAGGCGCGCTTGACCTTATGCCCATTTACAAGGCAGACCGGAGTTTACATTTCGTGGAGTCGGCCAAGCGCAACGGCTGGACTATTGTGACCACCAGCTCTCGACAAAGCGAGGATGACTTGGCCATCTTGAGAGAGAAACACCGGGAGCACGTGACCAACAAGTACATTGAAGCATCTGATTTGCCGGGGCTTTTAAATGCGGCTCCCATGTTGATGATTTTGGGAAGCGAAGGTTCCGGGGTCCGTGCCAATATGAAGTTGCGGTCGGATTTCTTGGTGGGCTTGGATAAGGGTCGTCTGGGCGATGACTTGGTGGACTCGCTCAATGTGGGGGTGGCTGCGGGTCTTTTGATTGCCAAATGCTTTGAATGAATGATCTTGTACATAAATAAAAGGCGGGGATGTATATATTTTTTTTTTTTGTTGTTGTCGTTGTTGTTTTCTTGTTTTCTTGTAAAAATAGTATATTTCACCCGGTTCAATTGTTATATTTCCACCTCGGATGTAAATGGGTATCACTAGGCGAGTAATGTAACAAATAGCCGCATTTATGTAAAAGTGATTACAAAATACAATTAGCCATAAATGGCATATTCATAAAGTTGACCTTTTTAGTTTTCTAACTACTACGTCCATAATGCCTTTATTATTTGATATAGCATATTCTATTATAAGGACTAAAGTGATAACTGACGTGAACTCTCTATTGATGCAAGGCCATGCCTTACTTATGTAGTGTCTCCATTGATGCACTGTCTGTAGTGTAGAGACATGTAACTGAGGAGTCAATTGATGGAATTATTGGATTTTCAGGAGTCGAATATCACTGAGTATAGTAAACAACAAATATTTTGATCCACAACAGTATTTTGTAGTTCTCTTACTTAGCTCGTCAAAGACTAAATGTTGGTTCCTTCCTGCATGTTATACACCCCAACATAACATCTGCCTCTGACATCATGGCACCTCCATGTAATCTCCTTGAGTTCCACTGTTCATTTCACTAAGAATATCCCCGAATCCCCAAGCAACAATAAGCGAGTCTTTTTTTTACCAGGTCTATACCCCAATCAAGTTTTGAAAATTCTGTTTCCGTGGTTATCGATTCATGCACTTATCAAAGTGGCATGCGACATGAACTGAGCGCATGTTACCCCAGTTTCGCACCTGATGCTAGCCACATTCTCTTCTGCACATGCTCCAGTACCATTTGCTCCCCCTATTTCCGGTTTGAATCCTGTCACTCATCATTATTGACATCCCTTTTGAAACACAATGCCTTGTCATTTGGTAGTCTTAGTTCATGGCATTTGGGGAAACCCTTCCCATATGAGCTACCTAGCTAGCGAAATCGAACACCAGTCCTCTCCAGCCGACCCAGAAGAACGCTTGGTGGTATACAAGACGGGCTCCCACGCGGGCTATTTGACCTACGACGGTGTGGATGTCAATGGAAAACGTATCTCCGATGAGATCTGGGATTATGTCCAGGAATTGAAACAGAAAGGAGATGACGTCACGAAGTTCTCGCTTATAGGCTATTCAATGGGCGGATTGATTTCCCGATATGCTTTGGGCGTTCTATATCACCGTGGATTTTTCGACAACATTCATCCGTGTCACTTTACGACCTTCTGTACTCCCAATGTTGGTGCTTTGAACACTAGCTCGTCTTTATCGGCACGATTATATAATTTTGTGGCTCCATATGTGCTAGTACATACCGGGAAACAAATGTTCCTCAAGGATGAAATGGTGATCGGCGGCTCCAAGAAGCCATTGCTCGAGTGGATGGCTAATCCTTCCTCTAGATTTTACAAGGCATTGAGACTTTTCGATCATAGACACTTGTATGCAAATGCCATTAACGATAGGCGTACCGCATGGTATACGACATCCATCTCACCAATTGACCCGTTTCAATTCATGGTCAACGAGAAAACCAGTGCTTATGCCTTGGGATACGTTGAGGGATATGAGCCTACCGTTATTGACATTTCCAAGCTGCTTGAGTTCAATAAAGTTGAGGCTCCCATGAAGCAATTCTCATTCCGAAAGCTCTTGCTGCAGACCCTTCTATGGCTGAAACTCACCCTATATTTTGTGTTCTTGGCTCCTCTATACGGTCTCTACGTCCTAGGGAACACCATCTGTCAAAGAATAATGCTCAATAAGAGAATGAGAGACTTTTCGAAGGAGGGCGCCGAAAGTCTTCAGGTGCTTTACGATACCATAGGAAACTCTCTTGATTACGACGAGGAAGATCATGAGGGCTCCCACTTAGAAGATTATTCGCTTTCCACTGTGAATTCTCATGCATCTGGATTGTCCTTTGGTATCAGCGAAAGAGTCAGGGACCAAACAGATAACTTGGTGGAGTCTATTCTCAATGCCATGAGTAACGAGAATTACTCAGAATATCAGTACAGTGTTTTAAAACAGAAAAAGACGTCAGCCAAGCCCGAATTCGATAATGAAAGCGACCATCTGTTTTCCGATTCTGGGCGGACTTTGATTGATCTTAGGGGAAAATCAAAGGCCAATTTTGATGTCAAGTTGACTGAGTCACAGGAAACTATCGTCAACAACCTCAACAAGTTGGAATGGAATAAATACCCCGTCATTATAAGACATACAAAGGCCACACATGCGGCGGTAATCTACAGACACGAAGATCCTGCGTTCGATGAAGGAAAAGTGGTAGTGGAGCATTTCGTGAAAGAAGTCTTGAAGCTATAAGCCAAACCAAGTTTATGATTTTACTCCATCACTTTATATTATGCAAACATATATTGTATCAACTTGGTGTGTCACGCCCAGGAAGGCCTATTAGTTCTAAATCAACTCCACGTAGTTTGCGGGGAAGATTCCGCTGCGGCCATAGTTTCTTCCGGTCCACCAGTCGTCCGTAGTATCGGTTTTGTGTATGATTTCTAGCACATCACCTTTTTTGAATTGTAGGTCACCGGGCTGTTCACCTTTGAAGGTGTAGAGCGCAATTGCCTGATTTGAGTTCGTTTTCTGTTGACCACCGAAGTTGGGTTTGCTACTCGAAGAAGGTCTTGAAGGACTGGTTGTAGCGCCAGAAAGCTTTGTCTTGTTAAGTTTTGACCCCAAGTTATCGACGTCACTATCACCACGTCTTCGACTGGCGCTTCCATCATAAATGTTGTCCTCCCAGGCAGACCGACGGGATCCACCTCTAGAGTCATTGGCTCTGTGAGAAGAAGCAGCAGTGTTTGATCCAGCACGCCGGCGACTTGGGGCTTCATCAGAGTATTCGTCATCAGAGTAACCGTATTCATCAGAGTACCTTCTACTGCCTTGGTTGTAAGCCCTATACTGGCGGGAAGAGTACTCGGAAGTAGTGTCAGAAAAGTCATCTGGAATGTCATCATAGTAGTCGTCATTATAGAAGTCATCGTCGGACATTCTAGAAGAGAACACCCTGCTTTCTAAGATTCTCATGAGGGGCTCGCACCCATGCACATTCTCCACCTGACCACTCAAGATGTTTCGGGCCTTGCAATTGCTTCCGTAGAACTTTCTATTAGCATCTCTTCTCTCAAGAATAGCAGAACCCTCCAAAGAAACACCAGCGAAAAGCCCCTTGGTTTTAGAGTAAGCAAACACTGCAGAAACAGACTTCAATGAGGCGGTACCAGCAGCCTCTGCGTTTCTTCCTAAGGGCCCAGCAGCCACAGACAAGTTCGTACCAAGAGTGACAGAGCCCAATTGGGCAAACGATTCCACTGCAGAAGCAGTATTGAGGATAAATACAAAATCAGTAAGCTCAGCCCCGATTTGGCCTCCGACTCCAGCTCCTGCAGTGACAATTGCTGAAGGTGGAGACCAGGAACCATCGGGCAATCTGGCCACAATGACTCCAGAGCCCGCTCTTCCCGAGAAAAGAAACCCCGCCTTCAACACCGTTATAATTGCTAGACCCTTTGCATTCCTCAAGACATCGGGAGGGATGATCTGATCGGGGCCTGCCACCTGGTTTGGCTTGACGAAACTCGCCAATACCTTTGCCGCTTTTCTGGAATGTTAGTAATGCCCACAAAAAGCTGACTCATACTTTGGCCACCCAAATTATATTATGCAAGATACCAGGAGGGTATAAAACGCCCCCTCCACGGCTTTAGATCAATAAATATTGCTTGGTTGGGCACTTGTAAAGACTAGTTGAGCTGATACATACTTAGACTCGCTTTTCAAGCTTCTGGGAATTGGATTATTGATACCCATTTTTTGTTGGATGTGACGTTAAGATTAATTATGGGGGTGGTTTTCCGCAAGTCGGGTGCTAAGAAAAAGTGCGGCCAGGACGGAATCCGGCTTGCTGACCCATAATCCGGGGATCGCGAAAGATCCTTCCGGACATTTCGATGCAGCAAGGGGTGAAAACGACACGGAATTTCGTATTTTGGACACTTACACAATATGGAAGTCTATTTTGAATCATTTCACCTGAATTGACTTTGATGCTGCACAAAAAAAAGAAAATTAAAAAAAAAGGGGCATACTGGGAATTGAACCCAGGGCCTCTCGCAAATTTGAAGAAGGTCTCTCGACCTAACAACCCAAAGCGAGAATCATACCACTAGACCACACGCCCTTTTCCGGAAAATAATTTTTTTTGCTTTTATAAGTGGCCATGTAAAACAGATCTGAAAAGGGCATAGGAAAAAGCTCTGGTAATGAATTGCCTTTGGGTGGGAAAAAGCTAAGCAATACTTCTATGAGAGATTCTTTTTCTATCACTTTCCCTCAGGCATAAAATCTGCTAAAGTCAGCTTCTAAAGCAAAATTCCGCTTCTGGCCTTGTATAAATCTGAACGGAATTTCTTTCATTGTCTTCGTGCTTTTTTTTTCTCGAGAAGCAGAAAAATACTGGGCTCAACCGATGAAACAATCCTCTCATTCCAAAAACACGGTTGGTTTGCCATTTTTAGTCCTGGTTTAGCGCGACGTGGAGCAAAGTACCGTTTCCCCGTCTGCCGGCTGTATGACCCTAAAGTCACGATACTTGTAGATGGTTATAGCAACCACTTATTAAAACACCAACTTTCTTTATAACCCCCACAGCCGGCAAAACCTTCGATTTTTTCCTGATATACCAAACTTCCTTCCCAAAAGAAAAAAATCGCCTAAATTGGAACACTGCCCACCCATTGCTGTAGCCCCACGCCGCGCGTCTATCGAGTCTTATCGCACACTTCGGGCTTGCAAGTTTCCACTTCAAGCGTGGTACCTGCCGGATGCTCACCTTTGCGTTAAGCCTTCTTGTGCCCCGCACACCCCCCAGTTAGCGCCTGACCGAGGGCAGACGCCAGGGCGTGCCACGGAATAGTCCTTTGTCAAGTGATTGCGAGACCTACCACCAGTTTGCGTAGCTTCTTCCAAATTTCAAACCAGAACCTCGCCCATCTCCCGTTTCCTTGCGACACTTTTGGATACACTTCCTGAACCTTCTTCGCTCAATTCCTTTTGCGATCCTTCTCGTCAAGCGAATTAAGAAAAAAAACAACGAGAAACCCCACTTCGTTAAACAGCAACTTCGTGGTTCTGATATCCGGGCTTTAAGAATTTTGGCTCCTTGGTACTCTGATATTTTCTGAATATATCTCGTATTCACCGGAAGTATTTTGGAGTTGCTATTGCTGGCAATTTTGTGTTTGTGAGCATCCAACAATTCCGACCCCAAACACTCACACCAGTTCTTTAATTTAATCAATCTTCCTGAGATGGGGGCCTGTTGCAGTTGTTTGTATCCGTCAAATGGGGACGGCAAATACCCACCACTTTTGCTAGCCGAGAATGAAAGGGAGGCAATATCTGCCCTCTTACAATACTTGGAGAACAGATCTGACGTCGACTTCTTCAGTAACGGACCTTTGAGATCCTTGCTGACGTTGGTTTATTCCGAGAATATCGATTTGCAGAGAAGTGCTGCCTTGGCCTTTGCCGAAATAACGGAAAAGGATGTACGTGAGGTGAACAGAGATGTTCTAGAGCCTATCTTGATTCTCTTGCAATCCAATGATACTGAAGTGCAGAGGGCTGCTTGTGGAGCTTTGGGCAATTTGGCTGTGAATAATGAAAACAAGTCTTTGATTGCTGAAATGGGTGGGATTGAACCCTTGATTAGACAGATGATGTCTTCCAATATTGAGGTGCAATGCAACGCAGTTGGCTGCATTACTAACTTGGCTACGCAAGACGAAAATAAGTCCAGAATTGCTAAGAGCGGGGCTTTGATACCTTTGACCAAATTGGCCAAGTCAAAGGACATACGTGTCCAGAGAAATGCCACTGGTGCATTGTTGAACATGACTCACTCGCTTGAGAATAGACAAGAATTGGTTAACGCAGGCGCTGTACCTGTTCTCGTGTCTTTGTTGTCGAGTGACGATGCTGATGTCCAATACTACTGTACCACCGCTTTGTCAAATATTGCAGTTGATGATCTGAACAGAAAAAAGTTGTCCGCAACTGAGCCAAAACTCGTCGGTCATTTGGTGAGTTTGATGGACTCGCCGTCTCCCAGAGTTCAGTGTCAAGCAACTCTTGCATTAAGAAATTTGGCTTCGGATTCTGGTTATCAAGTTGATATTGTGAGAGCTGGGGGTCTACCTTACTTGGTACAACTATTAACATGCAACCACCAACCACTAATTTTGGCTGCGGTCGCTTGTATCCGCAACATTTCCATTCACCCACTTAATGAAGCATTGATAATCGAGGCAGGGTTCTTGAAGCCTTTGGTGGCTCTATTAGATTACAATGACCTGGAGGAGATCCAATGTCATGCAATCTCGACTTTAAGAAACTTGGCAGCCTCCAGTGAGCGCAATAGACTTGCCTTATTGAATGCTGGGGCTGTGGAAAAATGTAAAGAGTTGGTCTTGAAAGTTCCTTTGTCGGTACAGCTGGAGATCTCTGCATGTTTCGCTATTTTGGCATTGGCTGATGACTTAAAGCCTAAACTTTATGAGAGTCACATCATTGACGTTTTAATTCCTTTGACTTTTAGCGAGAATGGAGAAGTTTGCGGAAATTCAGCTGCTGCCTTGGCCAACTTGTGCTCTCGTGTTTCCAATGAGCACGAAAGCTACATTCTTGACAACTGGACTCAGCCAAATGAAGGTATTTTCGGATTCTTGTTGAGGTTCCTACAAAGCAGAAATGCTACGTTCGAACACATTTCATTGTGGACCATTTTGCAATTGTTGGAGTCCAATAATAGTGAAATCCAGGCTTTGATCAAGGAAAACGAATCAATCTTGCATGGAATAAAGAAGTTGAGCGAGGGCCAAAGCTCGAGAGGCACACTTAATAATTCTGAGACCATGGAGTATAACGACCCTTCAGTGGAATTGTTCAACTTGACTCAACAAATCTCCCAAATTTTGGGCTAGGGCATGTTCTCCCCCAGAAATCCTCATATCTACCATCGCTAATCTTTGAAATACTTGAGCTGAACTAGAAATTAAATACGCCATCAAGACATTATGTAGTATTAGCAATCTTTTGCGGCTCCTCCTCCGTCTTTGCTTCAGCAGCTTCACTGGAGTCTAGGCTAGGGGTTTCCTTAAGCAGAATGTTACGCAACCTCTCGAGAACCTCCTCTTCCTCTGACGGAACTTGGGCTGGAGATGTGCTTTGCTTCTTCAGTAACTCCTCGGCTTCGAGCTCCTCCAACTCACGGTCAATTTCACTGGTGTCAACGTCGTTGTCTTGGGCCATACCCAAGGAGTCGCTGATTTCATTAGTCTTGGAGATTTGCTCATCGATATCAAGCATGAGTTCGTCCACTTCATTGACTGAAGATTGCTCATTAAAGGCAGTAAGAGCGTTCTTAGCCGATTGCAACGTAGAAACCATATCAGCGTTCGTCTTCGCCTTATCAATTTCATCCAAGATATCCGTGAGTTTAGTCAACATGTTCGAAGACTGTTCAAGAGACTTGTTGGCACGAGCCTTTTGAAGAAGAAGATTCTTGATTCGAGACCTGGTGGTTTCGGATTTTCCATTAGTAGATGAGAGCAACGTTTTGATGCGGTTGGGGATCTCGTTGTCAACCTTCTCCTCCAATGCAGTTGTTTGTGATCTAACCCTCTCTATTGCTGCTTTCAATTTGACTACACCAATGTCGTTCTCTGTAATTGGCGTATCATCCAACTTTAAGTATGTCTCGATGTCAGGCAGTTCCTTCTTGAGTATCTGGATTTTCCATGAATCTCTAGTTAAAAATATTATCAAGGCTTTTGCATCAATTGTGGAGATGTTTGAATCCAATTCTTGAAACTTATTGATGAGTGTTTCTTCATTAAATAGCTTTTCCAGGTACACGCCTGCGAGCAGCACCTGTTTCCGGAGCTTCAGGAGCAACTCCTCGGCTTTCTCGGCCAACAATGCGAGGTCTATAAAATAATCTTCGTTCCCTGCAGATTTCAGAGTGTAGAGTGAGAGTTTGAGTGAAGTCCAGCTTCTCAGAACAAGTGTAGACGGGAAGAGGTAGTCTGTCAAAGAGGTGCGGGTAGAGAAGGAACTCGATTGAAAGAGTGACCACGGCACCAATACTCTATCTTTGACCATCTGATCCACGATTATATGAAGAGCCTTTGGTTCGCCTAATTTAGGTGACAGGAAAGCCGATGCCAAAGCACCTGGAATTGAAACACTTGACTTGAATGCGTGGCTTCTGATGCATTGAGTGATGAGGTCCTTCCACGCCTTGCAGTTGGCTTCGTAGCCCTCGGGATTATAGACTTTGAGATGCGAGAAGTCTGAATATAGGGATGCAATACGTGTATCCTTGAAGGCGGGAACCAGGGCAAATGCCTCTTTCACGGACATGCTGAGGAGTGGCGAAGCACGTAGATGATGATTAAGTTGGTGCCGCGCAAGATCACCGCGATAAGGTTGCAACTGCGATGGTAATCAGCTCCGGCTTATAGAAGACATCATAGAATTTATAGTAGTTGCAAGTGTGAATTTTTCGGGGAAAATTATACCTTTTCTTTTTGTATGCTGTCTTCGTTTTTATATATGCAAACATATTAATATCTTTCGATATATTTTTGATTTGCAATACTGGTGGATCCTGCAGTATCCCAATGAAAAGGGGGAAAAGCATAGATTTATAATTGTTCCCCAAAGCTCCGAACAAGTTACTTTAGTACATTATTAATTATCCTTTTCACTAACCGTTAAAGAAACATCCTACTTAATTTATAATCAAAAAAATCCCAATACATATTTTTGATATGTATCATTGTCTTTAGGTGTTAGCTATTTACACTAACAGGGCAAATCGAACGAACTATTTTTAACAAGTAATATAAAGCTCATCAACAGGCTTCTATGATTCACAATAGACAAATAGCGATTACCTGTAAATTACAATCCGTAAAATACAATCTGTACAATACAAGCCGGAAATTGCAATCTATACATAAAGATCTATACTAAGGCCATAGAGCTCTCCATTATTACATGTTGTCACCATTAAATCTATTAACATTCATGATATTGTCAGTCACGTCAGCGTAGGCATTAAGCCGAAATCTCCAATCCGTTAAGCAGAATCTCCACCTCGTCCCTCAAAGCATCCACAACATCCAATATAGCAGTCGAGGCAGGGGAATCAGCATACTCGTCAAAAAAACACTCACCCTGGTCACAGGACTTTCCAATGCGAGGATCTAGTGGCACCGAGCCGAGGAACTTTATGTTAAGATCTTTGCACAACTGCTCACCACCACCAGTGGTGGGCTTGAAAATATATGACTTTCCCTGACAGTTAGGACACACGAACCCGGACATGTTCTCCACAAGCCCCAAGATCTTAATGTTGGCCTTGCGGCAGAAATCAATTTCTTTTCTGACATCCAAAAGAGCAACCTCTTGAGGAGTTGTGACAATCAAAGCACCATCGATTCCGGCATCCTTCATATACGTTGTGACTGATAAATGCTCATCAGATGTACCCGGTGGAGTATCAACAATCAAGTAGTCTAAATGATCACCCCAGTTGACGTCCTTCAAAAATTGCTTTATGAGTCCGTTCTTTTTGGCTCCCCTCCAGATAATGGCCGAGTCTGCATCCGGAAGCATGAACGAAATCGACATCAACCCCAAGTTATCTGCAGCATACACTGGCGACCATCCTGAGTTGGACTGGTGAATGGTTTCACCCTCTGCACCAAGCATCCGAGGCAAAGATGGCCCACAAATATCCAAGTCCATGGCTCCCACTTCGATATCTTCATCCGCGGCGAGGGCCCATGAGAGCATGGACGTGAAGGTGGACTTTCCCACTCCACCTTTTCCGGAAAGAACCAAAATTTTGTGCTTGATATTCAGTAGTCTTTGAGTGATGATTGGTATGTCTGGATCAGGACCCTTGGGTAGGCTCTCACAAATGCTCTTGTTAGCACATCCGTCACAGGCATCTCCTTTGCCTGCGTTTTCCGACTCCGGCCCGGGACAATGTTCAGGCTCAGGGGCCTTAAGATCTTTTGCAGGTGGCATATTTATATAGTTAAGCGTTAGCTTGTCCTATGATATTCAGGGATCGATCAAATGAAAAAGAAACAGAATTATCTTCTATGAATTATATGTCTATGTATCAGTGGAGTTTAGTAATCAAGAACGCGATGCCATGTGCAGTACCCACTCACTTCCCGAGCCGTGAAGTAAAGTAGGTCT
Organism: Metschnikowia matae var. maris; assembly: GCA_002370695.1. NCBI lineage: Eukaryota > Fungi > Ascomycota > Pichiomycetes > Serinales > Metschnikowiaceae > Metschnikowia > Metschnikowia matae. The sequence continues at coordinate 314,722 of NKZH01001756.1, read as the reverse complement.
TCTCGTTCTCCCCCAAGGCCAAGTTGAAGATCTTCTCCTTGGCCTGGGTTAATTTGCTCTGGTATTCCAAGGCTAGGTCACCGACTCTCTTTGCCATGATTTGCGTAGCCACGTTGACAAGGTAGTTATTTTTGTTTTGAATGAGTGCCAAATTGTCAAGTAGATAGGCAATGTCCGACACCTCAACCACTTCTCCTTTGTCAGCCTGTTCAATCACCTGTAAATACTTGGAGTATAGTCCGGCACCTTGACTCCAGCTTCCGACTAAGCTGCCTTCTTGTGGGAAACTGTCGATCAATGCTCTGACAAGCGATTTCACGTATGCTCCTTCTTCGATAATCGCAAGAGGTGCAAGCTTTTCGCAGATGAGTTCGTGTGCTTCATCCCACATTCCTGCGAACACCAATGCCTGACCACATCCCCAGTAATCCTCCTTTCTGCGTTTCTTGATGGAGATGGCTTCGTAGATCAACTCTCTTGGAACTCTCAAGACCTTCTCCAAGAATTCTTGCTGTTGCTTGTCTTCTTCAAAGTGATCAACCGATTTGATAAGGGTAGCTCTGATGGTCTCTTTCACCTTATCGTCACTAGCCATTGATGCGTACACATACAAAGCCTCTTTCCATAAGTCACAGCTTTCAAGTTCCTTACCAAAAAGATTTCCAACGGCATCCTGAGTTGTAGTGTCTTTTCCACTAGAGTTTCCACCGGACAAGATCTGGTAGAAAATCCACTTGAGCTTGGGACTCAAATTAGAGTCCACAAGAATTTCACAACATTTGGCAAACAGCTCAACTTTGAATGCTGCGTTGATCTTTAAAATGCATCCGAGCTCATCATCAAGTTCGACGTTGTGGGAAAACCGGGATATTAAAGAGCTTATGCTTTCTGCAGGATTACCGTAGAATACCTCGAGTGCAAGACGGGCATATGTTGGAAGCTCTCCAACAAACGAAGCAAAGTCTCCGGCTAACAACTTATACGTTTTCAAAACCGAGTCGGGGATAAACTCGGAATAGCCTGATTCCTCCCATGACGTAAGCTGGCTTTCTGCTATACTTCTCACTGTAGCATCATTTGAGTCCATCAATGTAAGCAACGGAGCAAGATGCAAGTTGCAGGATTCGATAGCAAGTGCCGATGCCTTCTTCAATTCACCTTGGCAAATATTGGAGAAGATCTTGTCCAAAGGTTCTTCTGAAAGAAACGAATTCTCATAGAATTCTTTGTTGTATACCTTAAACCACCCTGCAAAAGCCTGTTTCTCTTCAATACATTCTAGTCTCTTGACTAGATGCAAATTGGAGTAATCAAGATCTTTGTATTTGGCAAGCGTCTTCAAGTCTGGTTTATCGAACAAAATGGCCGCGAGACGTAAATACTGAGCGTCCGAGGCTTCAGTCAATAAGGCGGATATTATCTTGAAAGTCAAACTAGCATCAATTTTCAACAGTGGGAATTTGTTTTCTCTGGTGTCGATCGACGACTTTATCAAGATATCCTTCGAAAACCTGCTCAAGACCTCTTTTTCGAGAGTTGACGCATTGTCGAGAAGAAGACGAGGTTCTGGGGTTTCTTTCATAGGAGTTGAGGCTTGGTATGATTCGTTGTGATTATTTGGCAAGTCAGCAAATAAAATGTCATTCACCGAGTTGAGAGCAGATTGAGCTTTTCTGGGGCGCCTCAACTCTGGGGCCAAGGCAGAACTGACGTCGTTTGCGAGCTCGAGTTGTAGTAGCCAGTTTCTGGAGGTTGGAAATGAACTGGTTTTCTCAAAAACCTTAAAGGCATCCTCATCCTCCAAATCGGGCTCATATACCTTCTCGTCAACGATCTCTTCCATTTCAGCATTTGTTGGAGCAACGTGCACAAGCTCCTTAATGTAGTCGTAGTTCCTCACCTCATCTGGAAATAAGGGACCATCAAGAGCAAGGCCATCTTCATTGTCGTTCATGGACTCATCCTCGAAATCGGTGGTAATATCGCTGGCATTAGTAGCGATGTAGATTGCAGACTTGTCAGTTTTAAACTGATTAACCTCTTGGTTGATCTCATTCCGGACCAAGTTTTGCTTGACTCCTAACAGACCAGAATCGGCTTTGATTGTTGTGTCGAATTCCCAGCCTCCTGGAATCCCACTGGTTTGCCGTTGAATCCTCTGACGCTTCAATTCATTATGATAAGAATCGTTTTCGTATAAGTTAGAGTGTTTCACAAAACTATCTCTCTCTCTCTCATCTTGTTTTTTCTTCATCTCCTTTAATCTTTTCAACTCTTCAGTTTCGTCTCCTTCGACTTCATCATCATCAAGAAGGCCCCACACACTGAAGTGTTCAACTTGCGATATCCAGTTGTGTGTGATAGGGTCATACGTGACAAACTCTTGACCTTCCACATTCTTTAAGACGCGGATTAGGTTTTCAACAGTTCCATACCTTTGGGGATGTACCTTCATGGTCAATGTTGCTGGAAAGTTCAACTCGGAGAAATTTGGTGGAGAGATATATCTCTGGTCATCATACACAACAACGCTAGGCGATTTGAAGATGAAGAGCTTGCCAAACAACTCCTCTGCAATAGCATTAGTGTCAAAAGAGAACTTTTCAAATGTACCCGACAAATCAACTGGGAAATTGTAGGCAACTTGCCCGTGGCCTATTCTTCCAATAATGAAATCAGGCACTTGCTTAAGTTGCGATGTGGTTAATAATGCAAGCTCTTTAAGAGGTGGGTAACAGAAGTATCCGTCGTTTGATTCGGGATCATCAGTTTTGTCTTCCACTAAAATATCATTGGACTGAACTCCATGACCTTCCATTGTTTTCGCAGAATTGGATGTTCCACCAGTTATAGGTTCGGGGATGGGGCTTTCCTCCAATTCTGTTTCGGATAGGTCGTCATCACGAGTGGAAGTGAGGATTTTGGTCTCCTTTGCTTTGAGTACTTTATCAGCATCGATCAAATGAAACTTTGTAGGTTTTGATTTCACAACCAACTTATTCACCGAACCAAGACTTCTTGAGGAGAAATCCACGCCGTTTGCAGTCGGTTTTTGCACTTTGAATTTGGATGCCGCTGGCAAAGGAATGTCTTTAACATAGTTGGATTGGGTGAAGACACCTTTCAAGTTAGCCTTGTTTGTATGTTGATTGTTGCCGGGACGAAAGATGTTGAAAGTTTGTGCCAACTTTCCGAGCAACGAGCTCTTGAACTTCTTAGTGCTTGGAGAGGCAGTTTTGTTCTTTTTGAAACTTGCGTTTTGAGCAGATCCAAACAAAGAGCTTGTAATGGACAGTGGCATCATTGCTTCACTAGTGTTTATGGTTGATAAAATGGAGTTTGAACCATACACATTTGACGTAACGGAAGCATTTTGAAGCCCATTTTGATTCTGCTGGGTATTTGTTGAAGAAGAGTTTGCTAAGAGGGATCCAGCGGGGTTATTCAGATTCAGATTCCCAAAGAGTCCACCCAGAGGGTTGGAGTTTCCGAATAGCCCAGAAGTGGGTGCCGTGGAGGTTGCAGTATTAGTGGCGCCAAACAATCCAGTAGGATTTGTTTTGTTCAGATTTCCAAAAAGACCCCCCGATGAAGTATTTGTCCCTGAGGTCGCCGTAGCAGGTGCTTGGGTAGTAGTGGAGCTGAAAAGACCGCCAGAAGTCGGTGCTTGACTGGTAGACGAGCCAAAAAGTCCACCAGTAGTTGGAGCTTGACTGGTGGAAGAACTAAAAAGTCCACCAGTGGATGGCTTCAGATTGGTAGTGGAAGAGCCAAAGAGACCCCCAGATGCTGGGGCCGCGTTGGAGAATAGGCCTCCAGAAGGGGCCGTAGTCGAAGGACCCTCAGACACAGACCGCTTGTTGGAGTTTCCAAAAAGCCCTCCCGAAGACGAGTTGCCGAAAAGATTGCCACTGGTTGACGAGGCTGTGTTGGTTGGGTTTGACGTCGTTTGAGAGTTGGAAGCACCAAACAAACCACCGGTTGGCTTTGCTCCGCTCAGATTTCCAAACAATCCACCCGAAGAGCCAGAACTTGTGGTATTACTAGCGGAAGTGCCAAACAATCCACCGGTGGTTCCAGCCAGGGTATTGGAGGACCCAAAGAGACCCAGTGATTGGGATTGTTGGGTCGGTTGACTTGTGCCAAACAAAGTGGTATTGGCCAGGGAGGAGATCGGACCAGGCTGGGAATTGGAGGTCCCAAAGCCTGTGGAATTACCCCAGCTAGATGCTGCGTTCATGACTCGATTCGACAGATCCAAAGAAAGTGGTGCAATCCAAAGCACTTGAATAGTCGAAAAAAAATTATGGTGATCAAACAATACAGCAGTGAGAGTTGAAGAGATCAAGTGCGGGCGTGCGAATACCAAAATGTGTAAAGCATTACGACATGAAAGATATATTGAAGAGATGAATATTCGAAATTATTCAAAGCATGGTATGATTGATTCAATAGAGTTATTACGAGCGGAGATTTTTAGAGGGTGTAACTTATATAAGGGATGTTTCTTTGGGATGAAAGCTAATAGTTTGGTCGTCCTTTTTGTTGACCGCTACTTAAACTACTAGTACTCACCAGTGAATCTATGTACTTTACTTTATATTAAGGTATGAATACCAAACTCAACAACTACGTCTCACTAACTATCCCCCACCCATCGCATAAGCTCATTACTTTGTCACCAGCAAAGCCAAACACTCCTCTGCGCAGAACCAAAACTTGTCAAACTTCCTTAAGTGCGGCTTGGCACTGAACACTGCGTTGGGGATACCAGCATCAACCACGTAATGCGCGGCGTCTTCCACTAGAGTGCCGTTGTTATATGCATGCAATAACCCACTAATGGGAAGTCCAAGTGAAACCACGTACGAACTTTTAATGTGCAACAGTGGGTCCGACACGGTTCCGGAGCCTCCATCCACTCCAGACGGTATATCCAACGACAAGGTCTTGGAGCGTTGTCTAGGTTCGTTTACCCAACTCACAAGTTGCTTGAGAAAATTGAAGTCTGCGCTCGCGTAAAAGAGGTCAGACAATTGCGTGGTACAGCCCTGTAACGAGTCAACAATCAACTCCACTGGAGTCTCGAGCTGCTGCAAGATCTCTAGAAGCCCTTTGAAGTCCGAATGAACTATTTTGCCTCCGCTTTTCTCAAACAATTGGCATTGGTAGCTAACATCCTCATCACTCAAGTGTTCTTCGCTGATAGCATATGCGAGCACACGAATGCCGTGGTTGGTCAAGTGTCTGCCGAGAGCAAAGGAGTAGCTGCTACAACGGCTGGACCCAATTAATAGTAACACAAGCGGAGGCAAGTTATGGTTTTTCCGGTTGCTGAGTCTCACAGAGCCTCCCAAAATCTTGTTCACTATCAATTTGTAAAGGTTCGTGGCACAGATCTCCGCAGAGATTCTGTTGTCCAAAGAGTAGTATTTCTGCATAATCCGCTCAATCTCGAGAAGCTGCACGGGCGAAGCAAGTGGCACGGAAACCTTGGTGTTTTCGAAAACAAACTTGAACGAAGCATTTTCCTTGTTAGACTCCGATACTCCACCAACAACATTCACTGGCAGAGAATAACGCTGGGAAATGGACCCGATCTTGTCCCATGTATCTTGCTTGTTTGTTGGGAGAATCATCTCGTCGTTGTCGTACTTGTCGTTGGACTTCTTCTCCACCTTATTATGCCCCACTAGGCGGTCAGAGGCACTCACATGGTCGTGCTTCTGGAAATCAGCAAAAACAGTTTTCTTGTCAAACATAGCCAAGTTGGCGGCAAAATCAAAGTCTTCAGACTTCTTGATATCCTGAACATCCGAGCCCCAATCTGGCACCTTTTTGCCCAACTTTGGGGTTGCACTACGAGACGTCGACTTAGAAGCTGAAATCACCGCATCGTCAAGACGTGCCAATCCAGGAACAGCAGATGCCGGCTCTGAATTCTTTTTGTTCCGGTTATTGTTATTACCTTCAGCTTCCCCTTTAGGTAATTGCAATACTTTCAAGTCCTTGACTAAATGATTATCGATGCTCTTATTTCCAATAGTAATCTGGTTTTTGTTGACATTGTTGATTAGCCCTTTTACATGGGAGCCATCCTTGAGTTGGAGCAAGACCTTGTAATTATTAAATTCCATTTGGAAACAAAGTACAGGAGTAGGGTCTCGGTCAGTGAAAGAATTTCAATTCGCTGCTCGATAAAAGGTTGGCTGTGCGCGTGTGCAGGACAAAGCCATAAGTTGTAGACACTACAATAGACCGGACGGCGCCTTCGCCTCAGTCTAAGCCATAACAAACTCGCATCTATTACCAATGTTAGGACAGAAAAAAAGCACTTATTATTATATACATAATGCGACGTTTCAGGTGAAGACATCACTGTTGATGTAGCTCTGAGCCTCTGCGATGCAGATCTTTGAGATTTCCCCTGCCCGTTCAGCAAGATAAGTCCTCTCAAGTTCGAGCTTCAGCCGGATGACAGAGTGCATCTGGATCTTGAGAAAATCATTTTGGTTGCGCAACTCTTCGATTTCCTCATCCTTCATTACGACCTTGTTCTTAAGAAACTTAATTTCGAATGCTTGCCGGTTGCCCTCACGCTCGAGGTAATTGAACAATGCAGAAACTCCGTTGGTCTGCTCGTGCTTCTTGTAGTTATCAAGCTCGTTGTTGAGGATGGCGATTTCCCGCTTCAATGACTCAAGTGTAGTGAAGTCGGGATCCACTTTTGCGTTTCCAGGACCCACAGAGGATACTAGCTTGGAGGCATTGGCCTTGGCCTTTGTCTTGATGCGTTTGACTTGGGTGGCATAATTCAAAGTTTGTTGAGTCTCCTCCAAATCGGTGGGAGAAATGCAAAAGACCATGGTGGTCTTGGAGTTGCCCGATAAGTTCTCCTTAAGGAGGTATGTCAACACAGAGTCTCTGTAGGGAACCACAGCATTCTTCTGGCTAGGCTGCGACAAAATATTAATGCACCGGCCAAGAACAGTCAATGACTTGTTGATTTGATTTCCCTCCTTAAGCCTTTCAGCTTGATTGAAAGTCTGAGTACGAGCAAGTCTTTCTGAGCCAGCCAAGTCAACAAGCTTGATGTTGGACACAATTTCTTCGATTGGGGTACCAACACCAACCCCATTTTCCTCATCGTTCTCCTCGGAGAACTTTGTTTGCTTTAATTTAAAAGTGAGCACTGCATGGGATCTGGAACTAGCATCATTCATCTTAGTGGAAGCCACACTTCTTAATTTATTCGCAGGCTCCAAAATCTTGAAGAACTGAGCCAAAGAGGTGACCTGCACTTCCGTTAAATCCTCAACATAAGGGCCACTCTGGGGATGCTCCCGCACCCGACACACTTTGGAATCACTAAATAAGTCCTTGACCTTTTCATTGTGGATTTCCAAGTAAGAAACACTTACCTCACAATTGATCTTATCCTTAATAAGAGCGTCCCTCTGGAGCAAGATGTCCCGCACCACCAGTGGAATAATTCCCTCTTCGTCAGGCTGTCCCATCATGGTGTAGGTTTTGCCCGAACCAGTCTGGCCATAGGCCAAGAGACACACGTTGAAGCCTTGGTACAAATGCACAAGCAAGTTATAACCGCACTTCTGGTAGAAGCCTTTGTTATCGAGGTAGTTGGACTGGTTGGTGTCGTGGGACCAGATACACTCGTCAAAAGCGTAGTCCTTGGAGCCCTTCGATACCTCCAAGATGGTTTTGTGAGGATCATCAGCAGGCATTTGGACCAAGCACTTTAAGTCTTTTTCCCTCTGGAGAGAGGGCCGGACACGGACGAAGACGCCGATATTTGTGGCCGGAGGACTCGGGGAAGTCATGAGAAAGCGGGATTGGGTATGCTAGCTAATAATCGGGCACTTGTGTCGACCCTGGGTGAACTAGCGAAAATTGGTCAGTAGACACTAAGTAGAAAAGTGAGCTTTGATGTTGCGTAGGAGGAAATGGGTCTGCTTATAAATCGCACCGTCAAGCATTTCAAACGTGTAACAATTGTGGTAGCGAACACTTAGTATGTAGTTATGCGCGTGAGAGCAGAGCTTTATTTACCTTATCGCGAGTCTCCATACTAAACTGCGACCATTGCAAAAGATAAGCCTAAAGACAATTATAAAGTTTCTAGGGTCAATAGTATAAATAGAGTCTGTTTTATTTGAAACTTTATCTAGCTATTAGTTAAAGCGACACTTTTTTGTTTATATGACTGTTGTATTTTGTAAATCGGCGTGGTGTATTTGTATCAGGCTCAATGCTCGTCTAGTACTAGCACTATTAGTGTAGCATTTAGTACTGCACTACATATTTCGTGGTGCACTTTTATTCTGTAGCACTAAGAATTATGTTAGTACATTCATTTAGCAGCAGTATATTATGACTATTCAGTGATAGACACTACTCTGCTCCACAGTACACTTACACTCACTTTACTCCACACAATCTATAGTTCTGTCCCTTCATCATAGCACACATACACTAATGACTACTGACAGACACTAACTTTTGCTTACACTTCCACTTACTTTGATCCATGGCCAATGCCAAAATATATTATTTGTGATACTAGGTCTTTTAAAATACAAATGACCAACCACTTGCTCTCAAACTGTAACTAGACTGTAGAGTGTAGATTATACTACACCATACTATACAAGATGGAATACACACTGAACTTCGCCGTATGGGCTATAGAGTATAATACAAAAATGCATATGATTTTTATAAACTATGTCATAGCCTATGCACTCAATTATGTACAAACCAAACTACAAATCATCTTATAGGTTACAGACTATGGGCTTTCCACTATAGATTATCCACCACACTATACAATCTGGTGGTATATTGATTCACCCCACTTTAGGATCTTCCATCGACCACTTCACGAATCAGCTTCTCCAACACTACCAATAGATTTTACGCTCGAGTCTCATTAGTTTCTTTGTAAATTGAATATTTGAGAATCCCCGAGCGCGACCAAGGAAAACACAGTGCTAAATCTTGCTTCAGATAAAGTATGAATATATGGGGTACCCAACTCGCACCAAGTAGTAGTACCAGTACAATGGACACTAATATGTACACCAGTTAACAATTATTTGTCCCTTAAAATTACTACAGTCTATTATGGTCACTATATATTACCCTCCATAGAATATTACGAACGAGTACTATTAGTTTACCACCACGTAGTTTATTACCATACTACCATACTACCATACAGTCTATTATGGTCTATGACCATAGTTGTTAGATTCTTGAAATATTCTATTACAGTCTACAGTCTACAATCACGTATCTGTCACTGAATATGTTTTTCTGTAGAAATATTCAAATCAGTAATACTCCCAAAGTTACCTAGTGTTGCCCAAAAAAAAAACAAAAAAAACATCGATCTACTATATCAGTTAAATGAAAAAATTGAGTCTAGAATAAATTCCATCCATGGATAGATGTAGCAAATGGTGTGAGTCTAGACCTGCGAGGTTCGTGTTACATGCACCCTCTGCTATTTTGGCTTGCCATGACGTCGCTGGGACCCCAGGAAGAGGCCGGACGGGATACCTAAAATAAATATGTGGCTCAATCTGAAACATTTTGAAATACTTTTGAAACATCATTGAAGCATCTATAAAACTTCTTTGAAACATTTCTCCTAGCCCCTATTTTTTTCCACTTTTATAAATACCCCACATCATCATTTGGGTCTGGTCCCGCCCATGGCCACTGGGTGTGGAAAAGAAATCACATTAATGTTTCGCGCAATCAGTGACCCCCTCATTTGCTTGCTAACCATTTCGCACCGTGAAGCAGCCCAAACTCCCACTGTTTGACATCAAGCGCGGCTTCTTATATAAGTCTTTAAATAAGCTTACGATTCCTTTCTTTTGCGGAACGTAAATACTCCACCTGCTCTGCTCGATGTCGCTTCAAAAAGCCCTTTCCGGCTGCTTATCTACTCTCATAATGATTTCCGATCTTCCGGAGAATCGCGACTCGGCCCCTATTCCAGAGGAAGACGTTTCCGAATCTGTCCACGAACTTCTACTGCGCAATAACATCGAGCTTATCACAACTCACAATATGTCCCCCGACCACCTCCTGCTTTTGAAATCGTGTCCGTACACTGCCGAATATAGCCGTGTCATGATCGATAAAGATGTCGTTTCTGCCACCACATCTAGCACAGACTTAGGCTCGTTTATCGAGAATAAAGACCTGTATGTCGTCGGAAAGCTCAGTCTGGAGGAAACTCCCGAAACTTCCGAAACTTCCGAAACTTCCGAAACTCCACAAAATTCTGCTTCCATGTGTACGTTATCCATCAGAACGATACTTGGAGATACTATCAAAGCCAAATTCCGCGCAGACGAGTCCTTGCTGGATGTCAAGAGATGGCTCCATAAGGAGAACAACATCTCGTTCAAACCTGAAGAAGACGAAGTTGTATCTAGATACACCACTATTGGCCACTTCAAGCCTTCACGGTATGCATTCTTCTCGCCAGCCACTAGAACAACATTCACGGAATCACAGGAATTGTTGCGTTTAAAGGACTTGGGCCTTTGTCCCAGATCTGCTCTTCTTTTAAGACCTGACTTTGATGAGCTGGCGATGAATGCCGCGAGGGCTGCTGAGCTGCAACTGAGCCTCAAAAGCTTCTGGACAAAATCAAAGGTCGTGCTACAGGCGATCTACCAATTTTTCGATTACGGCGTAGACGAGGCCCACCACGATTTCCAGGATATGGTGGAGGAGATCGAGAAAGAGGAAACTTTTGGCAACTCGATTTTCGGAGCTTTTGCTGCCCCAGTACCTGCTGGCAAATCACTTGCGCCTACGACTTCTATCATTGAACCAGAAGCTGAATTATCACAAGAAGCTAGCGTTCAAGAGAAATCTCAAGTCTATGGCGAGGAGGTTAATTGCAACATTTGAACTATCAGAAGTTAGATTCTCCAGCACTTCAGTTCATCAGCATTTGTCAAGTACACAATTTCCCGGTTTAATTTAATACATAATAGGTTTTGCTCATAGAGCATGTAGAGTGCTTAGTAGATAGTTCGCAGCGAAGCACATACCTCTTAGACAGTACTACTGACCCATTTAAACGCCCCAGACAATATAGATAACCAGTTATATAGCTTTGAATTTAAGGAAAAAAGAAAAGAAAAGAACAACTCAAACAGATGCTCTTTGAAAGAATGGTGATGGGTATAAATATAAGTTTTGTTGGGAAGTGAAGCTGGGCGTATATGCAGTACCGATATGATATCTCATATCGATTCTCAAATCCAGATACACTATCTACACAATCTACATCACCTGCAGATAACCTGCTGGCAGGCTAGAGTCATGTATCAATGGATTAGCCAGCTAGAGAGGTTACTTATACTTCCAGGATCCGAAGGACAATTGTGCTCGGATGTTGCTGTGCTCACGTGTGGATGTTTAGTGTCAGAGGCCCAGTTTCTGGAGCAGCCAGAGCCCAGCTGCGCTGTATGCCAGACGGAACCAGTATCGATTCTCTCCAAGATTGGCCCAATGCGGAAATTGTATCAAATTGTAAAGAAGCTCAAAGCAGAAGAAGATCTAGGCCAAAATACTACCGGTTTGGACGATGGTGCTTCAGACCTTCCCGATATGCAAGCTAGAAATAAGCAGATTCGACATGGTGCTCGCAGAAGCTCGCGCGGGTCGGTGGCTTCGGAGAAGATGAACTTGATGGGATTATTCTACAAGTTCGCGAAAGAAGAGGAGGAGAGGCCTATGCTGGGTGTTTCAGGAAGTATGGAGGAGACTCCTTCGGAAGTGGAGGTATTGGAGAGTCCGAAAAAAGGTACTATGGAAACAGCTCTACAGCCTCCAAAAGAGAAACTGGTGGGGAGCAATATTGTTGCAGAGGCCAATAGGGACATGAGTAAGATATTGGACGAAGATAAGGAACTCAACTTCTCCCAGTGTTTCCCTTTCCATCGCAAGGTGTCGACTTACAATACGCAGCCCAAGAAGTTCTTATTTGAAAAAGGATTCAAGTTGAACCGCTTTGTATGTACTGCTATCACGCGCAGCTTCGACTCCGAGAACCAGGAAAAGGTCTTGTTCTGTCTTGTTTCGGAGAAGAAGTGGGAGCTCTACATGCATGCCTCTTCTCGCCCAGTTCTTTTGGCATGTGGAAAATTAGGTGGAGAGTATGGATCCCGGGAGAACAATATGAAGGTGCCATCCAACTATGGATATGTTGTACGCAGTGACTTTGCGTCGTCGAAAGATGCTTCTGATCACAAAGATGTGGCTTCTCAGCTAAAGCTGTCGATCTATTTATCGTGTGCTCTCTCGGATAAATACTTGGCCCTTTCTGGGACCCGAGGAGTACTTCGAGTCCTCAACATTGACCCTTCCCAGGGAGAGATTGGTGCTCCTGTCTATACCTACTTGACCAACTTCCCAATCCGGTGCATTGCCTTATCTCCAGATAGTAACATCTTGGCATGTGGCATCACCACAAGAGAAAAGGTATCTGGGAAACAACAGCCTTTCATCATCTTACACCACCTAGAAAAAGTCCGGAACTCTACTGCCGTGCAGGTGAGTCCAATCACCATCACGGTTCCGTTCCGAGACCCATTGAAGCTCCTCACGTTCAATGCTACCTCCACCCATCTATTGTGTTGTACCGTGTATGAGATGCGGTACTTTTTGATCTCGCTCCGGAACAAAAACTCCAAATCTCTTAAAGAGCCCCGCCTCGTGTTTTCCGATACAAGAGCACCTAAAAATTATAAGGAAAAAGCCAAAATCAATGGGGTTGATGATTCGTCTACAGAAAGTACCGATGAGGTAGATGATTTTATGGGCATTGAAGACGACGATAGAATGCTCGACAATGAGGGTATCACGGATATTAAATTCGGTACCCCATATTCCAATACCATCGTGATAACTTCATCTTCTCTTAAGAAGAGAACATCAATCGTACTTAAAATCAGTGGATACGCGGTGGATTGCAGGGAAATGTCTAACCCCAGTGCGGAGAACTTGGACTCACAACTATACTCCGAGGTTGCAAACAGTCTCACCCAGTCCGAATACTACGAGGACACGTCCAATGCCGAGGTCGGGGTGTTAATGAAAGTGCCCGAGATTGGGTCAAATATATACGGCGTGGAATCTTCGCCTCGTGGGAACGGTATGGTTTTCGTGGACAAGCTGGGCAGGCTTCTTTTGGTGTCTACGCCTAATGCTCACATGAACTTTGCCAACAACCCGCAGACCAGAAAAAGCGTGGTATTACTCGGCGAAGTGGCACCTGCACTACGGGCCTCCGAGTCAGCTTCGGTATGTTTTTCTTTTGATGGGAGCAAGGTTTTTGCTGTGGATCGAAAAGGAATATTCCACGTGTTTGACTTTACCAAGGGCCTTCCTGGTGAAGACCCAGAGGTGCTAAAATGCAAGATTATTAGCATCTAGATGCAGTGTCAAAGTCAACCCAAAGTGAAACACTTGAAGCAAAAAAAAAGAAACCATTTGTCCTGAAACAATTCTTTTTCATATGACTAATGTTTCCTAAGACATATTTTGCCCGAGACAAAATTTTTTTAAGACACCAAATATCCATGGCTATTGGAGGAATTGCCGTGGCAGGCTGTGCGGCTCTCGAACCATGGCAGAAGATGCGGCTCTCGAGCCTTGGAGATGGGGGTGGAGTGCATAGTAAACGCACACACGAGCTGGTTATTTTTTCTGGCTCATCCACAGTTACTCCTTAACCACTTCAGCTATGTCAGTTCCCCCTATTTCAAATGACGCTTTGGATTTGATCGGCAACACGCCACTCATCAAGTTGAACAAGATCCCTCAATCTTACGGTATCAAGGCCAAGGTCTACGCCAAGGTTGAGTTGTTTAATGCTGGAGGCTCTATCAAGGATAGAATCGCCAAGAACATGGTGTTGGAGGCCGAGAAAACCGGTAGAATCAAGCCTGGTTACACTCTTATTGAGCCAACCTCCGGAAATACCGGTATTGGTTTGGCCCTTGTGGGTGCTGTGAAGGGTTACAGAACCATCATCACTTTACCCGAGAAAATGTCCAACGAGAAGGTTTCTGTGTTGAAGGCTTTAGGTGCTGAGATTATTAGAACCCCTACTGAGGCTGCATGGGATGCTCCCGAGTCTCACATTGGTGTGGCCAAGAAGTTGGAGAAGGAGATCCCCAACTCGGTGATTTTGGACCAATACGCTAACGAGGCCAACCCTATGGCCCACTACTACGGAACCGGTTACGAAATCTGGGACCAAACCAAGGGTAAGGTTACCCACTTTGTTGCTGGTGCAGGAACCGGTGGTACCATCAGTGGTATCTCTAAGTACTTGAAGGAGAAGAACCCTAAGGTGCAGGTTATTGGTGCTGACCCTAAGGGTTCCATCTTGGCCCAGCCTGAGTCCTTGAACACCTCTACTGACGGATACTTGGTAGAAGGTATTGGATACGATTTCATCCCTGACGTGTTGACCAGAGACTACGTTGACTCGTGGATCAAGACCGATGACCGTGAGTCGTTCAAGTTGGCCAGAAGAATCATTAGAGAAGAAGGTATTCTCGTGGGTGGTTCCTCTGGTTCTGCTTTACAGGCCGCTTTGCAAGTGGCCAAGGACTTGACTGAAGATGACACCTTGGTGGTTGTGTTCCCAGACTCCATCAGATCTTACTTGTCAAAATTCGCCGATGATGAGTGGATGAAGACCAACGGTTTCGAAGTGGAGGAAACCAACCAGGCCGCATCCAAGACCGACGATTTCTTAAACAACAAGACCATCAAGGATCTTGTTGCAGGAAAGCCACCTGTGGTGACTGTTACTCTTGCAGACACGGTAGGCAAGACGTTTGAGTTGTTGCAAAGCAATGGCTTTGACCAGTTGCCAGTGTTGAGCCAAAATGGAAAATTGGTGGGTTTGATCACCCTCTCCAAGATCTTGAAGTCTTTGTCAACCAAAAAAGTGCAAATGACCAACTCGATTAGAAGCGTGTTCTTGGACTTTACCAAGTTGGCCGACTTTGAAAAATCCTTTGACATCTCCAAGCAATCTGGCTTCACCAAGAGGTCGTACCAGGCCATCACTTTAGAGACTCCATTGAACTTATTGAACAAGTTCTTCGAGACCCACTCCAATGCCATTGTCACGGATTCGGAGTTGAAGCCTGTGCAAATCGTCACCAAGGTCGATTTGTTGTCCTACATGACCAAAGAAATCACTTACTAGCTCACCAAATATTAATACACTAAAGAATCATTAGAGCTGCAAGGGCCCAATGAAATATACCACGTCATGAGTACGTTGGCCCCACTACGAGAATTTCCATCTATTGCCGCAATTCTCGCACGTGCAAAATGTTGTCAAAGGTTCATCCGCAGACCGGGTCTGCATCTGGTAGTAACTGACCTTCTTGTGCTTACACTTTCCACACGTGAACCTGTCGGTCACGGCTCTTTTTTCCGTTGCACCTTGAGCATCGAAGAGGTTTTGTTTCTGTAACTTTTCTATTTCTTGTTTCAATGCTTCGGGTGCCATTTCGCTTGGCGTCATCTTAATGAAGCCTGCAGGAGTGATGTGTCCATCCAATAACCGGCCACGTAAGTCAGGATTCTTCTTGTTCCTCAAGTTCATGGTGTACGTCCGCAACTTGTTCCGGTAGCTGTCATTGACTGCAGAGTATTCTGCTTTGTAGACCTCTATCTCAATTTCCTTGGCCACATTGATGATGGTTTTACTGTCATCATTTCTGTCAATTGCCAACGCGGTGTATAAAGCACTGACAGATGCATTCCGGGTTGGGTTATCGTATAATGTGGTATTGACGCCGTCAGTCTTGGGGTTTCTGGGCCCGCTGTGGAATTTGCTTTGAGTAGACCCTGCTTCTGGCCGGGCTGGCTTGTCTGTAGATGAGGTAGCCTCTTTGGGGGAAGCCTTTTTGGAGTTCTTTTCGTTCTGTACAACCTCTTTCCACTTCTTGATCATTTTCTTGACCAAACCGCTGATTTCGCTATTATTGTTTGACCGGAACTTGTTTACGGCCACACCCACTTTGGTCTCTCGTAAGAGCTTCTCAGAGGGTTGCACGCCATCATTCAAGATATTGAGCAACTTTAAGATGGTCGCGTCATCCGTGGACTTGTCCAAGTTGGACACTGTCGACTTGATCTCTTTGACTTCCATTGTGCTTGTGAAATAGAGATGGTGAGAAAGCTCTTCACTGTAGAAATGTGGTCAAGACACGACCGCATTCACTCAGTCCAGCAACTTCAAATACAAGAATTTTATAACATGGACATCCCCATATTCCCAAAACCGATTCTATCTCCCTCATCTCAGCTTCATATCTTGATGTACGGCGAAATTCATCTTTGGTGTAGTGGTGTATGATGTGCGATGTATAGAGGCAACTGGTACCATAGAGACTACTACGCGACAATACAACTCCAAGGCCCTCTGTCAATATGCTGAATGAAGATGCGGTAATCTACCTCGGCTCAATACCGTTCGATTATACCGAGGACCAGGTTATGGAGATCGCCAAGTCCGTGGGTCCTGTTAGTGACTTGAAGTTGGTCTTCGACTCCACCACAGGCAAGTCCAAGGGTTCGGCCTTTATCAAATACTACGATAGGGAGACGGCGTCGTCGGCAGTGAGAAACTTAAATAACATGAATGTTGGCAACCGGTATTTGCGGTGTTCTCTAGCCAGTGATAGTGATGCTTTCGATAAAGTGCCTGACTTCTCCAACTACAATAAGTTGCCTCCTTTACCGCTAGGTGTGCAGCTTTATCAAAACCAAAACGCACAGCAGGGCATTTCCGCCGTCTTGTCTTCTCTAGATCTGCAGACCGCGTCTCAGATGTTAAAGGAAGCCCGTTCCATGAGTTTGGAGAATCCCCAGCTTATGAAGAAGCTCTTGGACCAATACCCACAACTTTCGCATGCGTTGGTGGAAACAAGTCTTATGGTCAACGTGACTACGAAAGATTTGATTCAGTTGTGTCTTAATAGAATCGACCCCAAATTGGATTACTTGACTACAGCTCATGTGGAGTTGTTACGACTGGTGAATGCTTTGACGACGGAAGAATTGGCTGATCTTGATGATGACAGAAAGAAGGTTATTGAAGATATCAAAAATGAAATCAGTAAGGGGTCTTATGGTATCATAGATTAATATCGGCCCTTTGGGTCATAGATTAGGTATATATGCATTGATGGATAATTAATGAGGTTTGTTGTAAACAAGTGCTCACCATGAATTTTTGACTAAGAAATTTTTGATCGAATTTTTCCATCAAAAACAATTCCAAATTTCCGTAAAGTATTTAATTTGGGCTGCTTTAGTGGATTTTCGAATAGTTTCACTTATTCACACATCCACATCATAGTACTCCTCCTAACAAATCAGGCAGTTTTAAACTCGTTATATTCCGATATAGTGTAACGGCTATCACGGTTCGCTTTCACCGAGCAAACCCGGGTTCGACTCCCGGTATCGGAGTTTTTTTTACAGCGCTCTATCGCTGCAGGATGTTTTTGGCTTCGCGCCGTGCACATTTTACCCACAAAAGTATTCAATTTCATCGTTGTTTCACCATGCAACGAAGAGGTCCGCCACCCCCCAGGGTCCAGAATCCGTCTTCAATTCTATACATAGGACTGTTGCCTTTTGAGTGGAATGAAAGCAATCTCAAGGCCGTCGTATGCGGTGCAGGAAACGTCCTTGATGTTCGTCTTGGTTACGACCACGCGGGTAAGAATAAGGGATACGCCTTTGTGGAGTTCGAAACGCCTCAGCAGGCACAAGTGGCAATGCAGACTTTGGGAAAAGTCTCCTTGATAAACCCTCAGACTAGACAGGTGAAAAAGCTTCGCATAGAGTTACTGAAGGAGGGCTTCAGAACCGGAAACAGTGATCATAAGACCATTATTCCTCTAAATACAGATGACGTTCCTCCCGGCGTTCAATTCCCCCCTGAAATTTTGCAGGCTAACCCTAGCCTTAATGCTGCTAGGTTTGGGGGGTACTCTACCTCAGATCCGCATGGAAATTCCCAGCCGGCCATGATACAATCTCCGGCCATGGTCAACCCAGGCATGACTGCACCCTCTAGTGCCCCTTTTCCTCCGAGCTTGGCTTCTCTTTCCGAGAAACATTTGAAGGCCTCGCAGGTTCTTCCCCAAGTTCCAAATCTTCCTTTTGCAACGCCCGACAAGATCAACGAAACCTTAAGCCAGATTCCACCGGCGCAACTCATAGAATTGATTGCCAATCTAAAAAAAATTATTGGCGGTACGGGTTCTGCTCGTGCGGCAGAAGTGTTTCAGATCTCTCCCCATCTTGCTACTGCTGCTACACAGGCGCTTTTGCTAATGGGGTTCATCAATGAAGATGTTATTGCCGAGGCTATGAACGCCGGGGTCAGTGCTCCTGCGCCTGTTGTCCCGCCACATCAACAGTTTGGGACTGCTCTGCAACCTGGCGGATATCCTCCACAACAACAGCAACCGCCACAAGGTTATGGCCAGCCACCACAGGGTCAAAGGTATGGTAGTGCCGGCGGCCAACGCTACGGCCAAGCGGAGTTGCCTCCTCCTCCGCCACCTTCAACAAATGGCTTCCAAAACCAGAACACCAACCAGGGCAGATGGCCCGGTCTTCCTCTCCTGACGCAAATGAAGCTTTCCAATGCGCCTCCGGATCAGGTGGATATGATTGTCCAGGTGTTGAACTTGACTCCGGAGCAAATCAGTTCTTTGCCCCCTGACAGACAAAGTTTGGTTGCTGGAATCAGACAACAGTACATGTGAAAAATAAATTCGGAGATTGGGGTCTTGAGGATCGTGCATATGAAATGGTGAAACTTATATATTAGATATGGGCAGCTTAGCCCATGCATCAAGGTTTCAGCCTGTAACTCTGTTAGTCTCACTTCGTGTTGCTATCAAGCGAAGACAGACTGAGCTAATTACACGGAGGATTCCTGTAGAACTAGAACCCTTCTCAATCGGTTTTTGCAGACTAATTCTCAACCTTGCATTAATTTCACGTCGAAGTTTAGTTATATATCTACACAAAACACTTTCCTTGATAGTGATAGGGGTTTTATCTGTATACTAATAGTTTCTGTAGAGCACGGTGTATTCTTGGATCCAATGCCTGAATTCGCAATTCAGGTGGAATATCGTGTTAGAGACGTAAACAGGTGAGAGTAAGATATCATAGCCAATAAGTCTTGGCACCATAACCAATACAAAAAATGATTGAGGTATTCTCAATGCGGGGGCTTTTCCATGACTCATGCTCCTAAAAAATATCATGGCTCCTAAAATGGCCCCTAAAAAAAATAATATGGCCCCTAAAAAAATAATTTGTATTTTGGGTGATGGGTTATGCCCCAAAATTCTCTGCGCACCAGCAGGAGGCATGGCTCTGTGGCACCTCCTAACTGGCCCCTTCACCAGAACAATGAGTTTACCAAAACACATGCACTTCCAGAATTTTCATCTCGTTGAAAGAAAGGAAATTTTTCATCTTACTAGAATACCAAATTAACCATTCATTACCCTTTAACTAGTCCACATTCATTTCCTAGGGACATACTAGAGACCCACTGAAGACCGCCAACGCCATAAGGCATTCCTGTATCGGTGCCGCGCCATGCATCATGGAAACCGTGCCAGACGCATTGACCAGCACAATCGGTAAATAGGAGTGAGTGGAAAAATGATCTGGGAAAAATATGAATTCACTTCCTGTATCTGTAGCTTTGGAAATACTGGAGATTGTTGGAAAAATTGGACATCCTAGTCGTTAGACAAACTGGAAATTCCTTAGTTTTTAGTCGCATTGACATATTGACATATTGCATGTTGCTTACTAGACCTTACTACGACTGACCTATAGCACTCATGTCTTCACTTGACTTCTACGTTTCTGAATCTCAATGTGCATAAATTTAATGGTGTATTCTTTTCATGAGATGTGACCGTGGTATTGAATTCTATGGTAATGTGAAGTGCTTTCCCAAATATGTAGAGCATTCACTATATACCTACACTATAGGCCTACACTACTAATAATACTACTAATAAGAAAAAGCCACACTACTACCCTCTTTACTATATTTTACTTCACTGTATATGATAAACTACGAAGCACTAGTTCTGTTACGAGTCCATCATCTACTTCTCTTTTAATTATAATATATTATACTGTGTTAGATCCACAATAATTGGTTATGTGTTAGATTCTTGTTGTAACGTTAAGTACTAAGTTAACTTTATTCGTTGATGATTCCTCAAGCGAGGAATCGGAGTGGCTTATATAACTTTTCAAGAATCTAGATCGCTACGGAACAACTCCTTAGCGATTATTGTTTTAATCACCTCAGCTGATTCTACTACTCCGTACAATGAGGCGGAGTAGAAGTCTGAATAGGAGGCTGTGTAACAATAGCCATTGTATCAGGCAGAGATGTTTCATATTATCCCCATAGGTAGATCCCTACTCATGGTGGGTCTGACATTATGCTTCTGTATACTGTAGTCCCGTTTATAGTATTAGTGGACTTTCTGCTGGATTATGCATTGTCAGTATGAAAGGTATCAATCACCCAAAAGAAAAATACCTACTACTTATATAATGTAGCTTCTTTGACTCGTTTTGAAAGCCTAAATTGAAGAGTTGTGAATTACAGAATCTTCTAGTTTTAATTGTCATGAAACTAGTTCCAGTCCAAAGCTACTTGGAACTCCACACTGTATAAAATACTTAAGCTCGATACCCCCTCGGTTTCAATAACATCATTTTGGAGCGTCCTGAAAAATAGAGGAAAAGCCCGTGCATGAAGAAAGGCCATTTAATTGGCTTAGGCTTGGAATATGTAGCGTGGGCTGTTGAGATTTTACGTAATCTCTTTGCTAACTTGGAATTGTTATGGCGTTGATCTTCAGTTGTTCTCTTTCAGTATGATGGTTCAGGATTCATCTTAGATCACTTTTATTCATCTCTAAACTAGATATCAGTGAACTATTCTCGCAATCGATACCGCTCAAACCTGAGCGGGATCCTCTCTCTTTATATAGTCAGTCCCGGAGACTCACACATCCGAGACGCCGGTCTCGGATGCATAAGTGTACGTCCTCGTCTTGCACATATCCCTGTTTCATCTGCACCATGTATCCCTGAAACCTTGTGGGACATCTCCACATCATGTCAACCCTGTATATTATCGTTGACCTGCAGGCAACATGTTTCACAGTTGCCCGCACTCACAGGTTGACACATATCGTATGTCGCACAGGTTCAACATGGGCATTTGAAACGGACCGCGGCTGCAAAAAAGGACCCGTACATCCGGGCACTCTAGACACTTCTGGCCATCCGTGTCAAAGATCCCGATTCATTGGATTGAACTTTTAAAGTTCTGGCAGTCACATATTTAAATTCCAAGATTCACGCTATTGAAGTTTTAAAGTGAAAATTAAAGGTTTGTGGGAGCTGGAGCAAGCATCGTGCTCAGTTTCGGCCTTTTCTAGCGTCTGTGGAAAAAAAACCGCAATTACAAAAACCGTTAACCTAATTTTTACTTTTTTTTATAGAGAATAAAATCTTAACCGGTATGGGTATCTCAATATTTTGAAGCGGTTTATTTGTGAACTCGAGTACTGAGAGAGATAATGATCATATTATCAGCTTATAAAGCAATTCATTGACTGTCATTCGAATCTAGGACTATCTACTAATCCCTATATTTATCTATTAATTTCGTATGAGTGATATGTACTGTAGCTTTATCGATACTTGTAGTACACTATGTGGTGGCTTTAATATCAAGAATGACGGGCCTTACACGGCATACTACAATGGGGCAGTTTTGGAAAAGAGGATTATCCTCAGGATATCGCCGAAAATACCCATCTTTTACACCTGAAGAAACAGACACAGAAGTACCAGCAGTTTTTGGTCAATGGTGAAGGCTCAAAACAGAACCATCTAAGGTCTCTTACTAATTTACTAAAATCTTGTTTTTGTCCATTCTTTTGAAAGTCGTGACGCATAATGAATCTTACCAATCGCACCATTGAAGAATATAATGTGTGGTCCCTGAGCCCAAGACCATGGCGGAGTATTTGATCCAAAAGCCTACGGTAAAAATTTAGGCAAAACAAAAAAAATTATATGGACGAGAAGCCAATTCATGCCCAGACCTAGCTCCTTCTGTTTGAAGAGCTATAATAGACCTTCGATAGCTTCAAGGTCAACTCCAGGGACCACTGAGTTCTTTACAAGCATGAGAAAAAAAAACAGAAGAGTCCAAACGAGGCATTGGATGGTAATAAATCATAACAACTAACTATCATTTTATTTATATTGTATTATAAACCATTGTTGAACATGTGAGATGTGCTAACTCGTATATGCAGAAAATATATTGCTTGCAGTACAGAAAGGAAGAAGTGCCGACGACTGAGACACGGCGTTTATGGAATTGCCATGGTTAGCAGTAGGTGATTAAGCTCTACAGTACCTCGATAAGTAGAGCACTACCTATGGTGAATGAAATTCCTGGAATCTACTGAAATAAACAGTTGGTCAATCAACTTATCTAGTTTTCTTATCTAATCCATATTTAGTACCAAGTTCAATTATGCTTTACTTAATGGTACCCTTCTCAACAAGAAACTGCGGTTTTCAACTGATTTTTTTTGTTTATTGTTCCAAAAGCAACATATAACAATACGACGTTTGTGGGAATTCAACCATTGTAAAAAGTCAAATTCAAGGAAACTATTTTTGGACAAAAAAGTTCCGGTATAATAATACTAATACGATGGCATAACTTTAAGCCTGTGAGTATTACAATAACTGTTTTAGTATTGACTGGTAATATTCAAGGTCATCCATGCAAAGCTACTAATTTATTGTGAGCACTCTATACCCTGTTGAGCATTAGCGATGACGGTGTGATAGTTTGGAACCGTTACTTCGTTGTGGGCTAATAACTCCAAGAGATATGGGGCAGTGGCAGTCATGATGTTCTTTATAGTATTGAGACTGTTAGATCCACTATAGGTAGTACACTACCTATAGATACAATACGGAGCCTACGATGTCTGATTCTAGTCGTGTCTAGTACAAATGCCGTGACACGGCATTTGATTGTTGTAACAACATCGTGAAACCAAGGCCTTCTTTCGAACATTCCAGAACATTGCTTCCCATTGTTCTGGTGGAGAATTTTTCGATGCGACGTTTCTCTCAAAGTTATATAAACCACTGCGGTCCCTCTCTCGAGGAACCATCAACGAATATAAGAGTTTAAGACAACATACGTTATAAAGAACATAACAGAGACGGGCTACTAATGTATACTAGATGGTCTGTAGTATTCTGGTCAATGATGATACCGTTCAACCAAGAGCGGACTCTCCTGTATATATACTTTTCCATCCTGAACTCCTTCTTCCTGCACCGTAATCTTTAATCTGTCGTCTCTAGGACCAACCTGATTCCTCCTGACGACAAGGTTCGGTTGTAATGCTGGGCTTCATGCAAACGCCGTGTACTGCATGTAACACATTACCTGCACACCCTAGTTAGCGCATCTTGCATGTCCAACATACCCCACTAGTACTATACTCTATTATGAGCCGGCGTGGTACACATGAAATGATGGGGAACTCACCAAAATGTTGACTGTTTGGTGGGAAACTGAAAAGGTACACCTTGAATGCTTCACCCGGAGGCTTACATGTTTTCTTTCATTTTTTTTTATTTCTCCAGCCATTGGTTCTGAATATGGAATATGTTATTTCAAAAACAAAACGTGAAAGAATTCCCGGGTGGTAATCGACAAGGTTATAGTTTCTTTTCAATTTTATTTTTTTATATCTTTTTTTGGTTTATTTTTTGAGCTTAACTCTTGGCTGGGACTAAAAAACCCGATTCCCCATTTTTATCAAACCAAAAGAAAAAAAAATCAGAAAAAAAGTTTCAATCAAAATTAGACCCAAGCAAAAAAGTCAGTCCAAATCAGAAACAAATAAAAAAAAGGAACACCATAAAAATAAATGAAGTTGCTTGTCTTGTTTGTGGCCTTAGTTTTCGCAGGCTCAGTGAATCCAGACAACAAGATTTTACTAGCAAAAGTTAAGGGCGAATTCCACCCGCTTACCATATCGAGAAACGTGTTTGATTTATTTGATAATGAATTAGTATGGGGGATCCGAATGTTCGCACCGCACACAGTGACTCTAGAGGAGAGCACTGGGCAGTTTTTTGGGTATCATAAGGAGAAGATGTATGTGTGCTTCAAGCAGGGTAAGTTGGTTTTTTCTACAAGCAAAGAAGATACTCTCCTTCAATTTAATGATGACGGTAAGTTGGTCAATCGTAAATTGGTCTCCTGTAAATGTGACGATTTTAATAATTTGCAAATAGCCGATTCTGCTCATAAGTGTGTGGAAGCTGAACTCTACCACTTGCCTTATGACTTCGAAACTAGGTCGGTTATACTACCCGGAAATGGGCCAAATGTCAAAACTAAGACATCCTTATCGGTTCCTCCAAATCGGCCCCGTGCCTTGTTTTCATATATCTCTCATAGATGGATGCCACTCACCATCCAATATGAGGGCCCGTATGAAAATTATCTTCATTTGGCTTCGAAAAGGGAGATTATTCTTGAATTTGAAGTGGATCTCGAAGGCAAAAGAGAGCGTATTATTAGTATGCACAAAGATATTTGCGGACAACTATGTGGGTTTAAGAATCGGGCTGTCGTGCTAGACGGCCTTTGTACAGATAAAATAACTTTGGATAACAATCATAAGCTTGTTGGCAAGGATGTGTTTTACTGCGAACACAGTTTCATACATTTTCGGAATATTCATGGTCTGTGTCTTCCTATTAGTCTCTGGCTTTTGCATTACAGCAGAGAGACAAACTTTCCCACCTGGGATGAGACTGTTACAGAGCTGCAAAGTGGAAATGGGTCTCTAGCTACTGTTAAAGCTAACTATAAATACTTATTGGATAGGGACTCAAGTTAATACAGAGTTATCGAAGAACAAATATATCTGCATTGGACACCAATGATGAGAACTCTAAACCGGTGAAAAGTATTCTTAAAATGCATAGTCCCGGTACGGGGTTCTCTCAAGGGCCTGTGAGTATACATAAGCATCCTATGGCTGACCCTAATATATCTAAATGCATCTGCAAATCCTGTGGCTAAGGCCAAGAAACCAGACGAAGCTGGCAAACACTTGGATCAGCTGAATGCAGAATTTGGGCGTGAAAGTGGGGAAAATGAACTGAGTGTTATTAAGTGTTCCAGAGGCGAAGATAGTTGGACACACAGCAAAGTTATATTCAGCAGAGAAGAGAATTTTGTTTAGTGCGGGAAACCTAAGAATAGAAAGCCAAGGTGAAAAGAACTCCAATTCCATTGAAGGTAGGAGCGAGATGATGGCCAAAAAGGTTAGTTTAGTCAGAAAGAAATTTTTAGTCAAGAAAAAGGTTCCAAGCCAAATCAGACCAAAGCTTCAAAGCCAAGCAAGCCACAAGCTTGCGACGTAAGTGTTGATAAGGCCAAATGTATTAACAATTCTGGTAATGGTGACAAATTTAGGAAATCTCAAATTGGTACCAACTCTATTTTTAAGTCTCTTATTGCTCCATTCGTCAATGAGGCTTCCAAGATAGCCCTTGGTGCATTTATTGTGGGTTTCGCTTCTTTGTTGTTATAGTCGCATTGTTGAAAATCTGGATACATATTTTGAGCGACGAAATTGTTCTTATAATATATTAAGGGATCTGCTCAGTCGAAATACATGATTTTCAGGGATTTCTTAGTGTAGTTCACATAAAGATAAGAATAGAAGTTACTGAGATGATTACTCAAGCTCCATAACTATATGATGTCCTTGAGAAACCACTGACATAACAGTTCAAATTTATGAGAAGGTAGATCATATATAGCAACATTTTTTGGGTCTGGCAAGCGACTTGAATACAAAGTAGACTGCAAATTAGACTGAAAAATGCTGGTCACAGAGTATTTTGCTGTAATCTATGCAACGCAGATAATGTATACGTTACATAGTAGAGTCACTACCTCAATGATCAGAAAATTACCTGATATAGTCTCTTCAAATCTCTTCCGTTCAAGAATTCATGAAAAGCAAAAATCAAGTTGAAAACCCAAGAATCGCAGTCGCTTAAAATTGAAGGCTTTCTCCTATAACAAGAGGGATTGGCCAGCCATTAAAGTCACCAAAATCTGAATATTCGTATGAGTGGAATTTTCTTAAAGGAACACTCCGCGAAAACAAAACAACGATATATCCTGATTTGAAATCATATTCTCAGCCAGTATTGTGGGCATTAAGTTCATTGTCTCCCAATATGAATCAAGAGCGTCATTTGCAACCCATAAGTTCCTAAATTTGAATGATTGCTCGGTTTAAATCTTGAATTTAGCAACAGTGGGTTTACTAACATTGATGATTAAAGAAGTGTCGGAATACCGTTTAGCTTTCACTGCTCTCGGAACGGAGGTGCTGATCACCTCCACCTCCCCTTCGTTGGTGACTTTAACTTGGGCCATTGAAACTTCATTTGTCTCTAAATCGACGTTTAAGTAGACATTTCGGAGAAAAGAATTTGTCAAATAAGTATTTGGCAAGTCCGTTTGAGCATCGTATGCCAAAACCCCTAAGTAACATGTTTCGTTGCTGCTTCTTTCGACCAACTGGCCGATTGGAACCTTTATCTTAATGCCAGAGAAGTCGTAGATTATGTTTCCCGTACTGTTCATGTAGGCACAATCCACCTTGTAAACATCTTCAGACGCCCAATAATCTTCCAGCATCAGCTCAACCAAAGCAAGATATACATTTTCCGGCAATTCTTGATAAGCACCACCCAATTGTAAGTTGGCTCCAATTGGCTCGTTCAAAAGTACCACTTTCTGGTTAGAGTTTTCCAAGTATATTCCGTTAAGAACAATAGATAGGTCTATTCTCTTGGACATTTTGCTTATACACACCATCGGAACGGTTTGCAAATTTCCAACATACTTCGCATGATCAACGGCACCAAATAGAATCGAACCATTCGTAGGAGCTTTCCCGTGTAAGAACAAAGAGTAAGTCATTTTTACGATATATCCCGTGTTCTTCAAAGCCACCGGGAAGGTTACATACTGCTCTCCGTTTGGAATGTCCATGTAAGTACTACTTGTCAGCCCAAGGCCCAAATACCCATGTTTAGACAGCGTTTTATTAACCACACCAAACATCATTCTCACCATTCTTTTTGATGTTCCAACCTTATCAAAGCCCCAA
This sequence comes from Metschnikowia matae var. maris, assembly GCA_002370695.1. NCBI lineage: Eukaryota > Fungi > Ascomycota > Pichiomycetes > Serinales > Metschnikowiaceae > Metschnikowia > Metschnikowia matae. The sequence continues at coordinate 287,309 of NKZH01001756.1, read as the reverse complement.
AAACCTTCAGAAGACCCCAATTCGATATACTTAATACTAAACTGGGGATTAGCTTTATAGATATTAAAAGTCTTAGACTTGGCTTTGTTAAAGGTGCCCAATACTTTGCAATCGCTTGCGTCTCTCTTAATTAGACTCGAATGACTGTATATTCGTTTTTCTGATTCCTTTGCTTTGCCATACCCACTATTTTTTTTCACTACGAAACTTTGTGAGGCCTTTGAGTTGTGCTCCGGGATATCACGTTTTAACTGCACCTCTTTCTCCATTTTGTCTCCACAAATCACTTTGCTACCCATCACCTATGTATCAGGCGATAGAACATTCACAACAACCTCGATTCTTTGTCCTTTGGAACCCATATAAAGTTCGGTGTAGTATTCATCATCTCGGAAGAATAGTGGGAGACTGAAAAAGTCATCATCCCGCCTGGCCAAGTCAAAGCTCGTGTAAGAAGGGCCACTCACAGGAAGATCTCTGTACGAAATTGGGGAGTCCATTTGAAAGCTCGTTTGGTGTTTCTTAGAAGATTCATCGATCGGGGATAAGAAAGCAGCCAAGGCCCTTACCAAAAGGGTCGAAAGTGAAAGGTATTTCGTTAAGATTGTTAATGGGTAAGACCAATTTTTTAGGAGTGTGGGGCCTTTATATAATTTTGGAAAGCCATGCTTGATGAAATATAATTATCTTTTGAAAAAACAAAATTCTTGATGAAACATAATCACCTCTTAAAAACCCGGTTCGAATTTCCATTTGGCCTCAAGTAGGAGATCCATAATCCTCCTTGAATCAATAGACTACTTGGCATAGGCCTGCATCTTCCACGTGATTGTTCTAGCCTGATTTCGAGACAAAGCTTTGCGAGTGTTAAGCTTTAACTAAGCTTTAATTAAACTTTAATAGGTATTATATCAATATTTTCTCGTATTGTATTTGCTACTTGGAAACCAATTTATAAGTGAGAAGAAGAGGGGAAGTTTAAAGTTCAGGACCTCAGGTGTTTGAATCAAAACGAAAAATAATCAAAACGACAAATAGAGACAACTCAAAAGAGTTTTTTGTAATCCATCTCCCTGATTTGGAGTATACCGAGTGATGTTTTATGCCTCCTTCAGAGTTTCGGGTAGTTCTCTTGTGATGGATGGTTAATTCCTGAAACATGTGATAAAATAAAAGATTAAAAGACAAATTGTGTGCCCTCTTGTAACCATGCACCCCACCCTATATCCTTTAAAACCAGATAGTAGAATAAGGGTCAGTCTCTTAGAGCATTTATTGGATATGGTGGCCAAATATTTTAAGCCGAGTGTGAGGTCGGGATGACCAACGAAATAAAAGTTAGACTTGGGTACAACATGCTGATCAAGGATTCGAAGTATGACCTGATATGTTTAAGAAAACCGGGTCGGCTTTTGAATATAATGTACACATGCGTGTCCTAAAGCTCGGGACCGCGATGCTATTGTTTATATCCCCGCATCATCAATATTCCATATATCCCAGCCAGCCCATTATTTCTGGAGTATACAGGCTACTATGATACTTCATACAATTCATAATTTAGACTTGGTAGTTTAGAGTCAATGGGCTAGAATCAATGGTATAAATATATGGAACTTCTGTCAGTCCACACTACTCAAGCCACTTAAACTTAGTCGGATCAGGATGATCCAATATACAACCATCTTTGAAAAGACATTGTTTAATTAATGTTACCATGGCTTCTGAGGGAAGCTAAGGATAATCTCAGTTGTAGAGAGTATGGTCTATACGAGTAGGCTTCAAAATCCCTTGACGTCCCATTAACCTACACCATAGGAACTTGAAGAGAAAGCGAACAGCTTCAGTTAGAGCTCAAATTGAACCACTAAAGGACGGATGCATCCGAATGATTTAGATTGCGTGAACCAAAAAAGGAAGTCCTTCCACTGCTCTGGCGTCTATCCGCTCCACTATCCATACTAATAATCAGAGCAAGACTACACACTAGATTACTATGTTCTTGACTACTATGCAACACTGGTCTATGAATAACGGGAAGCTAGTGTTGTAGTTTGGAGAGTATAGTAGTGGTAAATAGACTAGTGTAAAGTAGTGTAGTGTAAAGTAACGGAGTTTACTAAAATTACTGACTAACTAAGACTAAACTACTGCACTATAGTAGACTATATACTACTCTGCACCAATATGATATTTTACAATTTATTATTATACTGGTCTTTATACTTTCTACTATTAAAGTATTCTCTGTACTATGATAGTATTGTAATGCAGAGTGTACACTTCCAGTCGAGTAAGATACGTGTGTCCCAAAGATCGGGGCTTTTCTAGAAGCCACTCAGCCTACCAACAATTCATTCAAGCAGAAGTTATAGGGTTCACCCTACTATCCAAAGTCTAGGAGTGGGGAAGAAGGATGCTGCATTGGGCAATGTACCTTAAGCCAAGTTGGGAGCCACTCATTCATTTTTACACAAATTAATTGCTTCACATTCCTTCACATTCATCTTCTTCTTTACTCAATTAACCCAACTCATTCATTCAATTTTGAATATTCACTATGATGACTTGTGAGTGGAATTACTAACCAAAACAATTACTAGCCATCGCCTTATTAGTCAATGCGATTAATAGTCATTCGTTTCATCTACACTTTAATTCTCTCATTCTCATTCCTTGCTTCCTTCATGTAAATTCACTCATTCACTCTTTATTATACTACTCGTCACAGCACGAACCTCTGATCATGTGCAGAGAGTGTTGATGAGTACATTGAGCCTTTTTTTTGGCGAACTTCTTCTGAGGCTCCCTATCAGTCTTGGATGAAATTCTGTGTGCTGGATGTTCCGGGAAGAGGTGTGGGCTTGCCCAGATAAGTCTGCGTTTTGAGGTTGGTGTCAGCGCAACCGTACTGGACGGGAATGGCGCCTAGGTAGTTAGATTTGAATCTATTTCCAAAAAACATAATTGGTAGTAGTGATTAGTTACAGGACTCTTACTTTGGAAGAACTGGTCTTAAGAAATAGGAACAGAGAAATGGCTGAGTAATGTGAGTATGGCGCTGAGTATTGTGTTAGCCCTAGAGCGTGGGAAGTGAGTACTATTACTAGAGCACTAGTGTTATATGCGGGCTAAGTCAGGTACGGTACTCTGCGTCATATGTTCTTTTGCCGGTGGCTTTGTAGAGGGAGGATCAGACTACTTGACTAGTTGGCAACGGCTTCGCCTAGCAATCGCTTGTTGCTAGGTGCTTGTGGAAATACTCTCCACATTATATCCTCATACTCCGGATTTATCACATTCCCTCCTGAAAACTCTTACAATAGTGGTATATGAGCGGCGTTATGGAATGGCCATTGTTGAGATTAGGCAGCGTAGGCTCAAAATGCCTCAATAAGTAGAGCACTACCTATGGTAGATCTAACAGGACATGAGATAGGTGATAACATGATCATTTACTTATACATATATCTGTATATTATAGCAATGCTCTTTTGATTCCTGGATGTATCGTGTAATGAACTGGGAAGTCTCTATACTGAAACAATATTTAATCCGAGGAATTATTACCAGAAAAAGTTGGGTTACTGTCCGTCCTAGCAACTGGACTTTGATCAAGCCTAGTATGCAGCAGCAGCGCGAAACTCTACAGGTTATATCACACGCACTACGTAAGCCAACTACTTTTTTCCACATAATTAGTAATCCTGGTCCCCACATATATTCAAGGTCTATACATTTATCTGATATTCACAATGAATGGTGCTCTTGGAAACGGTTTGTTCAACTCTACGCTCATAGAAACTGATCTGGATGGGAATATCCTCAACAATGCCGAAATGCCCCAGTGGTTTCGGGATATGATAGATCGAGCCTTCTCCAATAGCGGCATACGGAGGTACAAAAAGGTAGCCTCCAAGGAAGCCATTGCTTCTTTAAAGGACGTGAATTTGGAGGATTTGTCCGATAAAACATGCCCAATCTGCTACGATCCATATGTTAGCGAGCAAAATAAGAAGAAGAAGTTTAACTGCGGTAGCTCCAGCCATAGTGATGGCGGCAAGAAGGCCCAGATCTCCCAACTAGATAAGGCCTTCGAGGTAGATTGCCCTCAAGGCGCTAGGTTGGATGCTATCACAGAACCTTTTTTGAAACTTGGTTTAGTGGTTCCGTCACAGAAGCTAGAATCCAAGTTTAACGACCCATCATTGCTCTTGCCCGTTGATTCCGGTGCAAAGGCTCATATCCGAGTACCCCCAGTCAAGCTAATAACCAGAGACCCCATCACACAAAATGATATGTTCCCACAATTGTCTAAACTGAATCCACCGCTGGTGGATGCTTCCAAGTGCCTGCACACTCCCGTGGCTATGCCCAACTGTGGTCACGTCTTCGGTAAGCCATGCATTAGCGAGTGGTTGAGTGGCCACGTGAGCTGTCCACTTTGCAGAAAAGAAGTTGAGTCCCTTACTGATACCGATCCGGTATCGAAGAAGATTGCGGTGATCAAAGCTAATTGCAACTTTCTATTTATCGACGATAGAGACTTACTTATAGAGCACATTGCCAAGCATCTGACGGACGTTTTGAACCCATTCAGAAAACCATTCAACCCTCTGATTACCCCATTAACTGATACCGCAGTACCTCAAGCATGGGCTACCCCAGGGTATCCTGCATCTTTAGCACCATCGAGGCCCACCACATCGCCTGATCCCGAACTAATAATGACCCGGAAGTACCCTTTATCGCAACTTGCGGGAGACGCTATGATACGGCCTAATGTCAGTGCCATACCTGTAATCCGGCGTATCCGTCAGCCAAGCAACACTGTCAACAACAGCAATGCGAACACTACTCCAAACACTGCTGGTTCCAACGGTGAACCAAGACCCACATAGAATCATGGTGACATAAAGTAAGCCAAAAAAAAAAAAATCAAAGCAAGAACCAATTATTATATTGTCATGAAGCACGACTAATGATTACTTTGTAATTGATTACTTTACAAATGATTACTTGATAAATGATTACTGGATTACTGGATTGTCTACTGAATTGATGATAACTTGGTTGATTATTGATAATTGTTGGCGAATTGCTGACTAATTATCGACATTTCGTCAAAATATTGGTGATGGTTTCTGCTTGGCATTGTTCAATACCTTGTGGTAGCTTGGCATGTTGTGTCGCACGTGGTGGGAGTGTCTGCTTACCAAAGACAGGTTGCGAGAATAATAAAGCATTGTGGCCGACGATGAACCGGTTCTAGAAAAAAAGCATATAATGCTGCACGCGTCGCGCCAAATATGCGTACAAGTAAACAGTGCAAATGGATCTCCAATTCTATTGTCGCTCCTTTTAGTGTATTGTATTCCAGCGTAGCGAGTAACAAAGGAAGAAAGCGAGCTTGGTTAGGCGAGGTGCGTAATCGAAGTAATTAGTGTGGCCGCGAACCTAGACCAATGGACGATTTTCCTGGCATAGCCTGCGCACAGACGCCGCATCACGTGGCAGCATTATGCTGCGATGAATGCTCTGCTTGACACTTGATGGCATTTGTTCAACAAAAACTTATGATTAAACTTCGTCTATACTCGTTGTATCATGTCAATGAACAGTCAAATACGATCTTTCATCCATCAACATAACCTGAATCTCGGCAAAAATGCTTCTGCCGACGCTAGAGGTCACCCGGCGGGCTCCTACGGAGGGGATGGCACGAAAACACCCCGAAAAAGCCCCTCTGAGAAACGCCAGGAGAGAGCGGAGTCCTCTAGTATCCAAACGAAATTCCAATGTATTAAGAGCAAACGCGAGGCTCAAAGCTCCAAGGTAGGTCCCCGGATGTTTCCCTTGAATCAGTGCACCAACTTTGCCCTTCATGACACAAAGCACTCCGTCCGGATGTCGGTGAAATATGCTGTGCAAGATTACGCGTCTAACATGAGGCAGCTGGAATCCAGTGATGAGCTTGAGAGCAGTTATACCGAGGAAATGGACGAGCCTACCAAGAACTACACCACTCAGCCTCAGCTGTCTATCGCGGAAGACATAGAACGGGTAGAAAGTTTCGACCTGTCCCTGGATATGGATCTATCATGTTCACCAATAAATTTGCAGCTGCTGAACCAATACTTGAATACAAGTATTTATGATTTGGGAAGTGGTCGAAGCTGCACCCCAGAGGTGCGTGGCTCATCTGACTCTGTGAATTCTATGCCATCTATATCTAGTCTCAAGCCGGGATCAAACTCGGATGATTCTTCTATTACGTGTGGTTTCAATAAGATGCTTAACGAGAAGATGTCGGTGTATATCCAGGAGAAGTTTGCACAGAGCCATCTGAAGCAGACACTTACGAGTTTTGAGAAAAAGGCAGAAACAGAGGCTATTGAGGAGGCCGTGATCTTCTGTACGAATTTGTTTCTACAAGAGTTCAAATCCTCGGATCCTGGTGTCATATGTAAAGATTTTCACGAGCTCAAGGAATGCGGTGGGCTCAAGGAACTACTCCATGATATCTTCCGAGACTTGATTGAGAAAATCGAAAGTCTGAATTTCGACCAGTTCCAGGATTTTGTCATTGAGTCTATGACCTCTAACCGGGCATCGCAAAAGCCGGAGAATCCAGAGATCTACGATAAATTCGTTGGCATATGGGCTCTCAACAATGAGTCCTTCCTAGAAATCGACCTTGAGATTTTGCTCATGTATTGTGATCTGGGACAAGAACGTCAATTCTCCTACTTCACCTCTGCAGAACGGTTCTACAATGAGTTAGAGGAGGCTGCGGTGAGAATGAATCTCGTCAAGTTTTTTTATACCTACAAGTGGGAATTGGTGAAGCAACGAAAGAAGAAGGTCGACAGAAATAATATCCTCAACGATCTAGATCATATGCAAGACCTTCTAGCTGAAGGGATCGACAACTACTCCAGGGATCTACAGAAGCAGATGGGGCATCTCAGAATACGTGATGACCCTGGCATTAAAGCAGTAGACACCCAAAGCAAGAATCTCGAATACGTTGAATCAAGCTCCTCCAATCAAACTGATTCCCTTTGCACATCGGCCAGAAAGAAGAAATCTCTTCGCTTCACCGATGAGGTCTGTGTGGGGTAAACAAGTTTTAACTACGCAGGGTTCTTTGCGGTCACGTGAGTTGATGCGAGATACGCCAATAATGCAAAGTCAGTATATCTGGATCAAATTTTGGGTATTGGCATGGGTCCAAGGAACATTATGAGTTGTTCCCCAACCCTAACCAAGACTTCTTGAGCGCGTTGCCCATTTTCGAGTTAGGCTCTCCAGCAGAAGAGGAGAAGACCTTTCGCGCTTTACAATTTCATACATCGTATAGCCGCACTCATCCATTGCTCACACATTTTACAAATTCTACACATCTTACGCTCATCACTCGTAAGGAAGGCCAATATCAGCGGGGAACCAAATGGTTGAAAAACAGGAATCGCCTCCCCAAATAAAGCAAGAGCCCCGGCGCAAGAAGCGGCGCGACGTCGGCACCTATGCCTGTTCCAGCTGCCCGAAGGTGTTTACTAGATCTGATCATCTTGCAAGGCACTATCTTAACCATCAGCCAAAAGAGGTCTATGTTTGTGACTATATTATAACAAGCCATAAAGGCTTGAAGCGGACATGTGGCAAGACTTTTGTAAGAAAGGATCTACGAGAAAGACACTACCGGAGACATTTGATAGACAAGCCAGATGAAGAAATTCATGAACCTTTGGAGAATAAAACTAACTTGAGTAGCAATGATACTGCAAGAGGCCTGTCTTCTCTGGATCAAGCTACTAAGACTGACCCTCATAACCAGGGTCCAAAGCCACAGTACTCTCGCATCCAGGGCCCAAATGCCCAAGAAACAGGAGCCATGGTTCTTGGGGCCGGAAACAAAAACCTCCTCTTACAAGGACCACAGCAAGCACCTCCGACTGGGCATGCTAGTGAAGTTGTTCGGTATGCAAACCACGCTCCTGCAAACCACGCTCCTGCAAACTACCATGCAACAAATCACCCTCCAGCAAATCACCATCCAGGGAATCATCATCCAGGGAATCAACTTCATGCGAATCATGCACCAACAAATCATGCACCCGCAAACTCTGGATACCAGAAGCCATTCCAATTCCAACCGCCGGGCCAAGGTCAAAACTCGCCTCTTTCGCAGGTTTATCCTCAACCATTCCAGATGCCTTTCAATCATCAGCAGCAACATTTCCCACATGGTTCACCTCCAATGGCCATGCCTCTCCAACATCCACGTGAGATGTCATCACATCCAAATATTCACAACGGTCACCAACGGCTCCCAAATGCTGCTAAACCACATGCTTATGGTCCTGAAGAGCTTAACCCTCTAGATCCCAATACAGTCAACCCCCATGACTTAATGAACAACTACGTGCCGCAGCTGTCTAATGATATTCTATCGTGGTTGTTTTTGGAGTCTCCGGAACTGAACAGAAGTGATCAGTACCATGTTCCCAATATGGGCTCCACTCCTGCTTCCATGACGTCTGATTTTAACTCTGGAAATGGTATTCCTTCGCCTGCTAATCCTCCATACTCAAACACACGCAATATGAGCTTCCCTGAAAATAACCCAGAGCTTGGAGTTACGCAAAACTTTGTTGATCCTATGCTCAACATTGGGCTTCAAGATTTGAATTACTTTCTGAATAATGATAATCCTTTGGAGGAAGCTTTCAATCCTTCACCGGTGAACCATAACTTTAAGCATGTGGGCCGTGCATCTGTCGCCTCCAGCTCTCCAACCAATACTATTGAATCGCTGACTCCAAAATCCATTTCTGACAAATCCCAGAGTGAATTAGCAAAGCCATCCGTAAAGGATCAACTCACGAATCATTTTCATCGTGTTAATTTGGAACACAGCTCGCACTTGTATGTGGATGAACTGATTTTAAAGTCTTGGCTTGAAACCTTTACTGATGTCTCTCGTAAAACCATGCAAAGAGTGTTTCAACTTGAGAATGACACAGAAGGGCCCTTTAATCTTGTCAACAGATTATCTTATTACTTGCATGCCTATTGGGAGGTTTTCCACCCAAAGTTCTCCATCTTGCATCGGCCTTCTTTCGATACCCGAACTGCACAACCTTTCTTGATACTTGCTATGATCTGTGTTGGTGCTATGTATTGCACGTCGCCGTCGGAGCAAGTACTGGACCGGAAGTCTTCTCCCGAGTTCAAGTTTTGCATGCTTGTGGCAGCACCCTTGAGGTTCAAGCTATTTCAACATCGGGATTTCAAAACCCCTATCAAAGTGTGGATTTTGCAAACTTTGAACTTGCTAGAATGGAGTGAGAAGAATTATCTCCTGAGACATATGCATGAGCGGGCTCATATACACCATGGAACAACAGTTCAATTGTTGCGTCGGTCGCCGTTTTTAGGAGGAAACCCCGAAAATACTCAGAAGCATGGAAACACTTCTTCTGCCGACAGTGGCGTTAGTGGAAGCGAAGAAGACAACTCAGATGCGGGGGTGTCGATGGAAATTGATGCCAATGAGGCTATCGATAGCGATGCAAGTCTTTTTGAGAAATGGGTGGAATCAGAGTCAATGAAGAGAATCACATTTATGACTTTCTACTTGGATATCACTGATTACATCAAGTTTCGCCATAATCCGCAAATCCCCTTCTTTCAGCTTCAATTTTTGAACCTTCCGTGTGATGACGAAAAGTTATGGGATTGCGATGAAGTCAATGGGTCTTTCAAAAAGTTGTTGAAGAAGCAAAAAAGTCTCCAAAAGCCTAGCTCTCTTGGAAGTAGTTCTCGCTCTTTAGAGGGTGTAAGGGCAGGCATGAACTTCCTTAGTGCACTTAAGAGGCTCATCAAGCCATCTCGACTGAATCAATCTTGCAGAAAGTTATCCATGTTCACGAGAGCCATTTTGTTTGGCGCACTCACTTCTGTGATGCACCAAGTGCAACAAGCTGAACTACAGAATAGTTTCACGTTTTTGGTGTCGAATGCAAGAACGAAAAAGAACAGTTTTTGGAAGGAGGTTATAGTCAAAGCGTTGGATTACTGTGAATTTCAAAATGATGCAGTTTACAACGCACATATTTCTACGGATCCTTCGTTTTCTGTGCTTAAAGGTCAATGTCGATTCTCGATGTATCACCTTATACACATCATTGGCTTATCAGATGTTAACCATTACGATATTGCTATCTTCGGAGGCTCTTCTCAAAACATGAGTGTGAAAGCAACTTTTAAGGACTACAACATTGTTAAAAGGAAATTAACCACTCTTTGGCAAGTACCCAACAAACAGGCCAGTGATATGAGCAACTACAGAAGTGTCATTCATTGCTATTGGCTCCTCTGGGGCCTTATGTTGAAACCCATGGATGCTAACGAAAGTGGCACGGTGAATGATGCAAAGTATGTGTGGTCAACAGACCAGGACTATTACGATATTATGTATCCGATCAGTGTGTCCATGTTGGTTCTTTGGTGCTATACGTTTACCGTATGCGGAGCTGAATCGTCCAAATTCGAAGATGCGGGCTTGGACGTGCAACTGGTTGATAAAATGGATTTGGAGCAGGTCAACGGTTTGGTTGCAGAAGGAGGATACAACTACTTGTACCGTATCCGAGAAGAATTTAGAACACACATTCAGAATGAAGGGTTCACTTCAGACTATTTGCTTCATACTGGAAAAGGAAGCGGAAGACAGGTTCCACCATATGAAGCAGTAGTAGTGTACTGTGGCTTATTGCAAAAAATTACAAACAAAGAAAATATCAGCGGACTTTGTCTTTTGGTGGGCAAGGAGTTGCTTAAAAGCCAGTGGGAGATCATCCGGGAAAACGCCAAGCTAATCATCAACTGTGGGCTCCGGTCTCTTGGTAAAACAAGCATTCATTGTCCCGATCTATTCAATGATGTTGATTGATTGATGAAAATTTAATAATAATATAATGCATTTTACGAACGTTAATTATATTATATAGGGCTGACTATACCACTGTAAGTATGCTAAAAAGAATCAGAAATGAAGAAAAGAGAAAATGCGGAAGGTGAAATGCGTGAGGTTAGACCAACAAAACTGCATTCACACATCCATCTCTATCTGGTTCATTGGTGACTTGTGCATACTTACCCCAAACAACTTTACCTCCGGCAGTGACCAAACCCAACTCAGACACATTGACTTCAATAATCGTACCCTTGGTGAGTACTCCCAATTGGGTGTACATAGGAGATTGTGGGTTCTTCTTGACACTCAAGATTGGAAGGAAGACAGTAACCTTTAATTCAGGATGGGTCACGTTGGCTTTCTTTTGTCTCAAAGCAGAAGGACGGATGATTCTCTCCATCTTAACGGGTCTCCGCGTGAATCCCTCTCCCACGAATGTATGCTTTGTAATCATTCTCTTCCACGACTTGGACTTGGATTTACCTGTCTTTATAACCTTGAAGGTCTCCTCTTCAGAAATACCTCTGACTTTAGGTAAAGGCACCGAGAACTTGTCTGCTTTCTCCATTCTCTTTTGCTTGATACTGGAAGAGATGGCCTTGGCTGTGTTGTTTGTTTCACGGTCCAACAAGTATGTAGGCAAAGCTTCTCCATCGTCTTGTTTTGGAGTGGCAGGACCCTTGACCTTGGATTCCTGGTGAGCCTTGATCTTCTTCTTCATAGCCACCTTCTCGGCGTATCTCTTCTTGGCAAACTGCTTACCTCTCCATCCCTTCAAGTTCTGTGCATCCTTAGCAACTCTGTGGCCCTCTCTGGCAGCCTTTTTCCGCTTTCTCTCCTCGTAATCTAAACGTCTACCATGTTGCTTGATATGCTGCTCAATATGTTCGTTTTGAGGCATGGCGGTGTTTGGTGGTGTACGAAAATTCGTGGAGTAAAAAAAGATGAGATGAGATACAAGCACACCCGTACACCCGATCCGCTCCCCCTCAGTAGACCCTACAAGCTGCTACACTGTTGTGATGAGTTGGGATTGATTGATTTTGATAAAGATGATTAATTGATTTTTCTTTTGATGCCTCCTCTATGACTCTACAATAAACACCTTAATTGGGATCCTTCTCTGAGTTTTTTTCTCTACATTTAGTGAGTTAAATCTAAAAAAATGTCTATATGCAGGAAGGTTTCAATTTAAATCCAAAAAAAAACAAGTCTTTATTCTAATATTTTCAAGGTATTATGATCCTGTTCTTAAGTTAATGGAACTTTTTTAAGTGACCGCATCTCCTAAGTGCTAGATATAGTTACCATGGGGAATATGTGGATACATAATTTTCGCGATGCTCATCATCTTTTTTTACTCCAACTAATCTCAGAGTTACCCTTTATACCCTATAAACCGCATTCTTAAGGGCCCTACAAAATGTCCACATTAGATCAGCACGTCACAGCAATCATAGCGTCTTTACAGCAGACACTTCTGTCGGTCGAATCCGCTCAAAGTACCTATGTTGATGAAGCCGAGCTCTTGATTCCAGCCATGGTCAAGCAAGTCTTGCAAAAATCCAACACAGAGTTGGAAGGAGTCTCATTATTGGCATTAAAAAATAATGCACTTTTATCATATCTCGAAAACTTGGTGTTGATCATCTTGGCCCATCTAGAAAGACTAGAAAACGAGTCTTCTGCTGAAGACGTGAAGGCCAAAGTGGTGGAATCAGCCATCAAACAACGTGTCACGTTGGAGAAAGGTGTCAAACCTTTGGAAAAGAAGTTATCGTACCAGCTAGATAAGATGGTCAGGGCATTCCATAGAATGGAGGAAGAGAATGCTAAGTTCGAGCAGAAAATGAAGGAAAAGGAGGTCTTGGCAGAACAGCATGGTGTTTCAGCATCCGAATCAGGTTCCGACTCCGACTCTGAAGACTCAGATGATGCCCTCTCTTATAAACCTGATGCAGCAGCCTTGGCCAAAATGGTCCCCAAGAACAAGGGACTCCAAAGCAACGGAAAGCCTTCTAAGGAAGCCGACAAGGGAGACAAGTATCAGCCACCCAAGATCTCTGCAGTTGCACCACCTAGCAACTTTGACGACCGTGGATCAGGCAGGAAGTCAAACAGAAAACTCCAGAGTATGGAAGAGTATTTGGCCGAAAACTCCGACTTGCCCCAGACAGAGAACTCCATTGGTTCTACTATCATGGATAATGGTAGAGGTGGAGACAGAACTGGAAAGGATAAAGAAAAGGACAGAGAAGTTCAGCGCTACGAAGAGAGCAATTTCACCAGATTGCCTCATACTGCCACCAAGAAGACTCACAGACAGAGAATGGCCGAAAGAGTCAACCACTTTGCTGGTGAAGATTGGTCTATGTTCAATAACAAGAGACTGCTCAAAGAAGGTACTTCTAGAAGGAAACAATCGGGATCCACGTGGGATAGAGTTAAAAGACAGCGGAATTAAGACTATCGGTGTTATAATAAATGCATATCAATTGAAGTGAGGACTATGTAAGTGGAAAAAATAGAATCCAACTCGCTGGCTTCCTGGCCTTGTGGACTGATGTCCAGTTAGTTAGCAAGTTTGAGGCTTATCCAAAAGACAGGTAATAGCGCTTGCTCTGGTTGAATGGAGAGCTATCATCGGCGCTGAAACCGGCAAGCCCATAAACTTGGCCGGTGGAGTTATTGTATGACAAAGGAGTGGGGTGGTACTGCAGAGCTTCAATCCCAACTTTCAATTTTTGATGGCCTGCCATTTGCTTGCGTCCAATGGTAGGAACTTGATTAAAATTGAAGGCCAGGTATTGTTCTGTGGCTGGACGATGCTGACGACGCATATATTGCGTGTTATCATATACCAGCTCAGATTGCGATCTGTTGAGAAGGGAAGAGCTCATTGACGCAGAATACTGCTGTCCTGGGTATAAAACATCTTTGGTGCTCTCGAGAGCTGCCGGCGACACGTTGGCGCCTAAAGTGGCATGATTAGTATGATTCGCATTGATATTTTTTGAATCGTTCACCGAAACCAAAGGCTTATTTTGATTTCTAATGATGGACTGGCGAGACTGATTCGAAGGATTGAAATGTTCAAATTCCATATAGTTTTTTCCTTGAATAAATGGCTGGTTCATATGCTGCGGATAGTCACCACGCCATTCCAATGACTCCGGTTTCACTGAGGCATTCTTGATGTTCAAGTTCGTCATTGATTGAGTCAACTCACGAAACTGATACCGCTGATTGCCTTTATAAGAGTCAAGGGAGCTTTCAAGGTTGGAATCTCTGAAGCCTGGGCGCTTTTGTTGAGGAATATACCTCTGTTTTTGGGAGGAAACATGCGACGGCTTCCAGGCATCTTTGTTGATAGCTTTGGGATGAGGCTTTGTGGAGCCGTTCAAGATCGTGTTCATTTTTATTTGGATTCTCTTCCCAAAAGGAGACGTAATCTGACAATTATAGAGCCACTTCTTGATGATTTGAACCTGCAAGGTGTCGATAGACGACTGGAAATATTCATCCAAGAGGGTACCCAAAGCTGGTAAGATTACCCTTTCGCCCGATGATGACTCCGAGAAGTAAACACCATTAGGATTAATCAAGATGTCAATAAGAGTCTGGATCACGTAATTGCCATAAGGATCATTCACGATCTTGTTCAAATCAGAATTGAAAATACAATGAATAATGGTAAACTTCAAGTTTGAAAACGTGATACCTTCCGATGCTGGGGAAAGATCTGTTTTTGGCTTGAGTTTGTACTCATTGGCGTAGCAGTTCTTCAAGAGCTTCTCGATGACATTAGACGAGAACTTCAGGGTACATAAACCCCAGATACCGCACTTGGAGATGTTCTCAAACAACTTGACATTCACATCAATGGAGTTAGTCGAAATCAAGTACTGCAAGACATAGTTGCCGAACTGGTCATTTGCAAGTCGCACGAAGTTGGAGTACTTTAAGATGACGTTGGAAAACTTCACACGTTGTGCTTCATTAACATGATTCAAGCATTTCTGTAACACACAACAGCCATGCTTATGAGTAGCAACCACCAATAAATCTCGAGTGATGGCATCATATATGAACTGACAGTTTTCAGGGGAATACTTGTTCAAGATCTTTTGAATAACATGATTTCCATTCAAGTCCTTGATCAACTCAATGATAAAGTTCAAAAGACCCCTAACCAAAAGCGACAACTGATAATCGTTCGACAACTTATCAATGATCTTCTGTAAAGCGCGCGTTCCGTGTTGATTGATGGAGATTTGAAATAAGTTCGAGCTCAAGGCTTCCATGAACTTGTTGAGAATGGACTCATCGCAGTAATCAATCAACTTCTGAATCAAGTAGTTTCCAAAGGGATCGATGATCAACTCGTACAAATTGTCCTCGATCTGCTCGAAAATGATGGCGAAGTTGGCGAGTCTGGCCTGAGAATTGGGCACCAGATGCTCATCGATTCTCTTTTGTAGAAAGCGACACCCATGCTGGTCCTTAGCCAACTTCATTATGTTATCTCTCATATCAGACAATGGGGTCTTGGTAATGGATGCTAAGTATTCCTTATCAATCTTTTCCCAATGCAACAGTTGCTGATCCAACAGGCCTGGCTGTCCCGGCGAAACCTGGTTTTCCTTGTCGGACGAGGAATCATTCGAAAACTGGAAGCTCTGATTTGGAAGGGGGTGGGCATTGGGGTCAACATTGAAGCTGGGCAAGTTCAAATTGCCGGAGATCTTGGAAGGATCCCAGATTTTCATGTGTCTGGACACGTATTGAGAGGTTGGTGGGGTGGTGGGCTCGGATATCGAGGATGCTGAGTTGATGGACAGGTTGTGGGAATGTTTGATAGTACGACCTTGTTCGCCATCTTGATTCATTGTGGAAAGGAGTTTTTTTTTTTCACAAAGAAGACTAAGTACACGAGAAGTCCACGGGCCTCAGGTTCACTCGCAGACAATAGTTGCGATGGTTAGTAAGGTAGTGAAAGGTCTTCCAAGAAGAAAAAAAGACACAAACTCAAAAATCAGAGGATTCTTGAAAGGTTGGAATTGGTGATCACAAAGAAAAAGCCGTTTTGATAGTTGAATCTTCGGATAAGTGGTGTAGGAAATGTGGAGTGGAGTGGGTTTGTGGAGTGGAAAATGGAATGCACCAAATCAAGCAAGTTAATTCTAGACTCTGCCGTGAGTATGAAACTTTCGAGAGGAGTCACAGGAAAAACACAAGGGAAATTGGAACAAGCGTTAAACAAAGGCCTTATATGAATGGCGGATTAGGTTTGAGTTTATAGGAGCGATAAAAAAATCTCAGATAGATTTCGTTGAGTAGCGCAGTGAATGCAAGCTGGCACGAGGCCCTACACCTTGCACACTAAAATCTTATACACTACTTCCGAAAATATAAACCCTATTTATCGTCAAAACAACACAGGACTGCACTCACGCCATCCGCCATTCCGGCACGCACTACCAGCATGAACACACTCTAAACCCAACATCCAAACCCGATTCAACTTGAACCTTGATGGCTCTTGCTAATTGGGTAGTACTATACAATTGGGGTTTCTGTATGGCTACATTTACATTTTGATATGGGTACGCTATTAAGGTGCGTTGTCAGGGGTAGAGCCCGTAGTGGTCCCAGCTGAAACACTAATGTGCCGTAGTGACTTGTTTAGGTGAATGATAGGGGCGGTCATGAATCGGACCATGGATGGGGTGCACTAGGCGCAACGCTCATGGCCGGCTTGTAGCGGGTCTGCTGCGGTGAGCACATGTCGCAGTCAAACGACATTTTCCGAAGGGGGGCTTTTTTTTTTGCTCTGGTGCTGAAACAACTGTGCATATTCTTTTGAATGAGCGAACCAAATAAATATTTGGAATTCTTTAGTTTTTGGGGCCGACTATTCATGCTATTTTCGGTGCCTTGGATTCCCCTCTCTAACCTATTTATATATATATATATATATATAAATGTTGGCTATGTCTATCTAGGCTCTGTTAAAGCGGTGCTTTTGGATGGATCTCTAAAGTTCCGTCTAGGGTCTTAAAGGATTCTAAATTTATTATTAGTGGAGAAAATGCTTTGTTTGCTAAAGAATACACACTGCTGGTAGCCCAGTACGCCGACCGACAGGCAATCCCGCATAGTGAGGAATTCACACAGGTCCGGTTGGATTATTTTCCTGCGACCTGTCCCTAGAATGTCGCCCGCCAAGCACGTAACCGCACCATCGTTGAACTGAAGCAACTTCTAGCCCGCTCCAGCAGAATCAAATGTTCAACCCTTCACGACTGCGCCGCTTTTTCATCCCTATACTTTGCTGAACACAGGTTGTGCATTGGTATAACGCTTAGTCTGCACAAAGAAATTCAAGATGTCCTCATAAAAAATGAATTCGCCGTGCGCCAAAACACTAGCAAATCGTCTCTTGATCCGGTCTTGCTGCTTAATCTTGGCGAGTTTTTTTTGCTCTTTCGCCTCTTGGCTATCAACAAAATCTCCCGTCATATACCCGGGTGGCGACAGGTACTTGTCCATGATCTGTGATCTACTCCAGCTCAAATCATCGCCATTGTCTCGTTCATCACTATCCCAAACAGGCCCCGCCATTTTCTTACCGAGGCCTGCCTCGTTAAAAAAATCTCGGTACGCTTTTTCCTGGTTTTTCGTCATCGTGCCGAGGTTCGTGTTCATCTTTGCGGCGGGCTTCCATTCGGGATTAGGCACGAAATCATCTAACGCCCAAACTTTTTCAGAAATGGGGTTTTGTCGAAGATCAATGATAAATTTGGAGTCTTTCTTCTTCGATTGGTAGTAGAGTCGAAGGAACTCCACTCTCTGAAGTGCTGTGTAATGTGGGGGGTATTTCGGCCCGCTATCATGATTAGTCAGCCCAGGGTGTGAACCTGCAAGTGGCTCAAACTCATCTTGTGAATCAGCAACCACTCTTGGGTTTTCATCTTCTTCACCCACAAAGTTTACAATGTCAACGTCTCCAATCTTTTGCCTTTTCTTCTTAGGCGGACTGATATCGACGAACACATTGCGCTCCTCTGTCCGATCAACAAAGCCAACCGCTAGTCCGTGGTTTTGACTGCTCGAGTCAGAGTATTGAGTCGGTAGACCGTTGAACTGAGAGCTTGTGACGTCGCTCTTAGGTTGCTCGTTGTCCATCAAAAATTGCTTGCGTGAAGCTGGATTTTGGCTATTACGCCCCTTTACAGGACTGTTGCTGTCTTCTTTATAGAACTCCCCGCCATTCTTGATAGAAATACTGGTATTTTTCACAAATTCGTCGTGCTTTGTAAACTCGTCGTTGTTTTTTATGGGGCTGGAAAGAATAACCACCCTGTCCTTGTGGTTGCTCTTTGCTGGTGGAGCCATAGACACGTTTGATTTGAAAGCGTCTTCAGTTACGGCGGTATTTCCAGAAAGCTGGGCTTCGAGGTGGCGAACTTGGAGTTTAAGGGCAGTGTTTTCATCCTGAAGAGCCCGGTTTCTCTTTTTCATGTTTCTTAGCTTGGAATTGAATTCGGAAACAATCTTCTTTTGGAAATTCTCGGAGTTGCCGTCGATTTTGGAGTCCAAGAGGCCAGCCACGGTGGAAATCCTGGTGAGTTCATCCTGAATGTTGGCCACCGCATTGAGAATCTGACGGTCGGCGTTCATTGCATTCTGTCGTAAAATGCGGAGATGAGCCCCTGGGTGGGTGGAGAAACCGCAATGAGCCGACGTGTAGGTGTCCTGTGTAGAGACGCGTCTTTTTCGCGTATTTTGCAACAACAAACCAGTACCTTTTCCCAATGGCTGCAAAATAGTGCGACTAGCCCTTCTAGTCGCCTTGTTGAAACCACGGCGTATATGCACGCCTCACCATAGCCCTCGCGCCCAAGATCCATTCTTCGCACACGAATCTGATTCGCCCTGTATTTCACCGCACTCAATCACCGCACTCAACATTCTCTTCCACTACCCTCCACAACAATACAGTGTTTATCAAAACTTTTTGAATCAGCGAGGCAGAATGTCCAAACCACACTAAGCAAAATTAAATAACCCAATACTTCGACAAATTACTGTTTTTAATTTCACATACACCATTTATTTCAAATCCTTGATCCTTAACAATTTTGAAGTCGAAAGTACGAAACTTTTTTAATTATTGGTCTGCTTAATTTTGCTAGTCAGGTTTGAAACATATTGCCGCACTGGTTTGAATAGTATTCAAAAAGACTGTACCATCATTTCATTAATTTATTGATTCATTAATTCATTGATTTATTGAACCATTCTTCTATTGGATCTCTTGCCTAATACACTGTAGCTAATACACTGTTGCTAATACACTGTTGCTAATACACTGTTGCTCTGGTTAGAGGGCTCTTTGAGACTAATGCAAGACTACCTTGTATCACCAGTCATTTCTAAGCTAAGAGGCAGACGTTATTTTTCACTACACTTCTGTAAAAGTGTTCTTTGAGGAAATGTAGTGAACACGTTTATGTATCATTATTAGCTTTTACAAATTGCAGGCCGAGTGCCAGTGTTTGATGGGTCAACTAGTACTAGTACGTAATGGACAGAAGACTCGCACTAGTACATAATTGGTGACTGGTCACGAACAAGCTTCTTTTTAATGGGGTAAGTATTTTGCTTCACATCTATGAGGTACAATTTATCCTATTCTTATGGCCTTAATCGAGTTGAGGGTTGCAATAATTGGCTATGGGGTCTTTTACTTGATGGAGTGACTGGGGTACTGGGACTTGGCAGTGCACCTCACAGTAATACTATTGTGCACATCCACTAGCCTAGGAAACCATACACGCTTAAGAATTAATTCTATATCACCGTTGCAGATTAATACTATTATTAATATTTTGGACATTGAATCTCTAATTAACCTAATATCTTTGGACCAGCTTCAGTGATTTCCCCTACTCAGATAAGTACACCCGTACACCACACAAAATTTCGTCTCACATCAACATTTCTCACATCAACAATTCTCACAACGCTCCATCAACCCACAACAATCGTTGCCATTCCCACCCCAATGTTCGGTGCCTCTAACACTCTGTCAGCCGCACCCTTCTCGTTGGGCTCCAGCGCTGCTGCGGCTCCTGGCTCTTCCAATGCCGCTGGCTCGCTGTTTGGCAGTACCCAGAAACCGGGACTTTTTGGCTCAACAACAAATAACCAACAGCCATCCAGCTTCTCCTTTGGCAGCTCCAACTCCGGGGGGTTTTCGGCTCAAAAATCAGCCGCTGTTCCGGGCACAAGTGCTCCTTCGGGGGGACTCTTTGGCAATTCAGCCACAACTCAAAACTCTTCCACATCAGGAGGTCTTTTTGGAAGCAACAACACCAACAATACCACCCCTGCATCTGGCGGCTTATTTGGAGCTTCTAATAATAATACCGCTGCCAAGCCAGCAGGTGGTCTCTTCGGCTCCAGCAATAATACATCTGGAGGTCTCTTCGGAAGTACAAGCAATAACACCGCATCGAACACAACGACGTCAGGCTTTGGAGCTTCGAGTACAGGTACCGGATTTGGTGCCTCCAACACCGCAGGGGGATTGTTTGGGCTGAAGCCTGCTGCTCCTACCGGTGGTGGTCTCTTTGGCTCTAATAATAACAACCAAACCTCAACTGGGGGAGGTCTTTTCGGAGGAGCCCAAAACACAACCAATAATAACTCAGGCGGACTCTTTGGCGGGAATCAAAATAACCTGCAGCAATCGGGAGGCATGTTTGGAAATAATGCCAACACTTCAAACGGCCTTTTTGGTGGTCAGCAGCAACAGACACAGCAACAACAACAGCAACAGCAACAGCAAGCTACACAACTCACGGCCATGACTCGTTTCTTGGATCTCCCGCAGGATTTCAAGAACGAATTACAGCAGCTTGACTCTTACATCGAGAGACAGCACCTCATTGCAGCTACTTTAAATGCAGACATGCCCAAGCACGACCAGTTGATAAAGTCCATCCCAAGTGACGTTCGCTACTTGCATACCAAAATCTCTTCCATAAAGCAAGCTCTCAGGCACGACGAACTGCAACTCAAAGCATTGAAGTCAGTGAACGACGAGCTCACAGAAGATATCAGTAACATCATGCAGCTCATAATCCAGCTTTCGACGCCGGGAACCAAACTTTCGTCTTCTTTCCACCTTAATGAGTTTTTTATCAAGAGAATCCAAAAGTACAAAGAGTTGTTGAGCAGTTACGAGGCAGTGATAACTGAGAGCACGAGTGTCACTTCCGGGTTGGAGCAAGCATGCAACGAAGCACAGGGTAATATCTACAACGTGGTTGAAGTGGTCAAGAGCCAGTATGGGCTTTTCATGGAGCTCTGTGAGGTTATTGCAAAGATCCATACCGAGGTTAGCCATCTACAGTAAACACTTGAAATAGATTCTTAGATATGTCCTGTACACAGTAGCACACCTGATCGCACATCTTTCTCACCATCTCTTAATACTTCCCCATGAGTGCCAGAGCAGACTATCTCTCAAAATATTTATCAGGCTCTGATGAGAAGTCAAGGTCAAAGTCTCTGAAGAAGAAGGACAAGTCCAAGAGAAAAGATAAGAATGCAGAGCTCACCAAGATCGTTGTGCATGGCCAGCTTGGTGCCAGTTCGGAACCTTCTTCTCAAGTCCCCATAAATGCATTGGAGGACGATAATGACGAGTATTCGCCGGTTCAGGTATCTGATGCCATTCCTAAAACCCCCAATAAAGGCTTTAAAAGAATCGATAACGGCAAGATCTCGAAAGTGGAGCCTATACCGCCACAAGATCACGCATCTGATGAGCCCAACATCAGAGATCTGAACCAAACAGTATACAGAGATCTGAGCGGGCGAATCATTGATTTGGAGGCCAAGCGGAAAGAGTTACAGGCTTCTAAAGAAAAAGATATTGAAGAGAAAAGACTCCAGGAACAGCAAATCAATACGGGTGATATGGACAGAATCCGTTTGGCCCAAGATGTGGAGAAGGAAAAGAAAAGCACCCGTTTTGACTATTCCAAAACAGACCGCGAGTACGTGGACCATATGACCAAAAAAGAACAGTTTGATGATCCTCTCAAATCTTTTGCTGATAAACCTGTCGTTTCCACAAGTGAGGTGAATGCGTCAGGGCGGCCGGTCTATGCGAAAGGTGCACATCCCATCAACCGGTTTCAAATCAAAGCAGGACACTTTTGGGACGGCATAGACCGGTCCAATGGATTTGAAGACAAACTCGTCCAGAAAAGAGAACAAGCCCAGGTCACCAAAATCAACCAAAAGGCCTTCCAAGAGTCATACACAGACTACGACTTCGACTAGGTGCACCCGTACACCGGGGAATCCTCATCTCAGGCGTGCATCTCTGCACCATTCATGCCCCACAACAATGAGCCCTCCAGAGCTCCCCGGCTACTACTATGATACGGAGAAAAAAAGGTACTTCCGCATCGTAAACGGGGATCAGCGGGTCAACAGCTCATATTCTAACAACGCTATTCGCGTTAAGGAAAGACGCGAGAAGTACCAGTCGTCAACTACCAAGAAACAAAAGGTCCAGGGAGGACAAGACGAGGATGCTAGGGCTGATTTGAGCAGGGCTCAAAATATGGCTAGTTATTCTACCGATATCCGTGACCAATTCCTACAGGTCAGGTTGGGTCTTTTAGCTTCAGAGAATACATTCCATCACATCCTTTCGGATTACAACGAGCTTCTGGTACTACGGCCCTATTCCATTTGGCCAGGCTTGAATAACAATACATGCTTCATGCTACAAGGTTCAATCCTCAAACTCTTTCATGCCGATTCTAATCTACTAAATGCGAGTTACACCCATGCACTCTTTCCCCACTTGCTAGTGGACCCCTCTATCGATAATCAAGCCAGTGATATTATTTGCTGTGAAAATTGGGTGTTGGTAAAATTTGGAAAGCTTTTTTCAGTGACAAAGTGGAATTCTATCGAGAATAACAAGTACAACGTGACAGACTACACGCGTCAAATTGACATGGATATATGTGACAAATTCACAAGTTTTGAAACTGAATGCACTTGGCTAGAAAACAGTTCCGGTTCATTTCAAAAAATTGGTACAAATCTAGTTTTGGTTCTAGTCTTGCGCAATGGATATGTGGTGCAGTACAATATTAATGAAGGACACATTTTTGACATCAAACAACTTCCCAGACCCAAGTACGACGTTGAACCACAAGACTTCCGAATAATGGATAACATCTGGGGTTTCTACCATGGAAAGCTGCTAACCTTGGTGAACAGCCAAACTTTCAACCTAAAGACATTTCTGTTTGAGTCTCAGATTTATCATTACGAATTGACAATAAAACCACCTCAAATCGTCGGCAGCAAGTCGATCTCGGACTTGATAGTCGTGACGCAAAAGAAGGTAATCTTGCGGCAAATAGATCTTTCAACTCTCAAAAACTTGTCTGTAGATCAGACAGTCACAATCCACAACGATAACCAGAGCCTGCCTCTCATACATAAAAGTGGAGATTACCTCATAGTGGAGGAGCTTCCGAATGTGATGAAGATTATCAATTTTGCTCTATGTCTTACGGAACGGAAATCCATTGAACATTCATTGCCAGTTATCCGAGATGACAAGCCTCGCTTGGTATATTTTGCAGGCAAGCTATTCTGGTCTGACTCCACCAAGTGTCTCGAATATCGGTAATGGATGTCGCTTTTGCTGCACTATTTTTTATTTACAATGTAATTATTCGTAAGATCTGTCTTTTGTGACATAAATAGGTTCGTCATTCCTGCAGAAAAGATCGTAAGTATCCTGCCAATTGAATTGAAGGTTTGTCTCTGCAGTTTAGCGTTTTATATAGTTGGAGTAAGCATTGTAGTCGAAGTTACCAAACTTGTAGTCCACGTCCATTAAAAGCTTGATAGCGTCAGAAGACTTGTAGACATAGTCAGCAGGTAACGTGATCAACGCGTTCGACAAATCAGTCTTTGATGTCAAACCATTCAGCTTATAAAGTTGGTCTTGGTTGAAGTACATCACTCTTGGTTTGCTGTTGTAGACCTGATCATTGGTCAAGTCGTATACTCCTGGGTAACCGCTCATAGCTTTAAAATTGGACTCCCTGGTATTAGAAGGATGTAAAGGAAACAAGTTCTGCAACAACTCGTATGATGCCAAGGTAAAACCAAATTGAGGAGAGGATCTGAACACTCTGGCCAAAGAACCCTTGAAGAATGCTGCAAACCCCTCTTCCTTCAAAATTGTACCAAATGCGTGGACGATTCCTCTATACTTTACGTCACCCTTCTTGGCCTCCATTTGCAATCTGGTCTTGATCACATCTGCTGGAGTGGTAAAAAATGCTGCTGGGGCACCAGCCATGGCTCCAGACACTAACAACTGCCAGGTGCTCAACGAGTGTTTCTTGTTTGGATCAGTAGGGTCAAAGTCGAATAAGTGGTACTTGATGTTAGCATATGTTGGGAAGTAGATGGCAGAGAAAGGAACGTCTCTCAACAAACAAGCGCTAGCACCTCTGTATAAACCCTTCAAACCCAACTGTTTTATTATAGCGCCTGCAGTGAGTCTCTTGTAAGGTATTTCACCAGGCTTCAATGTTTTGGAAGCATTACTTCCACCCTGCATCTGCAATCTGATCTTGACAATTTCCAAAGGATTGGTGAAAATCACCTGACAGGCACCTGCAGAAGAGCCAGCCAAAATCTCCCAAGGCATGGTGATGGTTCCATCTTCTTCGGAACCTATTTTACGCATCAAATCGTTGACAGTCAATTTGATGGCTTTTTCTGGAGCCACTCCAACCAATTGGGCACCTAAACCAGAGTACAAGCCTTTGAAACCCTCCTTACGCAAAACTTTCTTAAGACAATCAAGAGAATTGTTGTATAAGGCATTATGCTTCTGGGCCTGCATTCTAGTTTTGATCAAGTCAATTGGGTAGACTGCAGTGGCACCAATACATCCCGCAATGGAGCCCAAGAAGAAGGAGTACATCGAGTCAAAGATTGGCCATAACAGGAAATTGTCATCTTTAACGGGCTGCGCAGCAGGGTGCTCAAAGATTGGTTTCAAAGAATTCGTATTGTTGAAGAAGTTTGGATTCAAGATAGAGATCAACTCCCGTCTTGGGATCTTCTCCTCATTTCTATTGATCAAGAAAAACAACAAGTCCAATTCTTGGGTGGAGATAGGCTTGAAGTTGGAGGATTTCAATAAGTGGTCATTCAAGTGCTTGTGCAAGTCAGCTTTGGTGATGATAATGTCCGATTTGTCGGAGGTGGTAGGAGGAGTATTAGCAATCACCTCATTTACCAAGTCCAATTTGCTCAAGCAGTTATAGATCAAAAGAAGGTTGGATAAAGTGAAGTCAGTCTTTTGGAAGAATTCAGGCAATGTAGACAAGTTGTTTTTCAATTTAGAAGATAACTTGTGGTTGAGGTTTGTCGACAACAAGTAGACCAAATCGTCTCCGCTGATAACACCAGATCTTTTGGAAACTACTTCGAAGCCACCAATAAGTTTAGTCACGGGCAAGTAGTTGATCAAGGAAATAAAGTCTAAGAAATCGATTTCACCACTAGGGGAAAAGAAGCGTTCCAAGTAGGTCCAGTTCAACTTTCTGGCCTTCATCTGATACAGCGGGTCAATCGACTTGTTCAACTTGTTCAAGACCTCGATACAGTCAGAGTAGGACAATTTCTTCTGGTTGTTGGCAATACCATTGAAAAGCACCTTAAACTCACCATCGTCGGAGGTCAAGACATCAATAAACGACACAAAGTCATTCTCGTTGACGTAGCCCTTGTGGTCCTTGTCGGCCATCAAATACAACAAGGAATATGACTGTTTGGGCAAGTCGCTTGGAAACGGCGACAATATCGTTGCAAATTCCGGAAGCGGAAGGTATTTTTCCTGGGAGACATCATCGACGGCAGCGAACTGCTGAAAGATCTCTCTAGCTTTGAGTTCGGTAGTCATCGGAGCGGGAAAACGGCGGTGTCGGGTATGGAACAGTAGGTGATATATATATATATATGGCCGACCCGGAAAAAATGCTAAAATGACACCGGAGTCGCGCTCACTTTTCAGTGACACTTCTCCACTTTAGCCATCGTCGCTGCGCGCTTCCGTGGGGCCGGGTCGTAGCTCATGCGATCAAAGCTGGGGTCTCGGTGTTAGGCGCCGCGCCCGACACCCAAGCCGATGTTTGGTTACTTTAAGAGCATTGTTATGGAGTTGTTACATGGATGAATCCTTTGAGAGGTCGGTTAAATGAGCCTGGGGGCCCACGGAATTGCAAAGTGCACTCTGCGCTTAGTCTCACCTTCCTTGTACTGCGAGGCCAAGTTTTTGTTAGGCTCGGTTGGTGGGCTTCCGGATCAGATGCTAAGTGCACTGCTTCGCTTTGCAGCTACGAATACAGGTAAACAATCCAAGGTTCACGATATTGGAGCTAAGAAAACAACAAAAACCCTAATTATGTTAAAGCCGCCAGGAGAAGAATAATGGCTAATTAAAGGCAGTTTCGGTAAGTATAGGAAATACCGCTAGTATGTGAAATACAACCTGTGAACAAGAAAAAAAAAAAGAAGACAATAAGCTATGCTAGCGCACTGGAAAACTTATAACACCGAGGAAAAAGAAGCGCTCTCAAATCAACTGATTCACTTTGAATAATGGCTACATTGTTAGCCCGACTGCAGAAGATATTCTTAAGTTCCTAGTTCCATCTGAACCTTTATATGTAGAACGATAACGCTGAAAGCGCATGCCTGATATAGTTTCCGCTCGCCCGAGGTGGGGGAGGGAGAATATTTTTTCCGGGGTAACGTGCTCACCACATGCACACCTTTTCACCGTCTGCAGCCTTCGGTAATATTTCAACCTCTGTTCTGGCATTGCTGCTTCGCACTCTCCCCAAATGCCCTGCACTACTATACTCCAGTCACATTTAAGCGAGATCGAACCCAAAGCATGGCATTTCCTCTACCCAAAGCCCAATTTTTGTCTTTCTACTACCAAAAAAAATACTGTCTTCTGCTAAATAATTTTTCTTAATTGGTATGATCTCGCCTGATGCTCGTTCCTGTATTATGCATAGCATTATTAGTGTAGAAATTCTCAGTCCATTGTTCGACTAGAGCCGTTTGTTGCGGCTTTCACGCTGTGAAATTGATTCCATACTTTCGGATAATCACTGAGTGAAACAGTACAACAAAGTGAAACAACAGAACAAAGCATTCGCTAGAGACTTCTAACTATAGTCATCAAAGTAAATAAACAAACACAATGAACAGAATTTAAATATATTTTGTGAAGGTCAAGTGAAGGTCAAGTTAAGGTCAAGTTAAGGTCAAGTTAAGGTCAATGGGACTGTATGACTCTAATACCTACGGTGGAACTCACAGTGAGCATTATTAGATACCAGTCCATTCATCAATACACTACGCCTTCATTTCTTATTTTGATATTTATTCCAACCCCCTAATCTTCTTCTATTAGCCCATTTCTTTTCTTTCACTCTGTCCATTTCAGTCCATCTGGTTCAGATCTCTATTTGCTGTTCTTTACCTCACTCTGGACTATTGCAGCAATTTAAACGACTTGCTAGATATTAAAATGCAATATAAACAAAACTAAATAAAATTCAAAATCGACCAAATGTCTAAAGAGATTACTTAACATCTCCAAACTTTCAGAATTTGTCATCAAGTGATTTCTTCACACCTGTTTACTCTAGTCTAAAACGGAACGTTGCTGCCTGACTAACGGTTCGCACTTTCGATAATCTCAGCCAATAGTAGAACACAATAGACTTCCCAATATAACTTTTGGTCACGTATAAAATATTTAAACATGAAACGACCTGATATAAGTAATAGAATCCGACTTCTTAAAGCGACAGAAACACAAAAAACCAAAACAAGCTCCCTAATTAACCCTCACTCTATCCCAAAAATGTACTGAATAAAAGCTATTTCTCGTACGGGGTATATGGGGTCACGTGACCACCAGCTAATCATCTTCTCGCTCCTGCTTATCACACACCAAAATGGCTACTGGTGCTCCTGGTATGTAATCCCCACATTACTCACTCCTTCTTTTCTAACCCTAGGCGGTGGCTTTCGGTCTTGGACCCCTGCGCCTCCTGAAAGAGGCTCGTTTCCTTTAGATCATTTTGGCGAGTGTAAGCAACAGATGATGGACTACCTACAATGCATGAAGTTCACGGAAAACAAAAACGCCCCCAACTGCCGCATCTTGGCAAAGGGGTACTTAAAATGCAGAATGGAGAATCAGTTGATGGCCGAGTCCGACTGGGACTCTCTAGGGCTTGTTAATCTACCTGGTGACAAGACTACCACGGGGAAGACCGCAGAGAAATAAGTCTATGGGACTTGTCTTGCCGGATCCGAATCAACATCTTTAAAACATGATCTATATTAAACATTGTAAATAGTCCTTATAAACAAGATTGATCTATTATAGCCACTGTGGTGGTGTTAACTTTTGTCGGTGACGCAGAGAATAGTCAATAAGTAAAACACAGCACTGGAACTGCTAGTTCTCAGCTGGAGCTGGAGCTGGAGCCTGCGCCTGCGCCTGAGACTGAGCCTGACCTGGAGCCTGGGCTTTGCCTCCTCTACCACGTCCACCTCTGTTACCGCCTCTGTTACCGCCTCTGCCTCTACCACTACCACGTCCTCTTCCGGAAACCCAACCTCTAGGCTTGGTTGGATTTTGGCCATCGTCTGCTGGAGTTTCGCTCTGGGTGCCGTTTTGCCCGATAGGTGTGGGGACATAAGGCACCTGTCCGGGAGGAAATTGTGGTTGTTGTTGCATAAACTGTGGAGGCAATGGGATACCTGGCACTTGAGCAAATTCTGCTCCTGGTTGGGGGAAAGGATGTCCGTAAGGTGCACCGGGCATGGGTGGTGCCGGCACTGCACCTTGGTACATGACATTGTTGTAGATCTGCCCATAAATCAGCTTGATTGCAGAAGGATTGACATTGACCTCAGACTCCTCATCTGCTTTCTGAGCTGGTGCTTCGTCGTCTTTGCCCTCTGCAGCTGCCTCACCTTCAGGTCCGTTTTGACCTTTCTTCAACAACGACAATAACTCATTGCTGCTCTTGGCATTCTTGGTGTTGGCGACTTTGGTAGCTGCTTCTCTTGCCTGAAATTTCTCATCCTCGACCTTCTTGAACCGGGCACTGCGTTCGGCATTACTGAGCGTCTTCTTGGACTTTGAGGCATTCGAGTGGTAGACCAATTGTCTCTCGGTAAGATTCAAGACTTGCGAAGATTCAACAACAGATCCTCTGTTGGTCTTCAATCTTCCTCCCATGTTGTTACCACCAACCAAAGCGTGGTCGAAGACAATCGACAAAGAGGTCAGCTCACCTTCTGATGTAATGCCCACAACGGTACCTTTACTCAATTTGGGGACCTTACCAGTGTCAGAAACGTAAATGATTCTGTCACCAAGTTCGAATCTTTGGGCATTAAGCAACTGAGAAGAGACATGAGGGTTAATGACTGCCTCCACAGGAACTCCCTTGACATCCTTCTTATCCAAAGGCATTGGACGACTGATGAAGTCTTGAATGAAGTCCTCAATTGCTGTCACACTGAACCGTGTCAACAGTTCAGATTCCAAGGAAACTCTCTGCAACAGACCCACATTTGCTTTCAACCACTTTTGAATTGCCGAGAGTTCTTTTTCGTCACATAATTCAGAAACAGGAGGCATATCACGGTTTTGAGGAACCTTTTGAAGCTTGGCCAAGAACTGAGGGAACTCCTTCAAGTAGTTGCGCATCAAATCCAAAGCCAACAAAGAGTATTGCCAGAACTTCTGGGTTTTCCGGGTATAACCCATGACCTTCTGACGACGGGCCTCGAATTTAAGGTTCAATCCAACATTTACCATTTTTCCGCCCTTGTCTTTCAACATGTAAGTTCCTGCTATCTTCGACAAAAACAATGGGTTGACATGGAGGGTCTTGGCAATGTCAGAGGACGATAAGTACCTAATCTCATTCCTCTCAATGGCCAATCTCTTTTTACCAATGCTTGGCTCCAAAGCAGACAGGATTTTGTCAATCTTTAAATTGAGCTTATTGTCGGTATGTCCAGCAACTGTGGCGGGAGCACCATAAGCAAAAGCACCCAAGAACACAACAGGCATACCAACAGGATATTCCTTATCAATAGGAATGGCACCACGAGTAATGTATCTTTGATCTTTGTTTTTCACCGTCTCAACAATAGTTTGCAATGGGAATGCGTTTTTATCAGGAGAGAACGACTTTGCAAGAGCTCCTCTTTGAGTTCTGGCCAAACCAGTCACTTTTTGAACAAAAGCAATGGCGTTGATAGCACCCAACTTAACACCCTTCTCTTTGGCGTAAGAAGACAGAAGGCTCGAGCGGAGTTTGTTAAATTCGGAGGTCTCTTGTGGACTCAATTCGCTAGTGACCACACTCTTTCCAGCGGCATTTCTGACAAACTCATACTTTATACCCTGTTCCCAAACTTCACAGAGTCTAGATTCCTCCAAGAAAGGCCAGTTTGCGTAAATGACCTTGCCCACCAATTGATTTGCAACTTGAGAAACACTCATGTTCTTCCACACATCCTCGAGAGTCAAAATCATCGATTCAGATTTCGAGGGGAAGTTGAAAATCTTCACATCCAGCAATGCCAACCTTGAAGTAAACGGAATTGTGTATAGAGAGGGAAAACCAGCCAATGCGTTTTTACCAAGCTTGGCATTTTTGGGCAAAGTAAACTTGAAGTTTGGAAGAATAGTTTCCAAATGAAGCGTCTCCTCATAACATTTATCGTGCTCAAGGTCGTGGTAGAATCCAGGAAGTGGGGTTGGGTATACCTGATCATGTTGGGGAGTGAAAACAAACCGAATATCCTCACCATGAGAGTTACGCTGAGTTTCCTCAGGGGTCAATTTAGCTTCGATTGGCTTCAAGACCTCAAGTAACCTTTTCTCGTCCACGAAGTCAATCAAAACAACAGCTTCCCACGATGCGGTCTTACCATTCAAATCCATGTCCACATCATCTGGGTAAAAGTCTATGATAGGAGAGTGCTCATCAGTCATCAACGGCCTGTAAACAGGAGGCATTAACTTCCTGGATCTAGCGGGCAAGACGGCCATTAACTGTTCAAATGGCTTGAAAGGTTGCGAGTAGTCAAACTTCACGTCTTCTTCGTTCTTCTCAAACATATCATTTATACCCTTGGTGATATCGGAAATTCTTGGGGAATAGTGAAACTTGAAAAACCAACTCCAAGAAGGACATCCCTTGTAGTAGTAATACAACACCCATTGCAAACCCTCACAGTAATGTCTAGCGAAATCAGTGATTTGCTTGTCATCGGTGAAGTGCAATTTCTCCTTGTAATACTTGGTCTTGAATTCCACGAATTTGGAGTCATAAAGGTCCTTGGCCTCTTTCATCAATTCATCAGTAGCAAACGTGTTTGCCGATTGGTATTTTTTGAGGGTGCTCTTGATATCAGCAACTCTTCCATTGAATTCCTCATCGTTTTCATAAGGAGAAATTCCGTCAACATCAATTGTAGCTTCATAAGTGTTGTTGGATTGGGAGTGGACTAGAAGAAAACCAGTTTCTAAGGCGAGTTTTTTCAAAAAATCCAAATATTTTGATGCCAAATCGGTTGGAAGCTTGAAAGATTGCAATTTGTCCTCGTTGGCCAAAGCAATTAGCTCATTGATGGGTTTGCATGCGTTTTCAAGCAACCATGGTTGAATCATGCTCACCAATTCTTTCTCATCCTGCAAAATCAAAGTCTTACCGGATCTCTCTCTCTTTCTTTCTCCGGTGATGGAGATGTCCTCAATACGCTTGTTGAACCAATCCACATCGACGTTTTGGCTTTCGAACACCTCCAACTCGAATTCTGACAAATAATCAAGCCAAACAGATAATCTTTTGAAGTTGATTTTACCACCCTCGTTCAAGTAACCATCCATGTGCATGATACTCTGCTTGAAAGCAGCAATCAACAAAGGAAAGGCACCCTTGTTAATGTGCAAGTCCGGCAAATGCGGCAAAAAATCGTTTCCGATGACGTACATGATCAAGATGAAGTCATCCAATATCCTCTCGAAGTCATAACCAAACGATAAAGCGCTGGTCAAGTCTTGGAACTCCAAGCCCAAGTACTCTCTCAACAACGACAACTGCAACAAGTAAAATTTTTGCTCCAGGACATCGGTCAAAGCCTTGTTTGCACGAGAATTAAATACCACCTCCTCTCTTAAAATGGAGAAATGAGGGTCATGGGTAACAAGCCCCAACACAATCAAGTCTGCATCCAAACCATAGATACAGTGTCTTGTGTTAGCATTATAGTTTTTCTGGGACTTAATGCTTCTAATGTACTGCATAATCTTATGCTCTCCCTCTCCCGGCACCTCGTGGCCCGAGAGAATCACCTTCACCTTGGACCAGCGGGCGTCTTCGGAGATTTTCTTGTGAATAAAGTACTTCAAGTTCTTCGTGAGCTTGGCCATAAACTCTGTACCCGGAGTAATGGCGTTTTTGTCGAAGGGATCCTCCTTGGGAATATCCAAGCCTTCGTTAATGGCCTTGCGCATGGTCTGCTCAGCTTCAATGGCCGTTCTGAATCTTCTGGCTCGTTGCTGGTTCATCTTGGCTCGGGGCGCAACTCCATCAATGGCCATGTAGAATACCTCCTTGGGCTTTATGATGTCAAACAAATGGTCAATGTAGTTGAAGATTGCTGAGTACATCTGGTCCTCGGTCATCCGCTCCAACGTTCCACTATTGGAGTTGGTGGCAGTGTGGAGAATGGAGTTCATATCAAGATACAAATTGTCAAACTCGGGTATGTTATTCCCGTCGATTAATTGTGAGATCAACGGCCATCTTTCAGAGATAAATCTGAAAAATTTAGGGATACCTAGATGTTAGTACGATGGGACGAGGATGGGATCCGAATATGGCAGGAGCTTGGGGAGAGCTCCAAGTTTTAGGGATGAGTTTGGAGCGAGAGAAATATATCCGAATTACCTGCTTTGGAATTGATTCCATGTAACATACCCATCTTGGTTGATACCTGTTTACTTCAGTGTAATGTGTGGGTGCGATCAGAAATTAATTTGGTGGACGAAGCGGATGCGCACGACTCAGTATGCACACTGCCAACGTCCACGGGCGAGTGACGGTTACGGGTGGCATAGTAATCATTGGGATATCAACTAAAAAAAAACCAGACTTTGCTCCACACGTCACTAGACAGACCACTTTAAACATACAGAAATTCATAGAGCCACCTCCAAATGGAGATAAAACGGTTCTAGGCGCTGTCACGCGTGTTTCTCAGCGCATTGTTCCTTCGGTGAGAGCGCACAAACAATAATTCCGCCGCTGGCTCAGTAGCCCTTCATATCTTCAGCCCCAGGGTTAAAGCCCCAACGTTTAGAACAACTTTAGGCCAACGTTTAAGCCTTCAAAGTCTTGTACTTCATGCCCATGAATTGATGCCAACCTCTATCTATACATCACGTAAGTTCTGCACGATTTTATTCATCGTTAGATATGAGTGCTTTGCGATCTCATCAAGTTGCTGTTGTGCCCGGCCAAACTGCAGCGAGTAAAATGAAGCGTTCCATACGTTCGATGTAGCGCAGTCCGATAAGCCACTGGTGTATTCATGGAATTTGGCATTGGCTGTTTCGGCTGCATGCTTTGTCCACCTAAGATACTGTTCCCAGGGGACGCCTGACTTCCAGCGCTCTTGCAAGACCTTCGACATGTCCAGAATTTCAGTCCCTGCATCCATTGCCACTTTGGTAAATGAGGAGCGACAAATCTGAAACATTTCTTTTGAAGTCTCTTGCAATTTAAAAAAGTGGGAATTCCAAACCTGAAACACTTCTTTGCTGGAATTCTGTAGTTTGAAAAGGTAAGGGTGCCAAGTGTGGAACGCTTCTTTGCTGGAGTCTTGTAATTCGGATAAACATGGCCGCCAAATCTGAAACACTTCATTTGTGGATGTTTGTAGCTTGGAGAAGCAAGGCCGCCAATTATTCAATTGTCCAAAAGTATTTCTCAATTCCAGAAATTCCTTCTGTAAGAGGCCCCAAGGTGCGCCGTGCCACTTGCTGACAGGCGGCACTTGGGGTTCCGGATGACGAAACGGACTCCAAAAGACTTTCGCAAGCCAATTAGACTGGCTATCGTCCAAAATCACTGCGGGCAGTTTAGGCTGAAAAATAGATTTTGCCCGCAAATACAAGTCTTTGACTCGTAAATCCTCCAAACCTTTCGGGATTTTTTGCACAATTTTCAATTCATTGGTACTTGGTCCCAAGACGGTATGCTTCAAATAATCATATTGCTGCGAAAAGAAAGTCTTGAGCTCCTGCGTACTTGGAAACTCACGATGGCAAAAGTCAAGACCAACCTTCACTGCAAAAAAAAGTGACACGTAAAAAAGCACGTAGGCAAACAAATAATCCTGAGAGTTTTCCAAAAGCATTAGAAAGTCCAAGATAACCGATTCCAAGAAGGATAATGGAACTTCAGAGGTCGCACGCTGCTTCATTTTCGCAAGGTGCAGTCCAAACAAACATTGAAACACAGCTCTAGATTTAGATTTGAAACTCTCTTCGCAATTGTTGAAGCTTGAAGCAACCCGTGAAGAGCACTTCTTTGTGTAAGCACAAACATAACCATTGGACCGGGTCAGGTTCAAGTGGGGCTGGATGCTCTGGAAAGTCTGGGGATTTTGCGAAACCTCCTCGTCACGCACTTTAGGGTTCTCACGTGGTACAATCGTAGACTCCATATTGGCCGGAACATCCGGTGTTCCAATAATAGACTTTTCCAATTCAACACTTTCAGCAACCCAGGTGAACGGTTTAATACTTGGCTTGTCCTGTTTCAGACTGTCATTGGTTCCGGAATCATGATCCGCATCACTGGTAGTTCCAGAATGCTCCTCAAGGTCAGAAGAGGAAATGATAGACCATTCTTCATCTGTGGCTAAAATAGCAGAAGACATGGTTCACTTGTGAATTGAATGAAGTGGAATAAAATCAAAACACCCCAAAAACAAACGTAGTTATTATCAAATTTTGGACTGTGTCAGAGGCAAATCAAAGCTTATATGCAAAGAAGGACACAATTCCAAAAAAGGAGCGATAGTCAAAGGTATCTTTGGATGGGGAAGACAAAGATGGCTGCAAACCTCAAAATAGGACTAATGAATCAAAGGCTTTACGAAAACAATAGAAGAATAAATTTTCTGTGTAAAGAGTAATTACCGTTGCGAGATAAGGGGCCCAAATTGATTAAGGGATAGACGGTCACGTGCACGCGCCTCTTGCTAGCGATACCCGCACCTGACACGGGCTGAGAAGATCTACATGTGGCATAATGGTTATGTCGTAAAGTGAATCTATATATTGCCGTGTAACCTCCGAAAATAATTTAATGCAACCGTGATATCCGAAGGTGATAATTGTTTCAACGCATCGGGCCTATGAGCTGATTGGACGTAAAAAAAAGCTGCATAGGTGAAAGAAGCCTCAGCTTCTACTCTTCCTTCTCTTCTTAGTCCATTTATACTCCAGATTCCTATGTTCGCGGGCCACTTGGCCCTCAATGAGTTCCATGCGATTCTCAAGCTTATTTAAACTGTTCTGCAAGGAATGCGTGTAACTCAAAAGGTTCTGGTATTCATCCACCGAAACAGTCCTATTGGGGTCCTGGTTGGCTAGGCCTGGATTATGTTCATACTGATTGTGGGCCATGTAACTGGCATCACGTGAGTACTGCCAAGGTTCACTAGAAACAGATTCCCCAGATTTGTGCATAGGCATGTTTCCCTGCCACCCACCACGACCCTGGGTGTATACAAATGACCCATATTTTGGGTCGGTGTTGAGAGGAGGAGGTTGAAGTTGTTGGACATGTTGCTGTTGTTGTTGCTGCTGCTGTTGCTGCTGTTGCTGTTGCATCTGTTGCTGTTGCATCTGATGTTGCTGAAGAAGATGCTGCTGCTGTTGATGCTGCTGTTGACGCTGCTGGACCAGCTGGAGTTCTTGCTGCTGTTGGAACGGTTGCTGATTTGCTTGAACAGGTCCTACTTTTGAGAAGTTCGGAGCAAATCGGGGGTTGTTCTGCAAATCTTTACCAGACAGACTAGTGAAGGGACTAATCATCCTGTATAAGAGAGGCGTCAGGCCCAAGTTTGACTCTGTAGAAGACTCGATGTTCGGAGCCTGGGGGTCACAGAAGGAACGTTGGTTGTACAAGTCATGTTTATCGCCGCTGTGAATTGATGAATTCGTTTTGCCGTAAGATGTCACAGACCCGCCTGGTCCAACCGAAGCTGAGTTGATGGCAGTAGCATTGCTTTCGTTTTCTGAACTCAGTTTGGTATTCAAACCAAATGTCAGACCAGAAGGATTCCACCTGCTCATATCAAACCCAGGCTTGGGTAAAGAAGACGTCGAATTGGATTGACTGTCGTTATAGTTTGGATTGGAGTACATGTCAGAAGACGAGTTGGTTTGCGTGGACTCCGGGGGAGTGCCATCCGGCTCGGACGACGATGATACCTTATTGCTGCCTGCAGAGTCAAAGGAGGAGCTGGAGCCAAGTGGCAACAGCTGTTCATTGTTAAAAGGTTTACCAGGAGGTGGGAGACTACCCCTCTTTTCCTTCCTAGCGTGACTTTGGACAATGTTGTGGTTTTTATCTTTCTTGGCGTCTGGTTTGACGTCACTTGAAGAAGAGTCATCGATGGCAGACTCTGTCGATGCCGATGTCGATGCCGATGGTTTCTCGGTTGATTTTCCAGAACAAGCGTTTGTTGACTGGAAATGACGAGTAAGAGCATCTGGTCTGGCAAAGCGACGGCCACATGCATTGCAAAAGTAAGGTTTTTCACCCGTGTGTAGTTTCTCGTGACGCTTCAAGTCGTGGATACGACGGAACGTACTATTACAGGTTGCACACACATGTAGCTTGATGGTGGTGTGGATCAACTCATGACTTGCCATGTTGTGTTTCCGGGTAAAGCCTTGGTTGCATGTTTTACAGAAGAACTTCTTGACAAGGCCGCTCTTCGAGAGGTCTTGATAAGTTTTAGCATCCGGTTTGGAGTCGCCTTCTTCCACCACAGTGGCTGGGGTAGTGAGGGAGGAAGCATCAGTAGACAGGCTGGCGCTCTCGCTAGAGGCCACAACAGCATTTGAGTTCTTGGAAGAAAGAGGCTTCGACTTATTGAACATGTTTGTGTAGTTAGCATTGTCGGATTCGGAAGTTTCGTTCGAGGCATCGTTCGACAGGTCGTTCTGATCGAACTTCTCACGATGCTTATGTTTTTCGGAAGTTTCGCCAAAACGGGCTTGAGTACGGGCGGGTTCGGCGGCGGTGTCAGGGTTAGCGGCAGCCTTCGCCAGGGGACTCAAGTTGGACAGGGTAGTCATGGTGGAGGGGTTAAAGTGATCATTAAATAAAATTCCCGGATAAAACAAAAGCTGGACAAAGGAAGCGGGCACTGGGGACTCGCTATAGGGGGTCAGAGTGGAATGATAAAGTTGTGATAGTAGCTTGGCAGTAGATAGAATCGAATGGAAACAGACAAGCGGTGGTACCGAAGAGAAAAAAAAAACGAGGAGGCTTTTCTTGATAAACCCCCAGGACGGAAAAGTTGCAGATTGGGGACTCGCACTAGAAAGCCAGGCCACACAAAGAAAGAATCTCGTGGTCCGAGCGGATTTCCATGGGGTATATATCTTTTGGTCTGCTTGAGGCAGTAAAGCGGAGGGTAAAAGCGGGCCCAAATTTTGCGCGGATGTCAGACAGGCGCTGCGCGGCGGTTACATGCAGGCGGCGGTCATTACCAGGCCACTGTGTCGGAGAAAAGAACTTTTGCTTGGTGGTCCAGCACTGCCCGCCACAAATCGTGCGCCAATTCCTGCGTGAGCGGCTCTTGGACGTGGTCCAAATATGTGCAATAGCGGACCATGCCAATGATCGCACCACTCCCTAAACTGGGTCCAGCAATTTGACTTGGAAAGGGTCAGGGACCAGGGACCTGAATCTCAGCACCAAAAAATTAAGATATTATTGGGGGGAATTTTGGGGGTGGCAATTGAGGATAGCAGAATGAATACGAAACTAAAAAGACTTGGGAAAAATTGGGTTTGCTCCCCCACTTGAGTGTCCCTTAAGGTCACCGGAGATCTCAGTAATTTCGCTATGGAATGTGATTTCATAATTCGTTGTGAAGCTGCTGAGCGCTTGTCATACTTTAGCGCGAGTGGAACCTCTGGTGGTGTGCAGTGCTGCCCGTTATAGCTGCCCGAGAATATCAGACCACGAAAACAAGCGCAATTGCTGTGTGATTTCGGGGTACTCCATTTATCAATGCAGCCGTACGGGGATTATGTCTCGAAGACTAGGGGCTTCTACTACCTTTAAGTGTTGAAGAAGCAAAAACTTACCTTAATATGCTGGATCAGGGAGGGCTCCTGATGGCGCGGTTAAAAGAAACGCCAGAGCAAATCATGGACGGTGCGCGCTAATTTAGAGTAGCAGGTGCGCATAGAGAGCATGGTCTCGCATGTTTCTCTTGCTTTCGCACTCCTCAGTGTAAACAGTACACTGGTCCAGTGCACGGAAATAAAGGGGTCGTAAGGGGATATTTGTATGAGTAAATTTTTGAATATGAAGTTTTCAATTGGCTGGAAACATACTTGGAATCTCCGGCCGGATTTGGAACCAACCTCCGGTTTCAAAATGCCATAGTTTAGCTTGCCCCGTCCTATTGTAGTTCCAGCTCACGTGACTGGGGAGGTCCTAGGACCCCTCGGACCTCTGTATGTTGCAGACGGCGCGCATACTGTACGTAGTTCATGTCACAGCACATGCATAGGGTCTGCAGCTGTATCGCGGAGTCCCGGTATTCCCTTGCAACTTGCCACCGAAGGACAATTTCTCCCATTGGCGACCAAACCATCTGATTACTCAACTGCATGCATGCAGAGTAGGCCGATGACTTCAGAATGCGGGCCTGCTGCAAATTGGAAGCAGTCGAAGATGTGATCCGGCTGCTGACTATGCGTAAGGTCATTCCTCACAGGGTCTAGGTTCACCTTAGGGGTGGTTGTTGAGGCACTGCTATTGGCCAGATTTGGTAATAAAAAAAAAGTAAAAGCTTGGCTACTCTGAGTCAATTGATAGAAGGCGCCTTTTTTAGGACTAGTTGGTAGGATAGCACCCAGAACCTAAATTCCAGATAATTGAGTGGAGCTTCTCGTTGGCCTCACTCTCTTGCTAACTATGGGTACCAATACATATGTCTACAATTGACAGCGCTTCTAAGCGCATACTTTTTCCAGAACACCCGTCCCCCGAAAACCCAACACACATCACCCATCAAAAAAAAACCTGTTTTGTCCAAACCCCAATTTCGTCACACACACAATTTCAGTTCGCCATGAGTACGCTCATTATTAGTCTTCGGTCCGGGTTTTCCTTTTTCCTTTTTCCTTTTTTTCTTTCCCTTTTTCACAAATCTTGTTATGTTCTTTTAATGCATTTATGCCTAGCTTCTTGTATTCGTTGATGGTTCCTCAAGAGAGGAATCTGAGTGGCTTATATACCTTTGAGAGAAACGTGTGACCGAAAAACTCTCCACCAGAACAATGGGAAGCATTACTCTGGAATGTTCGATAGAGGCCATCGGAGCACTTTGTGCATAGATGGCCAAACGCCGTATCACCATTGTAACCATATTCGGACTGAGAGGCTTCATAATACCTTCATAGGCAGGGCCCTGCCTATGGTGGATCTAACAACCATTTTTGGCCATGGCAAGAAAATTTTTTTTGGCGTGCTAAATACATATTCATCTTGAAAATCTATTCCAAGTGTGCTGGTGTCAAATTCGCGTATACTAGCCAAAGTCTATTTTAGTGAGCTCAGAGCAAGTGCTCATAGAAAATGCCCAGAGAAAATTCGCAAAGGAAATGCTCAGAGGAAATGCTCAAGAGTGCCAAGTGAGAGTGAGTGAGTGAGTGAGTGAGTACGGTGCGGTGCGGCGTAGTACGGTGCGGCGGGCACGCAAATTTCTTAGGGGTGGGCCCATTCACTCACTCATCCTTGAGTTAGCCGGGCTAGCTCGCTCGCTCGCTCGCTCGCTACACCTCGCGCTCGCAAAATTTTTTCATACAATCCACCATTCAGCCACCAATGCTTAACATAATACACGCACGTGGCCCATAATGGAAATAACCACACAATTAGTCTAATTCACGAATTAGACGTGTTTTACAAGGTTTAAGTGTTTGACTAATTTTAATAATAATTTTTAGAAATTTTATTTTGGAATTTTAAAATAATTGGTGAATTGTGTGTGTATACATTCTCGCGTAATTCGATAAACTGGATCCTTCATACCATTGGGCTCGGGGCATTCTCGCCATGTCTCGATTTCTGGCAGGGCATAGTCGGAGGAGACATGGCTGGTCGTTCCCCTCATTAGTCATGAATTGCGGAGCTCATTAATTACGCGCAGAAAAGCCAACGAGTTTGGCCCCCGCACGACCGCGACCCCCTGACCTCAACTCCACCTTATCTCAGGTTTTAATTGTCCAACATCCAATTCAAAACCCCATCCGAAAAAAACAAAGCAATTTCTCAAGTCAGCCTCCCGCAAGCGCTACGTCTCGACGCTCCTCTTCACTTCTTGCTCAATCTTGTTCAATTCTTAGAGCCCTGAGACTTCCCTGTTCTCCGTTGCCCTCACCATACTTTGTTTTCTTATTGAACCTGCTTGGTTTGCCCTTGTTTCATTTCTTTCCAGCCGGGGCCTTCTGTGCTCCTTGACTATTCCAAATCTTTATCATTCAATTCGTTTCACATTTTCTCCACCTTCGTGTCCAAAACGATACTTCGAGCCAAATTTCTTCACTTCGTCCAGTTTTGCTTTGCTAGTTTCAAGTGAATTTTTGCTAATTTCAACTCAATCTCGAAATCATGTCTCTTATCTCCAATAGAAAAAGACCCCGGGGTTTTAGTGGCAACTTCGAGCAATCCAAGTCAAGTGCCAGTGACACTTCCCCTCTCAATGCGCAGAACAATGCTTTCGTCGAGGTTGCCAAGGGTAACACAAACTTTAATGATTCTCCCAACTTTCAATTCAATATCAATACTTCCAATGATCAATATCATCAGTCCGAGTCTGCTTTGGTAGAAGAACTGTACAATGAAGATGATGATATGTACGCTGAAATCGACGACATTTTCGACGATGATGGAAGCGACGTGGTATTCCTCGAGGAACGCAAAGTTAAGTCCAATTTCACCAGAGCAAGACAAAAGAGAAACAACTCAGACTCTTTCCTCTTTTTGGACAAGGATGTATGGGAAGCATACAACATGTTCAATGTAAATAATGAGGAGGTCATTGAGCCTACTTCCAATGTTGCTCCCGGTCCAAAGAAGCAGCGCACCAATTCGTTGCCTCAGTTGCCTCATGCCAAGTGCTTTTACGAGAAGTTGCCAACAAGCTACATAACTCAGCAGCAAAAAGTTGGCAACATTAAGACCCTTGTTGTTCCCCACAAATTGAACCTCCCCCCTTGTGATGACGAAGATGGTCACTACATTATCAAGATTGACGACGTTTTTGCAAATAGATTCGTCATCAAGAAGTTGCTTGGC
Source organism: Metschnikowia matae var. maris (assembly GCA_002370695.1). Taxonomy (NCBI): domain Eukaryota; kingdom Fungi; phylum Ascomycota; class Pichiomycetes; order Serinales; family Metschnikowiaceae; genus Metschnikowia; species Metschnikowia matae. The sequence goes on along the minus strand of NKZH01001756.1, from coordinate 245,513 downwards.
CAGGGAACTTTCGGTAAAGTTGTGGCATGTTATGACAAAATCAACAGAGAGACCGTGGCCATTAAAATCATTAAGAATATCCAGAAGTACAGAGACGCGTCCAAAATTGAACTTCGAGTCTTGACGACGCTAAAGAAGTTCGACAACGAAAACAGAAATCACTGCATTCATTTGCGGGAGTGTCTAGATTACAGAGGTCACATTTGCATTGTTACCGACCTTCTACGGATTTCCTTATATGACTTTTTGGAGAATAACAAATTTATACCCTATCCTGGCTCACATATCCAGGCCATTTCGAAGCAGCTCATCCGGTCAGTGACTTACTTCCACGACTTGAATTTGATCCATACAGATCTCAAGCCGGAAAATATTCTACTACATGATGACTCCTTTCAAAGAAAGCAGATCAGAAGCAGAACTATTATGACCAGTTACTTAAAGCTTAATGCTGGCAATGAGAAGCGTCGGTCGGAGAAAAAGCCAAAGTTTCTGCGGATCTTGAACAATCCGCTCATTCAAATTATCGATTTCGGCTCAGCCATTTTCGATGACGAATACCACTCATCGATCGTGTGTACAAGACACTATCGAGCGCCGGAGATTGTAATGGGTGTGGGATGGTCGTTCCCCTGTGATATGTGGTCTGTTGCGTGCATTTTGGTTGAGATGGTGATTGGAGAGCCAGTCTTCAGAACACACGACAATCTCGAGCATCTCGCAATGATTGAAAAAGTTGTGGGCGAGCCCATTGATAAGGAGATGGTTAGAGTGTCTAAAGAGAAAGAAAATGAGTGTGGCTTACAATATTTCACCAATGACTACAGCGAAGGTATGGCGGACGTTGACGATATTGAAGACGATGATGTGCAGAGGATAATGAGCGATTATCCCGAGGACAGCCTGTTCCGACTTAAATTCCCCACGGCTTCAACGCCTGAGAAGTACATCAAAAGCGTGGGGCAACTTAAAAGAATTGATTTGTTCGTGAGCGACCGGATTGGGCTCGACATGAATTTCGACCTCTCGCTTAGTGCGAACTATCAGAACAATCAACACTTGATCAACTTCGGCAATTTTACGTTTTGGTGGTTTTTCATCGACTTACTTCGAAAGTTATTTGTGATCAACCCGAACGATCGTATTACTGCCACCGAAGCTCTCGAGCACCCATGGTTCAATCTCGGTATTGAAGATGAGGGAACAATATAGATACTTACATAATGAATGTCGAGATTTAGCGGAGGCAAAATATGCACGAGGAAAAGTAACGCCATGCGATGGCGTGTATGTCAACGCTGAATTTTATAGAGCTGCATTACCCGACTGCAAGTAATTAATGCGAGGGTAGTTATATACAGCACCGTCACCTTAGTCAAGTGATACGTCTGAACCAACTGTGGAGCTGGAAGATCGAAGTGGTTATGGAATGTGGTGGTCGAGAGTGGTTCAAAGATATCTGAGTTTTAATAGAAAAAGCAGCTCAAAAAAACTGCCTTTTTCCCTACTCAAATTGCCTTTTATAAGTGTAAATAATAATTAGTGCGTACTCGTAAAAGCATGATCCTATGCGATGAGGCGAGGGTCCAGGCCCACCGCTAAAGTGCTGGTCATCTGGTACATACGCCGATGGACGCCAATAAGTCTTGGTTATGGGCTAATTTCCTTTTCCTTTGCAGTTTTCCCGGTGTTCCAAACCAACGCATTCATGTCTGGCCTCTTGCAATCAAGACCTTTGTTGTGTAATCCATTGATGTAGTCAATGATTGGAGAGGCTGGCCTGCAGACATATCTCTCAACTGCAGGCTCTGCAGGCCTAGACGTGGTAAGATGTTTAAAAAGTACACCGGGCTAGATCTTTCGGACGGCATATCTGCAAGACGCCGGGACTAGTCGTAATCAATAAGCGAAGTCATTTACAACGTCGGATTTATCATGCGGCAATTCGGCTCTAGGTGAAGTGATGCACTAATCTATGTGTAAGTGTATGGTTACTATGTATGACATTATTATGTATGACACTACTATGTATGGCACTACTATGTATGGCAGTACGATGACTAATTGGTTGACAGTACTTTGTACGAATTTGTATGGTAGTACTGTGTTACCAGGTGTACGGTGTTAGTAAGTATGAATGTGTATGGTGAGTGTGTGATGAACAACGTACAATTCTAGAACTGTCATCACCGGCTAATTCCATGACGAAACCACTTGCAGATCCAAGGGTGTGTACATTAAGTTGCTTGGATCTTCAAAATGTTAGTTGCATTTTAAAAGACAATAGTTTCTCCGCTCCCATTTCCGCGCCGTTGCTATGCCAACAAATGCCTTCTCCTTAAGTGTACTGGAGTGCGTATCACTTTTTACTAAAAGGGTAAAGAAATTTATGTCACCACGAAACAATGTGCATGAGTCGTTTTTGAAAGCTAGGTCATGTGAATCATTAATTCGAATCAGGCATTCCTAAGCTCATTGAGAGTGTTCAATTGTGTAGCCGAGACCTTACGAGACGGAATGCGACTAGTGGGTGGGCTGAGGGCGTGCGTATACATGGGTAATGTGAATGTGGAAGTATGTAGATAAAGCCATGAAACGAGGAATAGCTAGTGCCGGTGCACGATAAAGGCAATTGGAATAGTAGGTGGAAACTACTGGAATGGCCAGATGCATCTATTCGGTTACGTTACATCATTGATGTCATACCCCAAGATTACCTTCGTTTCACCCATTGGGATTAGAAGTAAACAGTGCGAATCGTCATTCTGTTCAGTCCGTTCGCTAATGATGTGACCTTTACATTACTAGTATAAGGTCATTCCTAACAAACAGCAAGCTATGTTCCATGTTACCACGTAGATCAATGTCATTGCAACCAAGGTTTGCCGTATCAAGTTGAAATTGCCGTTCGATAAGGAAAAAGCTTGCAGACCTAAAATGTGGTTCTATAGATTGAGTAACTACAAGTAGAAAAACTAACACTTACTCCAATACTACAGGGGGATTGGCCAACTTATAAGGAACGGATTTTCGGTGTTTCAGATCACCCACTACTTTTCTCCGAGCCCCGTTGAATCTGGCCGGTATTCTCTGACACTTTTGTTGTTTGAAACTAAAAACCGATATCCACAGTGGAGTGGCACCTCAGAAGTGCATATTGATAGAGCATTCATAACAAATCTTTGTTATCTGCACACCCTGCGGCTGCATGCCGTGCATACAAGGGGATGTCGCATCTTTTCAGCCAAAAAAGGCTCAAATTAAGATCCTCAGTGCAGAGGTCTAGACCCAATACTGTCGCATGCATCGCTCTGATTCGACACTGCATTGTTGATTTTCGCATTATTTTTCACCCTCATGCAGCCTTTTTTTTTTTTCCCCTGCATCACTGACGACCGGTGTTTTCATTCCTTTTTATGGACGATTAATTCCGTCGTCTGAAGATTTTCCTTTTTTTGCTTCTGTTCTTTCCAAACAAAACCCCTCGAATCATCTTCGTTCCTTGTTTCTAAGAAACCTATTTTCCTAGTATCCCAACTATCGTCTTTCCTTACTCCACTACTTATCACCCTCAGCTATGAAGGCATCTATCGTCTTTTCCAGTATCTTGGCCATTGCTGCCTCCGCCCCTTCTCGTTTCAACCACCACCACCACGAGCACAAGAGAGGTGTCACTGTGACTGTGGAAGCTACTGCTGCTGACTCGGCTTCTTCCAGCCTCGAGAAGAAGGACTCCACTTCCGGTGGCTTCTCGGCTGGCTCTTCTTCTGCTGCTGCTTCTGCTCCTTCGGCCTCCTCATCGTCTGCTCCTTCCTCTTCCCAAGGTGGTATCCTCGGAGACCTTCAAGCTTTCGTCGACCCTACCGAGGCTTTTGAGGACGGTGTTCATGACTGTTCCACCTTGCCAACTGGCCAGGGTGTCGTTGGTGTCACTTGGATCAGCAACTTGAACGGTGGTTTCACCTCCGTCATGAACTTGAATGGTGACACCTCCGAGACCTGTAAGGAAGGTTTCTACTGTTCTTACGCTTGTCAAGCCGGTATGTCTAAGACCCAGTGGCCATCCAACCAACCTTCCTCCGGTATTTCTGTCGGTGGTTTGTTGTGTAAGGGTGGAAAGTTGTACAGATCCAACCCTGACGAGAAGTACTTGTGTGCTTGGGGTAAGCAGTCTGCTTCTTTCGTGTCTAAGCTCGACAAAGACGTTGCTATCTGCAGAACCGACTACCCAGGTTCTGAGAACATGAACGTTCCAACCTTGTTGCAGGCTCAATCCTCCGTTCCAGCTTCGGTTGTCAACGGTGACGAGTACTTCACCTGGAAGAACGGTAGAACCTCCTCTCAATACTACGTCAACAACGCTGGTGTGTCTGTTGAGGATGGATGTATCTGGGGTGACTCTTCTTCCGGTGTGGGTAACTGGGCTCCAGTTGTCCTCGGTGCCGGATGGACTGGTGGTCTTACTTACTTGTCCTTGATTCCTAACCCAAACAACAAGCAAGCTCCAAACTACAACATCAAGATCCAGGGAACTGACGGTTCTACCACCGTTGGTACTTGTTCTTACATTGACGGTTCTTACGAGGGTGGCAATGGCTCCGATGGTTGCACCTTCACTGTCAGCTCCGGTAGCGCCGAGTTTGTCTTTTACTAAGTTCGCTTTTTCAACCCGTTTTACCTGACAAGGTTTTGTCTGCTTTCGATACCCACCAGCAAGTGTCTCTCATTGCGAGGTGCATTTCTGTATTATATATAACGTTATGAATATTTTTTATTGCACATGTTTTTGTGTTTTCTTTTTTTTTCTAACCAAAGGCTATTCTTTCACAGTAACTCAAGTTGAGCACGTTATTAGTTTTGAAGCTTTCGTAGAGGTCACCTAGCGATTCCTCGGGCGTAGGCTCAAATGAGCTTTGTACATATACATGGACGGTTTTTAGGCGTAGCTTTTTCATGATGTATTTTGCAATGGACGCTATGCTTTGAGTTCCAGAAACACTGAAACTCGACGGTTGTATTGCTGCTGTGGACCCAATCGCCTGGAGCCGAATTGGCACTTTCTGTTGTGTTTGACGAGGCCTCCACACCTGGTCCTTCGAATGTGAAGGAGTATTCTCCCCAAGTTGATCTTTGCTAGTATCATGTAATTCTACTTTTTGTAAATTAGCTTCTAGGGATTGCTCGGATTCTAGAGATTGCTTGGGTTCTGGAGATTCTTGAGTCTGTTTAAGCTCTTCTGGTATATTGGCATGTGTAGATTGTTTGGGAGATGTGGGGGCGGGGGTGGGGTTTTGCGGTGAAGTCAACGACGATGAGGACGACTCGGGGTCCGATATAAGGAGTGACATGATATAATGTTGTGTATGTGAATGGGTTTTTGGTTGTTTATGGCCTTATGTTTCTGGTTTGGTATCTCTCTTTAACTATAGAGAGTATAGGGTTAACTTCGCAGTCTGAGTGCGAGTTATGTCCGAGACTTGCAATTCTAAGAGATAACCACAATTGACGTGTCATAGTATAAATGACTAGAAGTATAATTTCGTTTTCTGATATTTTCCCCTCCTTTTCTTCTTTTTCCTCTTGTTTAAAACCCCCCCTTTTTTTTTTCTAATTCAAAGGTAAAAGTGGGAAATGTCAGGTGATGCTGAATTGGACTTAGCATCTAGACACTCTTGGGGGTATGACGCATTCAACGCACCATGGGCTATCCAGAGTCTAGTGCAAGGTCCCGAATTATTCGATGTCGACCTATGAATTTACAGTTCACATTCGAGAACAAAAACATGTTTTAGATCTGTATCTAGAGGTGTACAGGTCTAGTGGTTTAGGGCTTCACAACTGGTGTTTTATTGGGAAGGTATTTATGCTCCAGCTGATGTTCCAGATGTATATTACCTTCCACCACCAAAGACGTATGAAGTATACAAACCATATTGATTTTATGCTACAATACTTCAATGCCACCATAAAATCACATAGGAGCAGATCCAGACATCTTTTTATATAAAAAAGTATCATCATAGTGTCATAAAACGAAGCCCGTCCCATACATTTATCTACCATTTATTGTACGCTGAATTGACTAGAGGAAACTATGCATCTGTGAGACCGCAGCCGTGCTCCCAATGCACTCTATGACTCATCCTACCAAAATACTACAAAAAAATAATACGTCGCCGGATTTATTCCAGTCTTTGAGCCGAGGGGAAAAAACTGCATTATTTCAAAACACAATCTAGCATCCTGATTGGTATTTGCTCTAAACAAAGGCAAGAATAATGCCTTGTCCTGCAGACACTCGCCGCTGGCAGTCGCACCTTCTCAAATACCCCAGAGCTGGTCTTCGTTCACCACCATGTCCCAATCCCTCTCTGACACGTCTCTGGTGTCTAGTAACGAAACCTTAGAGACGGTGGAATTCGAGTCCATTCTTGCGCTGCTTAAAGAGGCCGCGGTGGACGCAAAGAATTTGAACGATTTCTTGTCCTATTCAACTGTCTTGGATATCCATCTCTCGGAACCCTCCAAATACTCAATCGACGAGCGGGAACGCTTGCTTCAACAATTGCTCGATACATTGTCTGATGATAAAGTCTTGGTCCAAGAAATTGGCTGGGACATTCCTTCTTTAGTCATCCCTTTTGTCGATACAGGCTTTGATTTTAAACTGGGTCTTCGCAATGCACCTTGTATTGCCAAAATCTTCAGGATTCTCGATGTGCTTGTACGTGATGGAAACCCCAAGGAACTATTTCTAAAAGCAAGCGAATTGTTGAGCTCTACAAAGGCTAGCGATTCTTCGGATGACTCTGAAATTGCCTTGAAGTTCTATGATGTAAAGCTCCACTGCATATTCGAGCTCATCAACGGTTGTTTCCGCAACATCCAAACGCTATACCCTTCACGGTTCTTATCGATGATTGTTTCTAGCTTCATCAATGCATTGTACCTTAATCCGGAATGCAACGACGTGCATTTGGAGTTTGTCATGAAGCGTATCTACACATTAGCTCGCAACTACTACCCGCCTCTGCCTCCACCGGGCACGGATCTCTCTTCTCCGGAAGTAAAGGAAATTGTCAAAGACGAGGATTACTTGCAAAGAACTCTTTTGACTGCTTTTGTGTCCTACTCTGTGTCTGTGCTTTTGTCGAAACAACTGTTTGGGTATTCTGTGGCGTACTTCGAGAGTTTGCAATCGCCAAACTTAATCATAAACCACGAATCTTACAGTCTAGATGTGCCTGTTATGGAGAGATACTACAACTTGCTCTCTTCACTTGATATCAAACTAGAGGAAACCTTTAGCTCTTTTGTCAAGTCCTCTGTGGAAATTGTTAACTTGGATGTGAAGGAGAGCGATAGTTTCTCTGAGGAGCTTTTCGAGCGACTTGTCATTGACTACCAGGTAAAGTTTGCAAATTCAATTCTTAATCCGGATCTTCGGCTGGTCCAGAACTCATTGGCTGGTCTCTTGCTTGTGTATACATTCGAAGTGTCGAAAAATGGACTCGATGCCACTTTTGCCCAGACCTTCTCCTTGTCTTTGGAAGAAGTCATGGCCATGACGCTCAGGCTTGTCATTCCCGGCTTAGTCCACCCTTCTCTCTGTCATCTTGGCCTTCACGATGTGACCATCTTCTGGTGCTGGTTTGTGGTGCAAAAATTGTCCAAGGACCCTCGCGCTGTGGAGTTGGAGCTTTCTACCGTACCAAGGATCATCCTACAGACATTCTTGCAGTCGTTGTTGTTTGTGATGGTATCGAGCCGAGGAAACACGCAGATCAGATACGTGACGCTAACGCTCTTGACTCGCTTCTTGTCTTCGGCACCTGAAGAGTCGGCCTATTACTTCCTCATCAACTCTCTAAAGGACTGCCCTTACGAGAACGTGAAAGCTGCCTTGGCTGCTACTTTGAAGGCTTTGATTGTGAATGAAAAGGTCGTTAAGGACTTGAGTGAAGAATTGGAGTCGCTTGACATGACCAAGAAACCTCTGCAGCCACCGTTACCCAAGAGAGAAGTTGCCAAAAATGCAAAGTTCATCAACTTGAACCCAGAGAGAATCAACGACATCCTTGAGCTCATATACAATTGCATTGAACTGTCTTTTGTCGACAATGAGGAACTACCAGATGTGAATCTTGTTACGATTCCTACCTTACTGTCCTTTTTGAATATGCTTGTTTCCGTGAAACGCTCAGGTCAGATCTCGGCTGAAAAATGTACCCTGGTGATATCCTTGACGCAGGAAAATATCGATAAGATCGAGAAGACCTACAAGGGTGACAATTCCAAGGCAACCATTTTGAATGCGGTGAATGTTTTGTCTATCGCCTTGACCAGACTAAGCGAGTAAATATATTTAAGCTTCTGCAACCTTACTAGTACCAAATCCTCAACGTATCAGAAGACTGTTGCCCTTATTTCTTTGGTTTCCCAGGCCCCTTTTTGGCCGGGCCACTCGATCTCTCATCCACCAAGGGACCCCAGTAGACAAAGAAACCTTCTTTGGTGGTTGTTATCTCTTCTTCCCATTGCAATTCGGCATCATCAATGAAAGGATCCTCGTAGTCATATTTTCCGACTTTCCGGTTGATTTTTGTCTGCTGGGCCCTCCATTTTCGACTTTTAACATCTTCATTAATTTCAGAACCACTCTTGGCTTCACTCTCCTTGGCATCCTTTTTGGACTTGTCTTCTATTATTTGAAGATCATCATCGCCTTCATCATCATCACCTTCATCATCATCGTCAAGAATATCATCCATCATATCAATAGCGGATCTTGCATCGGGGTGAATAGCATTCCAACCGTATTTGTCTTCCGCTAGCTTCAAAACATTGATTACTATCTCTGCTTGTCCTGGCTTCGGGTTAGCAGGATCTAAAAGTGGAACGTCTAAAAAAATGACCGGCGTTTTTTCACAGCCCTCTTTGCTCTCGGCCTCTTTGTTCAAGTTTCCCGGCTCCGGTAAATCTAGAAATGCTGGGTTGGGAAGACTCAAAGGGCCGGAGGTGGTCTTCTGCTTGTTGGTGGTTATGGTAGGATTAATAGGCAATTTCTCTTTGATTGAGGCGGCGGTTTCAGGGGTCTTCTTTTTAACCACCTTCTTTGGTTCTTTTTTGGGTGCCTCGGGCGTGAGAATAGACGTGAACGGGATATTTTCTTTCGTCACCTTCTCCAATGCAGATGCAGTAGCAGCAGTAGGCACCAACTCCTTCTTGGGGTCTGCCTTAGCTTTTTTGCTTGTAGTTTCAGCCTTTGTAGAGGATTTTCGCTTCTTTTCTTGCTTCGTGGCAGCAGCAGCCTGGTTGATTTCGTCACTGTTCATGAGAGAACTGATGGAAGTCCGGTTAAACAGGACCTGCTTTGGGGCTAGTTTCGATTGCTTTTTAGCTTTGGGGTCAACATTTGCCGGAGCAGTTGCCGGAGTTTCGGCCATTTGAAAACTCGTTTGGAACTGTGCAACAAATTCGTTTCGGAACGGGGCCACTGCTGCTGCTACCTTGTTTTCTGTTGGCTCCACACTACTAGGTGGCATGGAACTCGATATAATTAATGGAGAGGCTTCTGGTTTATTCTGTAGCTCAATAGATGGCATTAGAGTATTTCTTGGATCCTGGGTCGTGTTTAATACCCTGGCATTGTTTATTTCTGGCTCAGAGGAGTCATCTATAATCTCGATAACCTCATCAGTTGCTGGTGACACATAAGTCTTTTTTTGTGGAACATGTGGGGGTATAGGTCTCGGGGTCGGAGCTGTACTAGTTTGTTCCTTCCCGGCCTGGGTTGGAGGAGACGGTCCCGACATGACGGAGTAGGTGGTAGTGGTTCGTACAGTTGTAGTATTAGGAAAACGCGCAGCCATATACTGAGGCCAGTGCCAAGACTGAGGCTGACACCATTAGGCTATGAATCTCAACTATTACAAAAAAAAAAGAGATCTCAACGATAAATAATTGAAAAAGGAAAAGTTCAAATATCTTTCAAATACCTTATGTTCTTGAAGTTCAGGGGATTGTCTAGTTTGTATATTCCTGCGAAGTATCAATATATAAGGCTCTTAAGCCCGGTCTAGTTGTATAACATTGGTGTGGAAGCCGAGCTTGTTCAAAGTTAGGCATGTATCACTGCCGTAGCCCTCCAAACTGTTCATGGTTAAGTCACCGTTCCAATAATCGGCGTATACCTTACACATTGGCAAACCCAAGCCCAACTTATACTTGTAAGGTCTGGTGATCAACTGCTCGAGCGTCGACTTTTTTGTCTTGGTAGACACCTGGTTGATGTCAGCCACCGAAGTCTGGCCCAATCCGTTTTGGCTCTCCACAATCGACGAGCCTGCAGGCGTAACCTGCAAATTGGAGTACATTTGCAATCCAGGGATCTGGTGGAAATTGGACAAAGAAGCCTTGGCTAAGGTTGGACTTTTGCCGAACGACCAGATCGACTTCAACTCGTTATGGTTCATTCCCCCTCCTTCATCTGAAATACGGAACACCACATGTTTCTTGGAATCGATGATGGTAATCTTGATTGGAGGTAATTTCTTACCTTCTGCACCATGACTCTTTATTGTGGCCTCGAAAGAGTTCCTCAATATTTCTCCAAAGAGATAATGTAAGTGAGGCACCATGAACGGGAAAGTGGCCAGGACATCACCGTCCACAACCAAGTCTGGCATGTTTTCCTTGTTAGGGAAAAAATCCGCCATGGAATCAGCCACCAAATCTCCCACTTTTTGAAACTCCTCTTTTGCATTACAACTCTGGAAGATTTCTCCAATGTAGTCCGGAGGATTCTCTTGGTATGGGTGTTTCTTGTAGATTTCCGTTAATGATAAGTGCTCCTCCACGATGACTCTTCTACTGATACGGGATCGAAGCATGGAGCTCATGAAACTATCCAACTCTGCCTGCGAGAGATTTTCTGAAATGCTCAGTTCTAAAGCCCCCATCATTAAATGCGACAAGTTAAATACGTGTTGGTCCAATAACGTACTGATGGTCTTGCAAAACTCGTCATTTTCAGATAATGAGTTAATGGAAGGAATCTTGCGGAATGCATTGAAAGAGTGATAATATGACTGGTAGATCTGTGCCAAGTGGAAGTTGTTAACCACACCAAAAGGTAACGTCTGTAAGTCCCTGATTCTCATGGCCAAACGGATAGGTAATTCCAAGCGGACAAAGTTTGCAGACGCCAAGATCTTCTGTTTGCTGAGTTTCTTACCGTAACCAGCCAACTGACGTAACGAAACGGGGTGGGGTTGTTTCTTGGAGTATTCGAGCAAAACCTCATTCTGATAGAAATGTTGTGGGGTTAGAATGCTGGAGAAAGAGGGGAAAGCACCTAAGTCATTAACATGGTGTGTAATATTGTCATTGTTGATTAGCGAGAGAAATTCAGCTGAATGCTTTGGGATCCTCTGTGTCGCTTGATGTAGAGGCTTGCTGAATATCATTGCTGGAGTACTATCAGTGGAGATTTGAGTAGTCTAGATACAGACCTGCGCACGTGACTCACACCTACCCAGAACAAAGTACCATCAACAAAATATAGATACATTGGGATGTTCATGGATAAAAGTAGTTTATATAGATTGAAATCATGAAGTTTGAGATTAACGTTTAACTTTTCTTAGTCTGCAGATAGTGTCACTGACAACACCTTAGCATCTTTAGAGTTGCACGAGACTACTACCTATATAATCCAGGGAACCTGATACAACCCTATTTCAACGCTCTCTTAAATTTCAGGTCTTATTAAAAATAGACAGTTGAGGAGAATAGGGGAATAATCAGATTAGAGGTTTCTTAAGTATTATGTAGAAACATATGTTTATTAGGAGCCTCTGTGGTGAAATCTGAAGCTTAGCTCTGGCAATTATACAGAAAACGTTACTATCTCAGTACCAAGAAAAACTCGATTTCTTTACTGCCATATAAAAGTAAGAAAAAAACCTTTCTTTCTCTTTGTTGTTCTTGAAAACCATCAAGCAGGGTCTGATTGTAAGGTGAAATGGTTACTTGTATTTCTACTATTCCCTTGTTAATAAAGATCTACAAATAATGCACCATAATGTTTCGGTATGATGGGTTTTAATAAATTGCTACCCAAAAATTTGTATAGCTTTTCTGACCCATTGACCTTTTTAATTTTGACAAAATTTCTCTACGGTATAGAGGGATTACTTTCGAGTTCAGGTGACCACTTCTCCTCCTTGATTTATAAGATTCAGATTATGGACTGAGGAAAGTTACTATCAGCAAGTATTAAACACAAATTTTTGTATACGTGCTTTTCTCTATAGTTTAAGGAAAACTTATTTTACCGCTAGTAGAGCTTTTTAGATCCACCATGGATGAATCATTCAAAAGTAGCTACTCGGTCTAATAAAAATGTCAAAAAATTGACTTTCGGTTGCGGCCATACCAAGTGGAAAACACTGTTTCCCGTCCGATCAACGTTAGTTAAGCCACTTAGGGCCACAGTGAGTAATGCAGTGGGAGACCATGTGTGAAATTGTGGTGCTGCAATCATTCTTTTTTTTGTATTTTAATTTCTTTCATGAAACAATAATCCTGGCTAAAATAACCTGACTAAAATAACCTAACTACCATGTTTTATTCTATGAACTCTTCAATAGTATGGCACAATCTCTCAATGAGAGGAAGTTGCTTTTGCTGTTCTCGTGTATTATGTTGAGGTTATGTATAAGTGAATTTAACCACCCTCAAATGTATAATATAAAATCTCTTTCATGTATACGAAAACGTCATTTAAACGGTTTAACCGAGATATAATGTACATTTTTAGTTGAATCGAGAATTTGCTTCGATGCTTCTAATTACCTGCATACAGAGCAAGTGGCTGGCAATAGAAGCCCAATTTCGCATTCTAATGCCTTAGCAGCCAGCCACCATGATCCATGCGCCCCAATTAGGAAAGCCCGAGGTCATCTTGATCCATGTTAGCTCTTCTCCTTATTGATTTATATACTTTATTCTAGTTCCTCCTTTGAAAATCGAAAACAATTTATACAAAAACTCTCCAAAATCACAAATTTTGTCCGGCTATTTATAGATAAACTCCGCTACGCACCATGAACGTGACCCGTACCGCTTATTACTCCTCTGACTACCTTCAGAACAAGCACGATTATAATTATAGACTGCAGTCAATGGACCGAAGAGCTCCAAAGTCCACACAGTTGAGGAAATCTCCTCTGAAACAGCTACCTCCAATTCTGCAAGACAGGACCTTCATATCCCCAGAATTCGGTGCTCCTAACGATCTCCTCGACAGTCAAAATGATTTGACGGAACAAATGACTCCAGCCGAGTTGAACCATCTCACAAAACAAGATTGGGGAAATAGCCAGTATAGAGCAGCATACCAACAGTTGGCAGCAGAAAATGCACTTTCGGGGCGAGGTGTCATGACCCACCAAAGTTTTATGGACAACTTCTATAATCCACAACCCCACGAATTATACGAGCCTTCGATCCCTAATAAATATGAAGGTTACTATATTGATCAGAAGCGAAAACAAAATGAGGCTGTGGAGTTCCAGCCGGCTCTGTACACGCACAAGACCTTCCAACGAGTATTTGACGACGACGAAAAACCTCGGCTCAATCCAATGGATGTTGTGTTCCAAGATAAGGAAGATATGGAGTTGGACCGCAAGGCACAGCGACCTCCCAAGCGTCTATATAAGAATGTGCAGCGGAAGCTAGCCAGAGAAAACTATGTGAACTACGACTACTTCAAGGAACAACAGAAGGACAGGGCCGGAGAGCTGCGGCAGAAAAAGAGACAATTGTTTGAAAAAAAGAAAGGGCAGGAATCCCAGAACAACTCAGATGGGGCTTTCGTCAATGCCCTGGAGCCTCGCACCGAAGACCCCGCAAGCCCTTCCAAAAAGGCCCCTAGCTTATTTTCCAAATTAAAGGGGAAAATGATCATAGATGACCGACCAGAAAACAAGGAAGTGTTCACAGATCAGGTAGATGATGACGATGACTCCACTGACGATGAACTAGAAGCGTGGATGGCAGAGCAGCCTGGAGCAGCAAATACCAGCACCCCCACACTTCGAAAGCAGATAAAGAGAAAATGGAGAAAAGCAAAGCGGAGCCTAGAAGATAACTATTTTGAGAACTACAAGCGAGAGATCGGGAACAGAGAGTCCAAGAAACTAAAGGAAAAACCCCAACCTCAATTACCAGACAGTCCACCTGTACTGGATCAAAGCAATTTCAATCCTTTATGGAATAACATTCTTTCATGGGTTGTCTACACGCCAGTGGAAGAGCCCAGTGAAAGTGATAAAATCGTGGAGATCTCTGACCAGAGCTCACAACCCGAAGAAGAAGGTAAAAGAACTAAAAAGTTCAAGCAAAAACTCCTCCAAGGATGGTCGAGACCTGCATCATTATACTCAAAGCCCGACGATTATAGACTTAAAAGTAGGAGTCGCGAGTTGGTGAAAAGTTCCAGGTTTGAAGAATGTGGGTCAGAGTATGAAGTTGAAGTTTCCGACGATAGCGACTCCAACGAACGATTATACTTTAACCAGGAAACCGGGGCATTGGAGCGGTACAACCAGTCTGCCCTTCAGGACATGAAACTGGCTCAAAGTGCACCCATACAAGTGGTGTCGCACCTCAACAAGCTCATCAAAAGCGTTCGGATCATGAAGATTTTATTTTCGCCAATCGACATAATAGCCGAGCAGATCCCAAGTCTTCAGTCTACGGTGATTGTTCTTGAGCTCATTATTTTTGTGTGGATATTATATGAGGTTTCGCTTCTCATTGATGCCTTATGCTTGGCCGTGAGGGCAGTGTGTGCACCCATGATCGCCATTGGAAAATTCATGAACAGAGTCGTATAGACTTCTGAAACTGAAAACTTCCAATCCATCAATTCACTAAAGATACTTTCAGATATCACTTTACCTAAGGATATCTTTTTCACCAATTATTTATAGATAAATTTTTCTGAATTCATAAAGTAGCAGGTATTTTCATTAATTATACACAAGTCTCTTTTGGACCCACCTTTTGGCTTGACTGCGCGAAACCTACAAGTTAAAATCAAATACGCTAAAATCAAAGAACGCATCTCCACTTCATTTCGCCAATGAATACCTTTCGACATAAAGCTTTGGTGAGAGCGTGGCCCACCAACAAAATTAGATTTTCCACACTTAGTCCAAGACTACAAGCCCAGAACCAAAAAGATGCACAGCCTACCGTGGATGGACGTAAGCTTAACCCAGAAGAAGCCAAGGCAGAGGCAGCCAAGTTGGCGTTGCGGTCTTTGAAAGATATGAAATCGCTTTTTTCTTCATCTACTGAGGATGCAGACCAGCCAATCGATACCAAGCCCATCTTTGAGAATCCTCAGTTGTTTGTTGGCTTGAGTCTTCTTCACCAGGGCCAGGTGATCCAGGAACTCCAGGCCAAGTACGACCTGAAGTGGACCAAATTGACGCCACAGGAGCGCCGTTTGGGCTATTTCATAGCCTACGGTGACTGGGGGCCCCGTGAGAAGTTTTCCAACTGGAAGACTCAAGAACCACCTTTAGACCTTCCGTTCGCCATACCTTCGCAGATAAGAAACACGCAACCAAAGGCCCTGGACCCAATCCACAAATTGAAACCGGTCAATCTTGCCGAGACAGAGGTTCGAAAAGAGCAGTTTGATACGTCAAAAACAGATCCGGTTACTAAGACATTTCTCTACATCACTGCGTTTTTCATATTGTTTGCTTTAGCTAGAGACAAGAACACGGGCGAAGCTGGACGACCTGTGGAATTTGTGGTAGAGGACCAGTACCTCAAGTGGAAGAAAGAGCAAGAACAGAAAAAAGAACAAGAGAGATTACAAGAAGCAGAGAGGAAAAGACGCAAGTGGTATTATCTCTGGCTCAAGTAAACGAATTATGTATATAGATAATGTCACGAAAGACTCCACACAATGTACAAGAGCTTACATCATGCTCTCGCAAAAGAAAAAAATTGAAACGGCTTGCCAAGAACATTCCTGGCCATTAAGCTTCATCATCATCATCTTCTTCATCTTCTTCATCTTCATCTTCGTCGTCCTCGTCATCGTACTCGTTCCAGCTCGTCTCCACCGTCTCACGCACCCTCTTTATGTACTGGGACCGGTGCTCCTTGTAGAGGTTCGCAGCCTCCACATTTGCTGGCGACAGAATATTAGGGTCATTGAGAAGCGACTGGATCGACGTCAAAATGCTCGACACATCGTACGTCGGAGACCACCGGTTCTGCAAGATATCTAGGCACAACTCCCCACTGGCGTATACGTTTGGGTGAAACATTTCACTCAAGAACTTGACCAGCGGTGGCTTGTTGGGGTACTGCTCATCAAATTGCAAGCCCAAGCGGAAAGTGCCATCTTCAAAAGGCGTATCACTTGGTCCAATAATGACGGCGTTCCATGTCATCACGTTATCCGGAACCGGCGACGCTGAAACACCACTGGGAGCATCCAGCTGTATTCTTTTGAAATCACGCATAAGTCTTCTTTTGGCTGGAGTCGACATGGTGTTTATCTGTGTGAAAGTGAGTGTGGCGTTGGTATTTGAATGGGCTGAGAAACTATGCTGAGTCCTGCAGTTGTCGGAAATGCTCACTAAGTGAGGATGTAAGGATGCGAAGTGTAAGCTTCAAAGGAAAAACAACGGGATCCAAACTTGGGGGGAAATTAAGCTGATTTCTTTGAGGAACAACTTGTTGGTAGTTATTGAACTTTAAATAGCTGAAGTAATGAAAGTGGTTAGTTTCACGAACACGCGCGCCGGTTTTCGATCGCCTTCCAAATTGCGAGTGGCAATTCCAGCCATTGAGCCGAACTACGTTTCATCCGTTTATTTGGAATTTCTACACTTTGTAAAACATTCTTTATTAAGGAATATGCCATTATAGCTCTCTAATCAATAGAGTACCCCTCGAAGACAAAGGACCGTGAGTCAATCACTCCCTCTTGTAGACACCGGCAACAAGGCTCTCGACCTCGTCCAAGAGCTTGTCAGCATCGGCCTTGATCAACTTGAAGACTGAGTCAAGCTTCTCGGTAACACCAACAAACATTTCGTCAGCCTCGGTGTTGACGTCAACGGATGCAGATCCGTAATCGGCTGAGCCAAAGAAGCTGGTGATGTTGTGGCCAGCTCCGTTGAAGGCCAAGATGTTGGGGGTTCCGTCATCGGGAATGTCGGATAACTTGTTAGAGGTGGCAAACTTCACCAAGTTCTTCTTCATTTGGTTAGGGGAGATACCCTTCTCAGAGGAGAAAAACTCCGAGTCGGATCCTGGCTGCAAAGAAAGGAAGTAGGACAACAAACCACAAATGTGAGGAGAGGCCATCGAGGTTCCACTCAAGGAAGCAGTGGCAGTATCAGAACCAATGTAGGTACTAAGGATGTTAAGACCTGGAGCAAAGATGTCAACTGCACTTCCGTAGTTGGAGAAGTATGCTCTAGCGTCAGAGATGGTCGAGGCACCAACAGTGATGGCCAATTCAGCGGAGGCTGGCGAGGTGTTAGCGGCATCCTGGTTCTCATTACCAGCAGCCACGGCAAAGTGGATACCGGCTTTAACGGCAGCATTGACGGCCAAGTCCAAAGCTGGGGATTTACCGCCTCCCAACGACATGTTGGCAGTGGAGCCCTTGAATCCCTTCTTATTCTTCTTGACTGCCTCTTGATGGGACTTGGCTGCAAACTCCACACCCTTGACAACGTCGGACATGGAGCCAGATCCATTGGATCTCAAGACCTTGACACCAACAACCTCGGCCTTCTTTGCAACACCGTAGTCTTTGGAAGCGATTGTACCTGCGCAATGAGTACCATGACCATTGCCGTCGGTGTCGCTGTCACCGGATGGAATGGTGGCACCCCATTTGGCTCTACCTTCAAATTGCTTGTGGTCAACAAACACACCTGTGTCGATCACGTAAGCAGTAACACCTTCACCAGCATCGTTATCGTAAAGGTATTGGTTGAAGTTACCCAAGGAGAGAGGTTGACGGTGGGAAAGTCTGGCCAAACCCCAAGGAGCGCTCTTTTGAACTTCAAACTCGTTAGCGTAGACGGTCGAGTCCTTCTCAACAAAAGCGACGTTAGGGTCACTACGGATCCACTCAATGGTAGAGTCCAAGAAGTAACCACTGAATCCAGACAAGATGTTTGCGATGTCAAACAGGTCAACGATTCCACCCTTGACATCGACTCCCTTGGTGGACACAAAGAATGGGTCAGATGGGTCAGCCTTGGCCACGTCCTCGCTCAGCTTGGCAACAACAAGCTCTTGGTGGAACTTGGCTTGTGCAGAAGAGACATCTCCCTTGTACACCACAATGTACTTGTGAGGAATGGTCTCACGGGGGTTCTCGATGAATGGAGCCAATGCAGCAGCTGCAGAGTCCACTTTATCCTTAACAGTCTCCTTCAAGTCCTGGGCCTTTTCGGCAACCACCTTGGCGGAGTCAGCCACACTGGCCTTGAGGTCAGACTTCATCTCCTCAAGCTCCGAGTTTTGGAACACGTCAATGACATCGTTAAGGCTTGGGATAAGCATACCATTGACAGCGCCAAGGGAGGCTAAAATGGAGAGAGCCACAGAGCGAGATAACAACATATCTCGAATTAAGGGTTAAGAGATTGGAAGGGCTCTTGGGTGGCAAAAGCTAAAAAGTATAAACTTTGGATTCGAGGGTAATAGGAGCGTGTGTGTATTCTTAGGATCGAGTATCGCTATAAAATTTCGGTATGAGACCAATAGCGAATGGGAAGTAAGAATAAGGTTGTAAAGGGATAGTGTGGCGATACGGGGTTTAAATAGAAAAAGAGGAATGGGGGTGGGCGTATGCAGTGCGCTCGCGCCTCGGAACTTGCTTCTTGTGGCTGGACAGTCAGGGGTGTGTGCAGGCCAGGGGGTGCATACCAGTAATCTGCTTGATTAGAAGAGTTAGCTCTTTAATGAGATGTTATCCTTTTTAGTAAGGATGTTTTTTTCTTATGCGTTTTTAATTTTTGTAGTAGGCTTCTAGCCCGTAATAGGCCTATCTCATGTGCGGGTTATAGTCTGCGGGAGAACTAAAATCCCTGCATAACCTCTTGGTAGAAAGGACGACAAAAACCGGAAATAAATAAGATTTACTAGAAGTGCCTAAAAAATAAACACCAAAGAGCAATTAAAGGGGAGCAGAAAGTCCGAACTCGTTGCGAGTCCAAACCGTCCATAAATAGCATTAGGGTTATAGAGGCGACTGCGGTTACATCATTGATAAGATAAGGAGCGAGGTACGGATGCGCGGACGTTATGTCATGCAGACCCCCGCGCGTTCTCCACTAACCACAGTTTTGCTCCTTGTACGCCCTCTTTATTCACAGCCTTATAGATCTGTGATTTGGGGAATGCTCCTTCACTAAGAAGCGCATCGATGTAATTTTTCTTTTCCTGGTTGCTTTGATTGACGCAAAACCAAAAAGTATTTCTGTTTTCTTTCTTGTTGTCGCCGTTGATCGGTAAGTGGGGATGACTGATAGCAGGTAATAGTACTTCTTTCACACGCGTTATGGCTTCTTGAATGCCCATTTTACCGCGACTAATGGAACATTCGGTGTTCCGACACCACCCATTTTCACAGCCTTTGGTGAGTTGAATAACATACTTTCTCTCAATGCGGTTTTGTAGCTTGGAATTATCCGTATCGAGAAGCGTCAGATAAAGAGGCCCATAGCACGTGCCACACAACCCTAAGGTATTATCTCTCTTATCATTCTCCAAGAGAATATTGCTGCAAACCTGGTTCAAGCAAAGATTAGCAAGCTCCGCATCCTGGTCACTTTTGACAATAGCGTGTATTTGCAAATGCTTAGCCATATCTTTGTTCCGCAAAACCTTGCCACACTGATAGCATTCAGCAGTACGATTCCCGCACTGACTTTCGTGATGAGTGAGATTGGCAAATCTGTCTTCATAAGTGGATTTTTCTTGGGGCACAATCAAATGACAAAATAGGCATTCGGTCAATTTGGCAGGACATTCAGTGGATTTGTGTTTCTGAACCAAGTCAATAAAGCTTGAGTACTCCGTAGTCAGAGAGCACTGGGTGCAACGGTATGGAGCCTCATGCATGATCTTAGCATGCTTGTATTTAAAAGTAGCCGAATTTCCATGAACAGTGCAACTTTCACAATGCCAATGGCTGGCAGGAATTTTAATGCGAAATACTTCTCCACACAGACACTTAATGTTGTTGCGTTGGCAGAAGGCTTCATGCACAGTAAAATTGGCCGGGTCAATGAATCTGTCGCAATTGGAGCATTGCTGGCCGCTCACCACATTTTCTGTAGCTTTTGGCTCTTCTGAAGCAGCAGTTGTCGTCAATGTAAACTTGACATTGGCTTTTTCTGACCATGCAAAAGGCACAATGTATAGCCAACAAGCGGAATCAGTTTTAAACCTTTCGATGTGATTCGCAATCTGATCTACCCGGGTGTCTAATACTATTGTCTTTGTATCAGGTACTTCTTCATCCTGCAACATTGTACAAGCGTAGAAGTTTTCGAGTGTTAGTAACTTATCCAACCCAACAATCATGTCCACGTTGCATATTTCACCATCAGTAGCAAGTGATATTGTAATGAAGCGTTCAGAGTTCAAAAGATCCACCTTTAAGATACGTGGGACTTGAGAATCATGGAACGGTTCAATCTCTAGCTCAGTATTCTCTTCCAAAAGTGGAACGTTTTCAATATGTGACATAGCAGAGTTGTGCCGCTGCTGCTGAGCACCCATGATGTCATCCAAAGGAATAACATCTAATGCTATATCAGTATCTACCACAATGACAGAGGATGCATTGGAGTTCTCCACAAGAAGAGATACGGTTTCCCTGGCCACAGGATCTTCGTAATTGAGAATTTGGCCCTTCGATAAGGTCGTATATGAGGTGCTTAGAAAAGACTCCAAGTAGTACTTCCAGTTGGTCACGTGAGGATAGAACTGGAGTGGTTTCAACGTAAGAAAAGTGCCCTTTTCAATATTAAACAGAGTGGAACATGTGGCAGTTAAGCCCTCGAGTTTATTGTATACCTCTTCCGGGACATAAATAGTAAGTGGTGGAGCGGTGAACTCTTTCACGCCCACTAACAAAGAATCATTTAAGGTAAAGATTAAGGGATGCGGTAGCTGGGGATTCAAAGCAAGAGTATTCAGCAAAAGTGATACCGGGAATATACACTTGTCTGAATATTTTGGTAAGGACTCGGATAAGACGACTTGGTATTCGGACATGAGGTGGATCTATGATTTTGCCGTTGTTCTATAGCGAGCGCGCATATACAGGCCACCGACTGTCTGGCTGCAACAGAACAACAGACCCAACTAACAATAGAGAGTCAGCAGACAGTCGACGGACAGAATTGGTTTAGCTCAAAAAAATAGGATTCAAGTATGCTCAAAAATTCAAGGGTTGGGTAGAATTGATGTAATTTTAGGTGAACACCGAGGAGTGTGTTTCACAGCTAAGTAGTCAGCGTTCTAAATCTCTAAGTATTCGGTCTTTTAACAAACATATCATCACAACAGACACTAAGTGACTTCACTTAAGTAGACTTACCTTACTGAAGCATTAATTCAAGTACAATTTTTATCCAAAAGTGATAATTATTAATGATATTTGGGTTAGTGGCTGGTGGCTTGTGGCTAGCAGTTGGCAGTTGGTAGTGCGTGGAAGTCGATCAACAAGTACCAACACAGACCTAAAATTTCTCCCACTTCCAGACCGATTCTCCCGGGTTTACAAGCTCATCATCGTTCTTCTCAAAGTAAACCCCTTGGTCTCCACCTTGAGAAATAAGTACGTTGAGCAAATACGTGAACTTACTATAGTCCTTCTGATCCCAAATTGCGCGAGCCTGCTCCAACACCTTTTCCTTAGGTACAGTTTCTTTCACCTCAAGCTTGACACCATGAGACTTTTCGTACTTTTCAATAACTTGTTTTGGAGTCACCACTCCAGACTGCACGCGAACAATTTGGGGAAGCTCTTCTGTTGCCTTGGAAGCAATGGCTGCAACCACTCGGCCAATGTCCTTGATATTGGTGAAGGAAACAGACTCGTCAGGTGAGCCCAAGTATGTGACGGTCTTATTCTCGGGATCCCCACCGACATGACCAATTCTTTCGTATAACCATGGGCCACCAGCAAATAAGCTGGTGACTATATCCACGGTCTTTACGCCCTGTTCACGCACCTTCTGTGAATGAGCATTCTTGAATGCAAGAAAGCCAGGGAGCACTTTATCAGCAGCAGCAATGTCCACGCCAAATTGAGAGGGAATGTATAATTTTGGCTTGATATGACCCACTAAACCTTCCAAACCAGTAAATGTCTTGGGGTTCGGATTGGTCAATGCAATCACCACATCAATTCCCTTCAAAGAATCGGCCACTGGTTTCCAATCTTCACTGATATCACCTTGGACATACTTAACAACATCCGTTGATTTTTTGGAGCCCAAGTCTCTGGTCACTGCAAGAATAGGGAGAGAGAAGTTTTTTTTGAATGCTTCGCTTTGGATAGCTTCCAATGTAGCAGTGCCTAAAGCACCATTAAGGCCGATGACTGCAACTGAGAGAGACATAGAGGTTAAAAAAGCGGTAGAGGTTGAGGTAGTTTAGAATTCTGGAATTCTGGAATGATTAAATTCTGGAATGATTAATAAAAGGAATTCTTGACTTTTCTATTCTTCAATTACGTTGGTTCCATCTTTTTATACTTAAACATGTGGCGTTGCTTACGTCTGGTGTAGAGTGAGCCTCAGTTCGATGTGAGCCTCAGTTATCCAAAGTTGGTCGCACTACTGGGTCCTTGGCATCCACACAAGCCGCAACCCGCAACCCGCGATGATACACCATAGATACACTACGGATACAGTATTATTCGAAACGATTCAGACCAGCGCGACAGAATGATTCGGACCACACTAGTAAAATTAAACATACCAATAATTCACAAAGTTTCGTTTCGTACCCCTTAGCACATCATTTCAAACCAAATAGCGTAATGCTTTACACCAACTACACCAACTTTCATTGGATTCCAATATTCTGAAATCTTAAATCTGGAGGATTGCCTAATATATGTATTGCATTTGGGAGTCTTGCAGTACGAAACTGAACTCGTTTTATTGTTATTCTGTATACAACAACTTGGGAGGGGATATGTAATTAATGAATTTTTGGTTTGTTTAATTTTAATAGTGTGGTCCGAATCTTTTTGTCTTCTTGGTCTGAATCATTCTGTCGCGTAGGTCTGAATCGTTTTGTCGCGCTGGTCCCAATAGTTTAGAATAACACTGTACACACACACTTTAGATATACACCATAGTCAATACTTATAGAGTACCCTATTACCACTACTACTACAAAAAAAAAGAAAGAAAAATGCAGTTGAAGAACAAATGCATCACGTGACTGGTGACTTGGCTTAAATCTATGCAATTTTTTAACCTTTTTTAACCTTTTTTTTTTAACCTTTTCTTTCTTTCTTTCTTTCTTTCTCTTTCTTTTTTTTTTGTTTGTTTCATGCTGATTACTTAACCCTTACTTGCTCAATGTACTTATGCGCAAACCGTTTCCTTTGTTTTGAATGGCCATATACGTATGGATCTGTTGATCTTTCTGAGAATCTGTCAAGAATTCGCGCACATTGTTTAGCAAAGTCATCGACTGCATATAACAATAGACATACATAACAATGGATTTAAACAGACTAAGCTTCGCTAGCTGGAAAACCATTTTATAAGGTGACTCTTTCAAATAGGGGTAAATGTGTTTTCTTTTTTGTGTGGCTTGGAAGTTTTTCTCCCTTCATTCATCAAGGCTTTTTTCTTCCAGGGTTCCATTCTCTGGTTTGTCTTCTGTTGTGTGTATTTTGGATGCGCACGTGGTCCACCATACTGTAAAACCTTATAGGATGACCTTTTAGTAGTAAAGGCAAAAAAAAAAATTCTACTCATATTAAATCCATCAAATAAACATATAGCTTATACGGTTCTTTTCCTTAGATATTAAATTCCCCTTCGTATTATGATACTGGCAGAGATGTCAAATTACGAAGACGTCCTGCACAGACGTCTATAGTTCTTTTAGTGATGTAAGAAGAAAAGAACAATGTAGACCTAAATAGACTCCGTGCAGGTGTAGGCAAGATTTTCTAACCATGCTTCTAAAAAATGTCATTAGTTCTTAACGTTTAAAAACAAAATTTAACCCTTCCTACTCACTATTGGTGGAACTAGCTCCACCTCATACCAATTCGAAGTGTCCTGCACAAGCCTTCTATCGGCTGCCCTAAAGCATCTTAGATCGCTGCAGCTTCTTCATCACACTCTCATTATCCTAACATTCATTTCGGAGTACCCACTTCTTCATACCCTTCCATAACAGTATCTTTATATAGCAGCAGCTATACACTTGCTTGCATCAAAAACATATAGTTTTTGCACGCTCGCTTTGAAATGTCCCAAATGTCTGTATTGGCCAGGCTAAAATCGCCAAGGCCCTTGGTGGTTATCACTCTTTTGACAATTCTTCTTGTCAATGTCTACATTTCCATGCGGAATACCGAGTTGGTTGTACCTACTAATATGGGGCTCAACAACTCCATGGAGTTTTCCAGTGAATATATCGAATCTCTCCGGAAAGATATTTTGGAGGGAAAACAAAATGAGTTGGTGGACGAAGTCAAAAAAAGTCTTTACAACAAGTTATACCCTGAAATCGAAAGAAAAGTTAAAGCAGAGGTCGATGTTAAAGTCAGGCCCAACTACGAGAAAAAAATCAAGGAAGATCTTGAAAAGTCTCTTTCCCTCCAGTACATGCTGACGTACAAGTTGGATTATGTCTTGATAGAAAATATGGCTGCAGAGTACTTGAAGGATAATATGGAAACAATCAAGCAGTTGTCACTTTTGGATCTTGCCAGTTCAATAAATTATTCTGCAACTGATGGCTCTGCACCGGTTGAAAGTGTACTTAATGAGGTGGTATCCCGGAAAAAATGGTTTGACTTTGTTCTTCGGAATGTGATTTTAGATTCTGCTCCAACACTTGGTCCATTAACCGCCGAAGAAAAAGGAAACCTTATCAATGACTGTGGGTTCATTATCAACCCCATGATCTACGACAAAAACTACTTGTCCAGAGCAAAACTCTCTTCTGAAAGAATGTCAGACTTTAAGAAGTCCCATGGGAAAATCTTCCAGCATCTCAGTTTAATGGAAGCTCCCTCAAGACATATTTTCCATGGAAAGGGTATTATTATCAGTGGTGGTGGTGCATATACGGCCGGAGCCCTAGTCTCGATCATTCAAGTCCGTGAATTGGGGTCTAAATTGCCTATTGAGCTTATTCTCAATGACGACTCCGAGTACGATGAGTACATCTGTAAAGAAATGGGTTCAAAATTCAATTTCAAATGTGTCATCATGCAGAACGAACTCGGAGCAGAAATCATGGAGAAATTGAAGATCACTAAATTTCAAGCTAAGGTCATGGGTATCCTCGCATCTTCTTTTGACCACGTGATTTGTCTTGATGCCGATAACATGCCACTCATTAATCCTGACGAATTATTTACTTCTTCTGCATACTTTGAGTCTGAGTTCTTGTTGTGGCCTGATCTCTGGCATAGAACGATCCTGCCGTTGTATTATGACATTGCCGGAATCCAATCTGGACAAGTCGTGAGAAGGGGAGGAATCCCCAACTCAGATGATTTCATTGGTTACTCCAAGAAAGGAAACGGAGAGGTTCATTTTCATGACTTAGATGGTCTTCCTGATACTCGCTCTACTGAAACAGGTCAAATGGTGTTCTCGAAAACCAGGCACTTTAGGTCCTTCATATTGGCATTGTACTATAATGTCTACGGAGAATCCCATTACTGGCATCTTATGTACCAAGGCTCTCCAGGACCCGGAGACAGAGATACTTTTGTTCCAGCCTTACATGTGTTCCACGAGCCATATCATGTGGTTAGACAAAACACGTGGTTGGCTGGGTTCGATCAAGCAAACGGCATGTTCCAAGAAACCACTATTGTGCAATATGATCCCACAAGTTCCTATGCTTATGAGACTGCGTGGAAAAGCTGGCTCAAGTCCAAGAATCATGACCTGAGAATGTTACACTACCAGAATAACGACAAAACAAATGATTTGATTAGAGAGTTCCGGAAACAAGACTCCACTCCCGCTGCTCCCAAGGTATTCTTCCTTCATATTCATAGACCCAAGATCAACTTTGTGGAGGGAACTTCCGAAACAAACTACTTTGACTGGGACAAGCAACGGAATTTAGGCAAATACGGTCGCTACAAGGATGAGTTTGGGGATTCGGATTGGGAACTTAGATTTTATTCGATCTCCCAGTGGTTGGCTTGTAAGGGTATCCAGAGTGAGACCTGGTGGAAGTTCGTGAAGCGCGACCAAAAGGCTGCTTGTGAAAAAGTATCAGCCTACGTTAAGTTTCTCTTGAGTGACACGAAAGACCACAAAGCTCAATCTTTTAAAACCATCGATATGAGCGAAGCATCTGCTTAAGCATGGATATGAATTAAGTACTTCCCTTCCAATCACTCTTCGTCATCAGTTTCGCTTCCACTTTCATCACTGCCGGTTTCAGAGTCAGAGTCAGTTTCAGTTTCAGTTTCACTCTCTTCACTTCCACTTTCTTCACTATCATCTTCATCTTCGGAATCATCATTAACGTCTTCACCGCCCTGGACGGCAATTTCTTCAATGGTCACGTCAAACCCCTGAGAGGTCAAGAAATTATTAAACTTTTCACACTTGGCAGCAGGGACCGTGGTGAAAATCATCGAGGTTTCTGCTGAAAACAATGGAAGGAAGTACTTCTTCAAGACGTAGATGATATCGTCTTTGGTAAAAGAATTCAACAGGGCCAAGAAAAGATCGATATAATGAGATCCTCTCTTCTTGAAAATCGTATCGATGATACTGTTCATTCCTGCGTCATAATTGTTGGCCTTGTTACTGGCCAAAATGCTGACAATAGCTGCAACGGAGTTATCAAGACTGATTTGGTCGATTTCAAGTTCTCCATTGGCGTATTTTGTAATAAGGTCTTTAGCCACAATCCATGATTGCTGACTGTCCGCTCCTCTGTAGACACTGAAGGATAAAAATCCTGACTCAAGTAATCTCTTGACATTAGCTCCGTATGCAAGCCCAGTACCTCTGATGGCTCTCCAAAATGGACCCTCCGGTGCCTCCAAAAACTCGCTAGCAAGAGCGATTTTGAAGATATCCTCGTCCAAGTAGTCAGTTGGGATTGGGGTCAATGCAATCAAATGGGAACTGTCACTAGCTGGTCTTGGAAGTATGAAGGCCTTTCTAGAGCATTCCTTACCAATTTCAGTCTTATATTGGAATGACCTAGGGAATTCTGAAAGTGAGAATCCTGGTGCCGATGGCGAGCTTGAGAATTCATCTATGAAGTTTTTCCATGACGAAACAGGCTTCTCCAACTTGGAGCATCCACCCACAACGAAAACCTTCATGTTTGGTGCATTAAACAAGCACTCACGGATCTTGTCAAGATCTTGTTTGATTTCATCAAACTTTCCATTGTTACACTTCTGGAGTAATTCCTTATAGAATTCCTCTGTATTGATGCAATCCTGGGCCTTTTTAAGGGACGAGTCGTTGAAAACATTCCTGTATTCCATCGAGTACATCATGTGCTCGTCTCCTCTCTTCTTGTCAGGCAATGAGTTGATGATCTTCTCGATAAGAACCTTAGTACGCTCTTTCTCAAATACAGAGTACTTTAAAACATTGATCAACCATTGGATTGCATTGTCATACTTCTCTGTTTCGAACATAATTTTGACGCTAGAAAGTTCTGTAAACAGGTCTTCAATGCCGTTATCAAATTGGAACTCGATAAGGTCCTCGTTGATTTGAGCAATAACCTCGTCATATGGTAAGTAATCTCCATTTGGAAGTTGGATGGATAGTGAGAAAATCTCCTCAATCAAAGAAAAGTATTTCAAGAGTGGAGCTGGAACATGCTCGGGGGACATAACCAAATGTACCGTGGCAAAGTTCGACTTGTAGTCCTCGTAGTGTAAGTATAAAGGCAAATCTTCCACTGCATCTTTCTTGATATTCTCGAACATTACACCAGATGTTTTGTAGTCGGAATAGTCATCATTGTTGGAGCCAGCTCTGTAGGAGTCAGTTTTGATGAACTGAATATTGGAGGGGTCTGGCTTTCCAAATTGAGTCAAAAATTCATCTGGAATAGGGGTATCATTCTTCTTCTTTGCCAGCTCGAGTTTTTCGGACAACTCAGCCAACCCATCAGGACCATACTTTTCCCTGATCGACTTGAGACGTTGCTTGTCGTCTTTTCTCATTTGCTTGCTCAACTTTTGAGAAGGCTCAGCAAAGCTGGTGGCCGATTTGTTGTTAACAAAATTTTCTTTGATGAAATCACACCACTGCTCAGCTGTCCATTGGGCAAGTACATTGTACTCTTCCAAGTCTCTGGCCCAAGCAGCTAAACTTGATCCATCCTCTTTGCCGTAGATGAAATCCAGGATAGCAATGTTGGAGAAGCCGGATGCTTCTTTCTCGGTATTGGCAATATGTTTCAATCTTTGTTGGCGGATGACTTGTCTCATGTGTTTCAAGTCAAAATTGGATGGAATAGACTGTTCGTGAATCAAACGTTGAACTTCGCTATCCACAAATTCTAAGGACTCAGTGGGAACTCCTCCGACGGAAAAAATCAAGGCCGTCCGAATGAAGTCGTCGGTACCATATACAATTTCAGTAGATAATGGCTTTTTGATCTCCACCAAGTTTTTGTTCAATACGGAGATTGGGGATTCAGCAAGATATGCACCCACCATATCCACAGCTACGTTACTGAGGACGTCGTTGCAGTCGGGACCGATCCATGCGATATTGAATTCGGCCATAGACTCATCCTCATCAGGGAACGTAGCCTTGGTAACAATCTTTTTCTGGAGAGGCAAGTCGGGCACGGAGTCCACGAAAGGTCTCTTTTTCATGGTGGTTGGAGCAAGTTGGTTATCAAAATCAGACATGACCTTCAAGAGCTCGCCTTCGTCCACGGTTCCGTTGATAACAACACAGACGTTATTTGGACGGTACATTTGTTGGTGGAAATCACGAATCTGCTCGTTGGTCAAACTGCGCAATTCTGACATGAGACCACCTGTTTCAGAAGAGTAACCCGAGTCCTTGGCATACATGGATTTCTGTAAGTTCATATAGGCAATGAACCAGCTCTGGGTTTCTATACCCTGCATTTCCGAGAAGACCACACCCTTTTCTTTTCCCTTCCCGTCGATATGGTACACTTCCGTTAAACAAGCTTCGTCGGTAAGTGTTGGGTTGAACAAATGGTCTAAGTAAATGGGAAGTAATGTTTTGAAACCCTCCCAGCCAGCAGTATTAAGAGTGTACACAGTTTGGTCAACACTAGTCCATGCATTGGTGGAGGAGAAAAAGCGACTGCTCAAATTATCCAAGAGGCCTTTGTAAGGGTACTTCTTGGAGCCCATGAACACTAAGTGTTCCAAGGTATGCGGGCATCCCGAGTCGTTTGCAATCTCTGTTGCCACAGCAAAATGGCCCTGTACTATTGGTGAAGGGTGGTCAATGTACACCAACTGCAAGCCAGTCCGAGACGACTTCCATTTTGTGATCTTGGCAGGGGCATACGCCACCTCGAAGGATACTTGGCGTGTGAAGTTGCTCATGGAAGAGGTGATGGATAGGTGATGAATGTGCGATTTTTGGTGCGATGTTTTGTATGTGAGAGTAGGACCCCCAGGAGTATACTGGCGATGTCATATAAATATATATATATATAAAAATGTGCGCAATAAAAAGCCCCTGTGACCCTTGAAATCTAAATATTACCAGTTTTAGCTTGATCTTTCCAAATTACAGCCCAAGGAGCTAAAAGACATGACCAAAGTGTAGTTTATGGACAATTCTAATGACTAGTGTTTGCAGCAAATGCGGCCCCGACAAGCACACGGACGCATGGGGATGCGCCAAAAAACGAGATAAAACGAGATACAATATGTTAGATCCGCCATGGGTAGACTCGCTACCCATCGGTATTTTTAGAGCCTACGAAAGTCGACTAGGCAGTTACTCGCCACCGAGACTGACTACTCGTTTCTTTGTTAGTCGTTTCTTTTGTTGCTCGTTTCTTTTGGCACCGAATGACCGATTAGTCATCTCATCGCGCATTCTCAACACCCTTTCCGTTACTTAAATAGCTGAGGTTCCCTCTTCTGAGGAACCATCGACGAATGAACATAGTAAACAGAGTACTTGACGTAACCGGAATCTAACACAATAGGTGAAAATATGTGGATCCAATCAAAGCCAGCTACAGTTACCAGAGTCTATCACAAGCCAAATAATCAAATAATTAAAGTACGCCGAAGTAATTAAGTAATTAAGTAATTAAGTAATCAAGTAATCAAATCCTCTGGTGGTTAATTGGTTTGCGGAATCATTATAGTGAAATTTTATTAAATGTTAGAACGTAGTGGTGGTGTGCGAAATGACCTCTACATTTTTATGCTTTACATTTTTATCGATGGCATGCGATTTCACGACAAAATTGACATCAGTAACCAGTACATGGGCCTTGGCATTTGGCAACCAAATGACGACTGCTTAACCTAAAATAGTTTTTTTTTTTTTTTTTCTCTGCCTCAATAATTAGTGGAAGCCTTTCCTTATCCTCAGGAATCTATTAATTAGAGGAATTTTATTAGGGTGATCATTTTCACAAGGTCTAGTGTATATACACGATCTTGAGCTCACAGACTCTCGGCTGTCTACTCCTACCGGCCTTGAGCGCGTCTTTACACCCGTGCACCGCAAGCCTACTTGTTTACAATCTTCATCGCGGGCTTAGTTAACACAGGACACCAGCCAAATTCTTCATCGTATGGATCCACAACCCGGGGGCTCTCTACCTCTTCAAGAGCACATCCGGCAAGACTATGGGCTTGTGCAAAACCATAATCTTCCGCACGAGGAAGACAACACCTTTGCTCCTCCTGCCTTGAGTGCATACGGCATAGCCCTTCTAGGGGACCTGCTTCGAAACCACGCTGAAGAACCGCTCAGGTCGTCCCTCAAAACGAAGTTATCCGTGCATTTCCAAGATGTTTCCGAAAAGTCCCCATTAAATTCCTCGCCTGCATCGAAAAGTCAGATCCTACCCCAGGAGGGTTCCTCCAGTTCTACAGTTGCCAATACTAGCAATGTCACTTCCAATAGCAATGTGTCAGACTTTTCCAATATAAGCCACGCAAACATTAATTCCAGCATCAGCAACCCCAACCTCAGCAATCCTAACCTCAGCAATACAAATCCTAATAGCATCACCACGCAAACGGGTAGTCCCCGCAACGCTGGAAATCTCTCTGCATCTTATTCCTCAGACCACTTCCTGGATGCAAAAGATTCTCATCTACGACTAGAGTCCTCCTCAACAACCACCAAAAGGGACTCTTCTACCCCCCTAGATAAATCCAGCATTGTGGCTCCCGTTGCCCCTGGTGGGTCCGCACCGGCCTTGACTACTACGAAACAAGTCAAGCGATCCCGGCTTTCGCGCCGCTTCAAATCCTTGGGTCCTCCGAAAAGGGCTTCTGATGTTGAACTCGAACAGAAAAAGCTTCTGGATGTTTACGAGAAGGATGACCTGCGTACTGGTACCAAGGATAGCGACGAACACTCCCATAGTCATGAATCATTGGATCCTGACCCTCGAACTGCCAATTTTTCGAGCGTCTCGGAGACTTCCAAACTTTCAGATCGTATCCGTGATTATAAATCACTGCGGCTGTCAAACGGAGACCACAGCTATAGAAGTGTCTCTGATACCATCGTCCTGAGTGAATCTCCAGCAAAACGAGCCGTTTCTGGTAATTCTGAGTTCTTCAAGAGCTTAGAAAGACTCAAGAATAGATCGCCTCATTTATCTGAGCTTGGTCAAAATTCAAGCAACCGGTTTCTGGTCTCAAGTCGTCAGTCAGAAGTGTCACATTCATTAACGGCTTTTGATTCGAGTTCACGTGCTCCACTTAACGAAAAGTCTCCTCAATACTTGAACGCTGAAAAGCCAACCGATTTTAGAAAACCAAGAAACCCCAAATCCCCTTTGCCCGTTCCGATGGAAAGTAAAGCGCCTCCTTCGAGTGCAACAATCACCCCTGTGCCTTCATCAGCTATGAGTTCAAGAAAGCGCCAATACGACCCACATGTTGTTCTTAACGAAGATCCTAACAGAAGAAAAGTCATCTACGTCAACTCTACCCAGTATGAGAAGCTAGAGCTTTTGGGCAGAGGAGGTTCTTCCAAGGTCTACAAGGTTCGCTCTCTCACAGACAAGAAGGTGTATGCCATCAAAAAGGTTTCTTTTGACCAATTTGATGAAGCATGCGTGAAAGGTTTCAAAGGTGAAATTGATCTTTTGAAAAAATTGAGGGATGACAGCCGAGTAGTGTCGCTACTCGACCATGCTGTGAGTGAAGGGTCCATTTACTTGGTGATGGAGTGTGGCGATCTTGACTTAGCCCATGTCTTATCCAACAAGCTTGCTTCTGGAAAAAGTTTGGATATGAATTTTGTGCGATTCCATGCTACTGAAGTTCTTCGGTGTGTTCAAGCTGTTCATAAGGCAGGCATTGTGCACAGTGATTTGAAACCAGCGAACTTTCTTTTCGTCAGGGGGACTTTGAAAATAATTGATTTCGGCATTGCTAACGCTGTCCCAGACCATACGGCCAACATTTATCGCCAGTCTCAAATCGGAACACCTAATTACATGGCTCCGGAAGCTTTAATTGAGGCAAGCGGTGGGGCCAGTATGAACAAGTCATCGTCGTTCTGGAAAGTGGGCCAGCCATCAGATATCTGGTCCTGTGGATGTATCATTTATCAGATGATCTATGGCCGTCCTCCTTATGGCGCCTTCTCTGGCCAGCAAAGGATTATGGCTATAATGAATCCCATGGTCGAAATACAATTCTCCAGCAAAGGTATAGACGGGAACCGGGTCCCCCAGAGCTCAATTATTTTAATGCGCAAATGCTTGGAAAGAAACCCTAATAATAGATGGACCGTGGAGGAGTGTCTCAACTGTGATTTTTTGAAGCCCAAGGCCGTGAATAAAGCATTCTTGAAGGATTTGGTATATTCTGCGGTCAATTATGGATACAACAGTAAAGATTCTGGCAATCTTACTGATGAGATATACGATAAACTCGTTGACACTGTCCTCAAGCAAATAGAGGACCTAAATTTTGCATGAACAATACATATTGAACGTATTAAATGGTATTACAACAAGTAGTAACGTCGAACTTTATATGTATTTTGCGATTCTAGGCTGTATTAGCGGGGGCCCAACTTTTCCAAAACTCTTGAGCCCTGCTCCTCCCATTCCTGCTTGGAAATCCACATGTGGTCTTTCTCGGCCATGATGTTGGCCAAAACTGCACCTCCAATGAAAACCATGTGTCTCCTCCTTGGGGGATCTTCGATTCTGACCTTGAATTTATCTAACCTGGTTGCATCTCCATGCAACACTCTCGTCAACCACAACTGCTTCATTTCTTTTTCCAATCTCGAAGGCAAACCCGGGTACATGGAAGATCCACCAGATAAGACAATGGCCTTGAACAAAGACGATCTGATATCGACATCTGCAGATTGAATAGTGTTGAATAAAGTCTCACCTACACCAGCTTGTTCAACATCCACCAAATTTGGCTGGAATAAGCACTCGGGAGCCTCAAATCTCTCAGAGCCAACCTTGATCACACGGCCATCAGGCAATTCGTAGGACTCGACCAAAGTAGTTGTTTCATTTGCCAACTTGGCATCCAATGCCAAATCACAAGACACATAACAGAGTTTCTCTTTGATTTGACGAACCGTCTCGAAATCAGCAGTACGGTTGAATGCATATCCACGGCGCAACAACAAATTGATCAAGTTCCGGGTCACGTCACGGCCCGCAACGTCCAATCTCTTTGTCAAGTGATTCAACACCACCGACTCATACACTGGCACAATGTGAGTAACACCATCACCGGAGTCCACCACCACTCCGGAACTCAAACCTTGAGCATACAAGGCCAAAACAGCTTGGATGGCGACGTAGACTCCGCCAAACTGGTATTTTTCAAACATAACGTCGCACATGGTCTCTCTATTCTTTAAAGGATTCATAGGAGGCTCCGTCAATAAGATTTTCTTATCCTGAGTCTGGAGTTTCATTCTCTCATAAAAAGCATAATCCCATAAATGCTCCATGTCCTCCCAGTTTTTGATGATACCGTTCTCCATGGGGTAGGATATCTGTAACAAAGATCTGACCTCACTGGCCTCGGAACCACACATAATATCCTTGATCTCAATGTTGTCCGGGACCAAAGTGTTCCTTTCTTCAGCCCGCAAGATCGGTCTACCCACCAAAGATGGGAATGTGAAGTCGGGGAAGTTGGTACCAGCCCTTCCTATTTTAACAAAACCTGTACCTTGGTCAAGAACTAATAGTTAGTATGATGAAAGAGAATGGAGATTGAGCCGCACAGCAGACAGCAAAAGACAATGATAAAGGATTTGAGCATATGACTCTTCACATACCAATTGGCGCCTCGTTCATGTTGTTTGGTGTAGTCTATATAGGAGTCGTTGAGGCGCAACATTTGAGATAGGTGGGGTGCTGCATGCAGGCCCCGAGCATAGCTCTACTGCGATATTATTATTATATACTGACACTTGGACTACACATCTAGACCCGTCATAAGCTAAAAAATTATAATTATATTGTCTATCCCTGAATTGTAGGAACATGGTATGCGAACGTAAGGTATGACGTGTGAGTCTTGATCTCCGATTCAATCTTGGTGACTTGCTTCCACTGGAACTGCTCGTCTCCCTCCTTGACTCGGATTCCCTTTCCGAATGGGTTGAATTTAGGCATCTTCTCGTAAACCGTACTTGGTTCAGGCAGCGATTCGGCTTCGAGTTCGGAGGCAGACCGCTTGACGGCTTCCGGAGTCGCCGAATCGCCATTCTCGTCTATTTTGACTTGTCTTCTACCCTCTATGCCTTGAGACTTTCTGCCTTGGATTTGTTTCAACCGTTTAATGACATCGTGAACATCACGCACCATTTCCTTCCGGGCCTCCCACCTACGACCAGCAATCTCCACCATTTCAATGTCTGTCCAGCCGTTTTGCTCCAAGGCCTCGATTGTCTTGTCTACTTGTTCAATGCATGGACTGAAACAACAAATACTGACCCTGGAATCTTGTGATATCACGGACGGCAAGTTGGGGATGGCAGTCCATGGAGCAGGCAAATCGAGAAACACTGCGTCACAGGATAGTCCTTTCTTTTTGGCGAACTTCTCCGGGAGATTATCGATTTCAAAGCCATCGTGACACACATCGCGATGGGTAATGAGCACATTATTATCCAAGAGACCATGTTCTTGTAATTCTCGCTGAGCCTCTAAGAACCGAGGCTCGTGGAATTCGTATGTGAAAAGTCGGCCTTCGTCACTCAAGGTCCTGGCGAATGCATGTGTGAATGAAGCTGAACCTGTACCGGCTTCGATGACTCTGGACCCACTGGTGATGCCCAATCTCTGGATGATATAGGATGAGTCCGGCGTGTATACGATCTGAGTTCTATGTGGTAATGAAACAGTCCATAACTCGGGGCTTGGATGGAGGAGGTGGACAAACCCTCTATCCTTCAAGCCTCCCATCTGCGTACCGTACTTCATACCTATCATTCTGTCATGATCGAAGTTTCCAAACCGGGTATTGAGAAGCTCACCTTTCTTGACGGTGATGGGCTTGATCAAACCTCTACTCACAAACGCGAGCACAAGATCGCCCTCTTCTATGTAATCCTTGTACCGGTAGAAAGACATGGGTGTGTAGTAAGCGAGATGATCTCATCGCGAATAGCGTTGAGGCATGGGTTTTTCGGGTGTACCATGGTGTGGACAGGCTACACTAACGATTCACTTTTGGTGGTGTCAATTTTTTTTTTTTAGTGGCTAGAGTGGTTTAAGAAATGTCATTCAAAACTTTTGGATTATTTCTATCATGATCTTTTTTTTTATTGATTCACTTGTCATTTTACGTGTTCATAGTAGACTAGTAATCGCATTTTGCAGTTACCTCATACCTCATAGCTTGCCAATTCTCGCGATTAAAGGTAGAGTCAATATGGAGCAGGTCCAACCCATACTCAAATAAAATATACTCAAATGTATGATAACCAACTGACAGTAAATTTTTTTCATTTTCTTAAATATTATTCTTTTTGTCAATTTTCATAATACTATGTAAAGAGTTTTAGACTGGAGCCTGATAATTCCCTATACATACGATTAATGTATAGGACATCCGCTATTGGTGGTATTGCTATTGGTGCTAATGGCATGTACTTCTGTCATGCTCATACTGGCAATACACTGAGACCTTCTCTCTGATCACACCTGAAGCCAGTACTCACTAATTATGAATCAAAAGTAATCTTTAAAACGTACTCTATAGAAGAAAAAAAATACTCAAAACCCAAAAAAATCTCTTCAATCCAATTCATTACTCCGGGCATGGTATATGTTAGGGTCCTGTCAAAGAGCGTGCGCGCACCAGTTCGGTCGCATGAAAAAATCAACCTCTCAACCCCAGCCAACGACAAACAATAAGCCGTATCCAGAGAATGTCGGCTATAGCGCAAGACGAGGCGCAGTTCCCGCGCCAATCACATAGTCAAGGGTCCCAACGAGAACAAAGCGGTACAGGCTCCGACTCCACCACCTCCAATGCAGAGGATTTATACTTGGAGTCTTATGCTTTTACTACGGCAGCAGCCATTGTGGGCTCTGTCGACCGTAAAATCTTCGTCTCCTTAAGAGACGGCAGAAATGTGTTTGGAATCTTGCGGACATTCGATCAATTTGCCAATTTGGTTTTACAAGACACTACAGAAAGAATATACTTGCCCAAGAAGGACGAGAACAGCCCAGAGAGATTTGCAGAGGTGCCCATTGGTGTGTTCATGGTCAGAGGAGAGAACGTTGTTATGCTAGGTGAACTAGATATAGATCATGAAGATGACCACCTCTACGAAAGAGAGCAGGTCTCTTTCCAGGAAGCGGACAAAGAGCTTAAGCTTCTCCAGAAGGAGAGGGTCAAGGAGGAAAGCATAAAGGCTAAGAATTACTTGAAGCGTGGTCTCGTCCATGACTTTGTTAAAGCGGACTTGTACTAAAACAATTGTGACATATATATTTTTTTTTATTTCTGCATAGATGCTAACGATACTCCCATGAAACCTCCTGCTCCATGTAGCTGCTTTAAAGTTGCACTTGCACTACAATTTCGCAACTTCCACCACTCTCTTGTCCAAGTTGTTGTAGTACTCGTCCACCAATGGAAACTTCTTGTACTCGTTTCTGGCCAATTGCCCCAAATGTGCTTCATCTGGCCCGTCCGCGATACGTAAGGTTCTGGTCATGGCATATGCTCTAGCCAACTCTGTATCTTGAGAAACACCTTCTGCTCCGAACATTTGAATGCCCCAGTCCAATAAGGCCAAGATGGTTCGTGGGGTTTCAATTTTGGCCATGGCGATTTCCTTGGTGGCACTTTTAGCCCCTCCAAGGTCAATCTGATGTGCAGCATTTAACACAAGAAGTCTGCACTTTTCAATGTCAATTTTGAACTGAGCAAAAGCATTCAAAAAGGATTCTTTCTTTTTAAGAGGCTGTCCGAAAATAAGTCTATGATTGGCCCGGTGAGCTACTTTCAATAAGGCTTGTTCACCCACACCAATGGTTCTCATACAATGGTGGATTCTTCCCGGACCTAATCTGGATTGGATGATCTGAAACCCTCTGGATTTCTTATACAAAATCTCTTGACCCCTGTCCTCGTCTGGAACCTCAAAGTTATCGAACACCACTTCACAATGGCCATGGGGTGCATCATCGTAACCAAAAACAGTTAAAGGTCTGGTCAAACGGGCCTTTCCAGACTTGAGGGCTTTTTTCGAGTCAATCACCAAAACAGAGTGGTTCAAATATGGATGTTTCCCCTCATCAGTCTTACACATGACCAACCATACACTGCAATGGGGGTCACCAGCACCGGAAGCAAACCACTTGACTCCATCGAGGACATAATTACCTTTTTCGTTGACCTTGGCTGAGCAAGAAATATTCAAAGCATTGGAGGATGAAGTTCCTTTCTCCGTCATCAAGAAGGCCGAACGGATCTTTCCATCGAGAAGTGGCTGCAACCACTTTTTTTTCTGCTCTGGTGACCCGTACTTAGCAAGAATCTCCATGTTTCCTGTATCAGGAGCATTTGTATTTGTTGCCGTCGGAGCAATAAGCGAACGTCCCAAGTACTCGGCCATGATGCCATATTCCAAATTGGTGTAGCCTCCTCCTTCAGCATAAGCCTTGGAAAGAAACATATTCCAAAGACCCAACAGACGAGCCTTTTCTCTAAGCTTGTCTACAATAGGAGGAACCTGGTCCCAACGCTTGGTCGGATCGTCGGGCATTTGGTCCAAAAACACTTTGTCTGCGGGGATACAATAATCATTAACAAAGTCCTTGGTCTTCTGAATAGCCTCCAATCCGCGAGGCGAGATTTTGTCCAAGAAAATTGCAGGGATATCTTCTTTCACTGAAGTCATATTGAAGAAGAAGAAGAAGTAGGATGAGATGCAGATACACGAATTAGACTTCTAAAGCTTGTTTTCTATGCGGTCTTCCCCACATTTCCTATGCACGAGACTTTCGCACCGATGCCGAGATACCGACACACCTGCAGTGAGTACGACTAAGAGGAGGGCCAGGCCATAAATATAGAATAAAGATCAGCACATATTCTTCAACAAAAAAATTGAGACATGAAATAATTATTTCTAACAAAATATATCTAGCACGAAATAACTGGGGCATTATATACAGTACATAATTAGGAGGTTAAAATGGGCACTATTGTCTAGGTGCTTTGGGTCTGGTTATTGAGTGCACTAGAGACCGAGAGACTGAGAGGACTGCGCAGTAGTGTTTGAGCTAATATTCTCAGCCATTGGAACACTTACAATTGAAATTATTTTTAGTATACCGTAATTCGAAAAAATAAAAAGAAATAAAAAAAAAAGTTCAATTTTGGTTTGGGTAATAAGCTGAGTTATCGAGTATAGAAGTTGTAGAAGTAATCCATTGAACTAGGACATTTGTAGAAGTCATGGTACTTGTTAGCTCCACTGAGTAGCTCACTACTATGACTAACTAATATATCAGGAAATTAAAATTTATGTTGATGAAACAAAGAATCATTCTGCGCAAATCTCATTGTCGGTTACTATGTTACTATATGCCAGTCTGGATTCCCCATCAACTTGATACCGTCTTCACATAGATGTGGGTATTAAAGGTGTGTTATATGCCGGAAATGATATATATATATATAAGTAGTGTTCCTCTCCTTTCTTAAAAGCCATCAACCAAAACAAAACTAAATAAGCCAGAGATGATTAGAGGCCTCACTATTATTAATAATAGTAGTCTTTTTCGTACTAGTATAACTTCTACAACAGAAGAGTACAGTGGAAGGAGTGGAGGTAGTAGAAGTAGTACTAGAGGTAGCAAATATTGAGGTACCAAAATATTAAAAGTAAAAGTAGTGAAAGTATTAATTAGGGGAGTAGTAGAAGGAAGTGAACAAACCATGAGGAATTGGATATGAAGAAATTGGATCATGAAGGAAGTATATTATAGAGACCAGTAAAGTGTGGTGCTGAATCGGGGCCTGCGGGATCTGGTAAAAGGTGTACGGATGTACGCGGTGTACGGGTGCGGGTCCTCGCCTTTGGCCACCAACTCGCCTCACTCACACCATAAACCGTACGCCATGGCTGAATTTGAATCGGACGTGCCCACCATCCCTGACTACAGATTGTCGGAAAAGCAATTTCTTTTGCTACAAGGCCCCAGTAACGCTGACGACATCAAGGCCGAAATCCTTGCCGCAATCAAAGAGCACCACTTGGCGCCTTACTACAAGTACTTGACCACAGAGTACCCCAAACTCTTTCCATTGGATGAGACTTTACTTAACGAACTTTCCGCCAAGAACACAGAGGAAATAGCTGCTCTTGAAGCCAAAATTCTGCAGGCTGAAAGCGAAGAGGAGACTGATATTGACTTGGTACAGAGCGTCACTGAGCTTGCCGAATATTACACCCGGATTATTGACCGTGCCAACGCTGAAACCACATACACCAAGTTGCTCACGCTCACCCAGAGTACCGGGCTCAAAATTGATGTTTACTTGACTCTTGTGAGACTAGACTTCTTCTTCAACGACTACCGCAATGTAGCTAAGCATTTGTTGGAGGTCGAGTCTTTGATCGAGAAGGGTGGCGACTGGGAGCGCCGAAACAGATATAAAACATACCAGGGTATCTATCATATGTCCACGCGAAATTTCGAGGAAGCTGCTTCGCTCTTGATTGATAGTTTGGCCACCTTTACCTCCACGGAATTGTGTACCTACGAGCAAGTCGCCCAGTATGCCATCATCTCGGGAATCCTTACATTGGAGCGTGTGGACTTGAAGAAAAAGATTGTGTCATCTCCTGAGATCTTGTCGATTTACTCAAGCTCCAAAGACTTGGAGCCTTTGATCAACTTGACTAACTCGTTGTATGCCTGTCAGTACAACACATTCTTCCAGCACTTGTTGGAGACCAACGAGCGCGTTTTTGCCAATAACAAGTACTTGAAAGTGCACTCCAGCTACTTCATGAGGGAATTGAGATCCAAGGCCTATGCACAATTGTTGGAGAGTTACAAGTCGTTGTCAGTGAAGTCCATGGCCGCCAACTTCAACGTGAGCGAGGACTTCTTGGACGAGGACTTGTGCCGGTTCATCCCCAATAATAAGCTCAACTGCTCCATCGATCGTGTCAACGGGATTATTGAGACTAACAGACCTGACAACAAGAACAGCCAGTACCATTTGTTGATCAAGCAGGGTGACGGCTTATTAACCAAGTTGCAGAAGTACGGAGCTGCCGTGAAATTGAGCGGAGCCGAAAGAGACACCGC
The DNA here is from genome assembly GCA_002370695.1 of Metschnikowia matae var. maris. Lineage (NCBI taxonomy): Eukaryota > Fungi > Ascomycota > Pichiomycetes > Serinales > Metschnikowiaceae > Metschnikowia > Metschnikowia matae. Next base: position 204,197 of record NKZH01001756.1, on the reverse strand, counting down.
GGCCTAGGCATGCATTAAGATTGCGATTTTTGAGGATGCGCTACATTTACCTTGGCATGAGAGGTATTGCCTTGTATTACGCCATCGTGGTTATTACACCATCGTGGACTGAGGATCCTATTATTATGTGATTATCCCATGATCGTGCGTGTGTGTGTGTGATACACTGTCATAATATACTGCCATAATATATTGTCGTGATATATTTTCATAATATACTTTTATTATTGGCCATGTTGTTCCACCATACTCGGCCGGATATATTTAGACACAATTATTGTGTGGTGTTCTTGTCTGTAGGTTCCAGACTAAAACAGTGCGTGCCTGGTGCGATTGCTAGGCTTTCGCGCAGAATACATGCCACACACCTCTCCCTACTCCACACGTACAAGTAGACGACCAAATACCGCAAACAGCTCACCCCTAAACACAGCATGAGCAGCAAGAGACGGATTGAAAAAGATGTTATGGACTTAATGATGAGCGATTACGAAGTCAGTTTAATCGACGACTCCCTCCAGCAGTTCCACGTGATCTTCCACGGCCCCTCTGGCACTCCATACGCTGGAGGCTCCTGGAAATTACGCGTGGAGCTTCCGGACCAATATCCCATCAAATCGCCGTCGATTGGTTTTGTCAATAAGATATATCACCCCAACATCGACGAAACTTCCGGGTCGGTGTGTCTTGATGTGATCAACCAGACATGGTCTCCGATGTTCGGCCTCTTGAATATTTTCGAGAACTTCTTACCTCATTTGTTACGATACGGAAATCCTAGCGACCCGCTCAATACTGAGGCTTCAAATCTCATGACCAAGAATGAGGCCAAGTACATTGAGACCGTTAAGCTCTACGTGCAGAACTACGCTCTGAGGAAGTTGAGCCCGGAGGAACAAGAGGAGTCGGAAAAGGAAAACGAAGAGGACGAATTGAGCGACGTGGGAAGCTTATCGAGTGATGATGACGATGAAGACTGATACTTTACTTCTACTTTTACAGTCATTGCACTTATACGGTCCTATCACTTATACAGTCCTAGCACTTATACGATCCTAGCACTTATACGGTCATTGCATATTGTACCCCATTGGGGCTTGCCCTAACTTGATCATAGTCACTAGCCAATAAACGCCAGTAGTCTACTGCATAAAAATGTAATCCATTCTTCAAAAAGACAAACAAAAAAAAATACCAGGTTCCTGGACCATCGGGCAATAGGTACTCTTTTACTGATTGACTCACATGTACTGGGTCACTGATTCGGATCTCTATCGGTATCTTATCGCGGGTATTATATGCAGGAAATACCGCTACGCTTCTCTTGCTAAAATCCCATATACTTCTCAACTCTCCATACCTCGATACTTCTCCACACCATGATACTGTTCCGTCGCTATTCGCATGTATCAGCGGCTGTGGGTAAGCTCATCAAAAACCAAAGCTTGCTTAAAACACAAAGTTTCATCAATGGCCAATGGATTGACTCCCCCTCTAAATTTAAGGTTAATGACCCCGGAAAATTCCCAAACCCCTCAGCTTTTATCGCCGAAGTGTCTTCATTTTCCACCCAAGACTATAATCAGGCAATTGAAGCCGCTCACAATGCTTTTAAGCTTTTCCGCCGCAAAACTCCTAGGGAAAGGGGAGATCTTCTTCTTAAACTCCATGCGTTGATGAAGGAGAACCATGAGGACTTGGCCCGACTCATTGCACTAGAAAATGGCAAACCTTATGCAGATGCTTTTGGAGAAGTCACGTATGCGGCTTCGTTTTTCCAGTGGTTTGGTGAGGAAGCTGCCCATACGACTGGGGAGGTTATTCTGTCTGCAAATCAAGCAAATAAGATTCTTGCCATTCGTCAACCAATAGGAGTTTGTGGGATCATTACCCCTTGGAATTTCCCTGCTGCTATGATTACAAGAAAGTTGGCTGCTGCCCTTTCGGTGGGATGCACTGCCGTGGTGAAGCCAGCTTCGGAGACTCCCTTGACTGCTTTGGCAATTGCACTGCTTGCAGAACAGGCAGGGTTTCCTAAGGGTGTTATAAACGTGGTGGCATCACAAGATTCTGCTGAGGCTGGTAAAGCCTTGTGTGAACATCCATTGGTGAAGAAAGTCTCGTTTACTGGATCCACCAATGTAGGAAAGATCCTCATGAAACAGTCTGCTTCGACGTTGAAAAAATGCTCGTTTGAATTGGGTGGTAATGCTCCATTTATTGTATTTGACGATGTGGATGTTGACGATGCTGTTTCTGGAGTCATGGCATCGAAATTCCGCTCCAGTGGTCAGACATGTATCTGTGCCAACCGCATCTTTGTTCATGAACTGATTTACGACGAGTTTGCAGCCAAGTTGGTTAAGAAATTGCAACAGGAAACCACTTTGGGTCATTCTCTTGAGGAGGGTATCACGCATGGTCCTTTAATCCATGCCAAGTCCCTTGCTAAGGTCCAAGAACACATCCAGGATGCTGTTTCCTTGGGTGCCGAAGTGTTGGTGGGCGGAGAGGCACGTCCCGACTTGGGCGACTTTTACCATGAGCTCACTGTTTTGGGTAATGTTACTCGGGACATGAAGATCTTTCTGGAGGAGACATTTGGCCCTATCAGTCCTTTGATCAAGTTTTCTTCCGATGAAGAGGTTCTTGAATTGGCCAACGATACTAATGTAGGTTTGGCCGGTTACTTTTACACCAAAGATTACAAGAGGGTGTTCAACATAGCAGAAGAATTGGAGGTGGGCATGATTGGAGTGAACACCGGTGCCATTTCCGAGGCCAGTCTTCCTTTCGGCGGTATCAAAGAATCTGGTTTTGGTAGAGAGGGTTCCAAGTATGGAGTTGAGGACTACACAATTGTGAAGTCCGTGGTGATGGGTGGACTATAGATTATTACATTAAAACAACAATTAGATCAAGAATTCGATCAACCAGTTAAGTCTGATATTAGATCTATATTGCTATTATCAGGAATCATCTAAAGGACTACATGAAAAGAGCTTGTTCTTCTTGGTGTATATTGTACAGTAATTGAGGCCAGCACAGCGGAGCTCAAAAAGGTGGCTGGTTAGCCATGTACAGATTGTCCAATCCATTTCCGTGTAGTTGGTTCATGGCATTATACTGATCCACGTTATGTGGCATTGGGTAGCCCTGATGAAATCCCATGCCTGCAGCTTCTGGGTTATGGGGTGCACCCATGGGCTGGTTGTTCATGGCAAACGGCATAGAGTCCATAGGGTAAGGTTGCATTTGGTTGATTTGAGGCGACGAGTGATGGCTAGCATGCTGCATTTGGTCATGGTCCATGGGTGGGGCCATTTGCTGTTCCATGCTCATTTGCTGTTGCATTTGCTGGTTCATCTGTTGGTTGATGTGGTTGGGGCTATCGATGCTGCCTATGCCTCCAAAGTTGTCGTGCATGAGCACTTGGTCTGCATCGTGGAACTGTCTGTCATCGGGCTCGAGGCGTGTGGGGTCAAAATCTCTCTGGTCCAAACCGTTCAAGTTCTGGATATCCGTGAAGATGCCCTCTGGAGGAGTTTGCTGTGCAGTCAAGTCGAAGTCTTGATCTTCGCTCATTGCCAAATCATGAGCTTGAGTCTCTGCTTGGACTGCACGGCTACGTTCTTCTTCAGCCCGTCTTTCTTTGGCTCGCTGGTAAAGGGACGAATCGAACCCAGGCACATCCTCCATGCGTTGCACTGGTACTTTTATATTCATCTTGCGGATATTATAGCCCAGGTTAAGCGAGGAGCTGGATTGGTACTCTTTAAGCACTTGTCTATAAGCAGGACTGATGCTTTTTTTGCTAAGAAGCTCCTGCTCCAATTGAGCACCCAAGGTCATGATCTTCTCATCCGTGTCCTTATTCCTCAGTGTGCTTGTGTTCTTGAGAGAGGCCACTTCGTCTCGAAGTTGCTGTACCTTCTTCGCTGTAAGTATATCCTTCTCGATAATCCGCAGAAGTTTGAAGTCGCCAGGAACAACGGCCTGTTTGGCCAACTCCAACTCCTCTATGAGTTGCGATGCATAGATAGACTTGTAGGTCAAGGACCGAAGACCACCGTCCACAGTATTGCCGTTAAGTATAGATGAGGCATATCCAAGAGGGGCAACACTCTCGTTAGGCTCTTTGTATTCGGAGGAAATGACTCGGGAACTCATTGTTGGGGAGTAGTAGGAGAGTGTTATTTTTTGACTGACAGAGAGCGCGGTAGATTTGATGTGCGCACGACCAGGATCTAGTTAAGTATACCAATACTGAGTGCTTCCCCTCCCTCCATATCCACTAAAAGGGCTTGTTTTAATTGATGGTTTGTGTTCGTTTAATTTCATTCAAAATGTGTCTATTGTCTCTTGAACTTCTCTATTGAGTCATCCCTCACGTAGTCCCGGAGTTATACCTAGTTATATCTTCCCCTCGATTAAAGATTCCTCAATGCCATCGATGAGCCCGTCTATATCCTCAACTCGAAGCCCACAACTGATGCTGATGAGTTTGCGGTATTTATTCATCTTGGTGTTGATGGCGAAGTCTCGAACCCCGCCCGCAATCTTTTTCACTAATTCGGACCGCTTGAGTTGCATCTTGCTCAACTCCACTCCCATCTCCCATTGCTCATGCGCATTGGAAGCACCAGTAGAAATCTCGCTTATCTTGTTCTCATTCTCGTGGATAAGGTTAGTCAATTCATAGGTTTGGAGTTTTTCAATCGTGTATAAAAGCTGCGTTTGCTTGTGTTCAATGGCTTTCTGAAACAACTTCACCTCACGATCAACCTCGGTTCGTGCATCAGCAAGAGTGCTGACTGGCTTGAAGTCGTTTTGATAGAGAAGAACCTGCACTTTCTTGAAGCAGTCCTTGCGGCGATTTTTCTTTTCCAGCAAGAGTTTCTTGATGCGTTCGTCTTCACGCATGAGGTCCTTGAGTTCTTGCTTGTAAGACTTGGCAAGAGAATTCACCATTCCATGCATCATCGATGACAAGTCGTTGGTTGGCAACACTGCCGTTTTCTGCTCGATTTCCCTATCCTCGGCTTCCCTTAATAAAGCCCCGTCTTGACCGATTTTGGGAGGTCTGGGCGTCATATCATTTGAAATAGACACTGTAGAGTTTTCAAACTCTTCATTGAATGGACTAGGCTTTTCTGAAATCACCCCCAATACACTATGTTGTTGAGCTGGTTTGAAGTCATCGTAAGAGCCCTTGGAGGTATCCTCCAAGAAAATGTTCTCCTTGTTCTCGTCAACAGTCCCTGCCTGTTTTTGGAGTAACGTCCGCAAGTGCTCCTTGCTTACCCTGTCACGAAGCTCGTCTTCTTCCTCATCCTGAATTGTAGTTTTTTGAGTGTCTGGAGTCTCCATGAGACGGCTGGGGTTTCGGATGGGAGTGCCCAAAGCCGTTGCCGTTATGTGTTTCTTGGCCGAATCGTTTGCTTCCAGGTCCGGACTACCTGACACACGCACCACGGGAATGTTTTGCTGATGGAGCTGGTTTTGCTGTGATTGGTTCTGTTGTTGCAAGTGGTGGTCTTGTGGAGTGTTATGAGACAGGTTATTGACATGGTTAAGTTGGGCAGCATTGGTTTGAGACGTAGCCAGCAATTGCGAGTGGTTTTGCTGAAGCGCAGGCACCTGCTGAAGTGGAATATGTGGAGTATCGAAATTGTAAACCATCAAACCTTGCTGAACAATCATGGCCTTGGAAGTCTGGTTGTTGGCATTGACAAGATCATCCCTAGCACCATTGGTTAAAAAGAACTCCACAAGTTCAGGACACCCAGCACGAGCAGCCAAGTGCAAGCACGTATCACCATTGACATCTTGATGATCCAACACGTTTTTAAGCAAGTTGATCCCAGAACTTTTGTTGTTACCCGACATACCATGCAACTTGTTATAGATTACCGTTAGGTAATAGTTGAGTGCAACTAGCTTAGAGCGCACCTTCGAAAATTGACATAAATAATGTAACGGAGTACGGCCATTTATATCTGTGTTGATGAGACAGACCTCGAGAGCATCCACAATACTTGGGAAGTTTTTCAAGTCGTAGCAATTGTTAAAAGAAATGCATTTGGATAATGGGTTAAGGCCAAAGTTACTGACCACAAGCGGATTGGCTCCTTTGGAAAGTACCAAGTGGACCAAGTTCAAGTTGCCTATGGATGCAGCCCAATGCAATGTGGAATGTCCCTCGTCATCTATCGCTTCATTGATGTTAAAGTCAGTGGGCGGGTTGTATAAGAAGTATGGGATAGGAGCATTGTCTTCGCTGAAGAAACGTAAGAGTTGAGATGCGAAGCTATTTTCTTCTTGCATGGGCGCATTGGCTATCTTGTGCTCCGCGGACGAAAGTGAGGTATCGGAGTCCCGTTGGTGTTCCTCGGACCAGTTGGTGTCGTTGGTGGACTGTGATACATTTTTGCGATTGCTCTGGAAAACGAGTTGTTGGTGTGATATCTCGTCCACCCCGGTGAAATTATTCTTGGGGAACTGCAACTGTGTGGGAGTGTAGCTATGTTGCGGTTGCAGCTGCGAATATGACTCGGGTATGCCGTAGTTGAAGCCTCGCTGGTATGAGCCATTGGGCAAAAACTCCGACTGCTGGAATGTCGGTGGCAAGTGAGATGAGTGAGGTGTACTTGTAGTAACAGGCATTTGGGGCATATTGGACATGGTACGGTGCAAGCCTGAGTTTGTCCGGACATTGGCATGCGACATGTCTTGCGTAAAAATAGCCAGTGGGGGGAGATTGTCATCGAACTTCATTTTCTTTGGCGGCGAGTCCTTTTTCATTTTCTTGACATACTTGCGTTTGACCGGTGTACCATCCTTATTGGTGGCTTGTGTGAGTGGCTTCGACTTCTTTGGGATGATCACGGCCGGATCGTTGGTATCCACGTATAAAACGGGCACCAATTCTGCAGTGATGCCATATTCTTTAGCCAAAAGCCGTGCATCTTGCAATGGAATCCACGTACCCTGGAAACGACCGTACCCTCCCTGGACTTTTTCGTGCTGACCTTGCTGAACTCCTTTTTCAAGGATCTTTGTACGCTTAGCCTTGGGGAAGTTGCAAAGCTTCAAAATCTGGGTTGCATTGACCCAGTCGTCTTTGCACCTCCTCATGATGGGAGATTCCCCCACCGAGCACTCATACACATCAATCTAGGAGTTAGTAAATCTAGGGTGAAAACTCAAAAAGCTTGTTGGACGTGTAATTGTCCAATTGGGAGATCTGATAAGTATGGCGATAGATTTAAAGAAATATATATAAAATTCGGGACATATGGGTAACATACATTCGAGTAGGTGGCGATATAAACCGATGGGTGCTCATAAGACATGGTTCTGTGAGGCTAGCTTGGAGCAAGTGAGTAGAGAAGAAAAAGATATGTGCGGGCAATTTAACGATTTAGGCGATATTAAACGCGTAGAACAGTTGTTGCACAGAGATTGCGCGGTGCAGGTAAAGTACAATTTTTAAGTGATGGATGCCTCGCATATAACGCGTACACTTTCTGAGATGGGTCGCCTCAATCCAGCCAGTGATAGAGATGCGCCAAATGTACCTGGCGAGACAAAGTGAATAATAGGAGACAAAGTGAATAATGGGAAACAAACTCATTTACCAAAATTTTTACTAATAAAAACCGTTCCAAATCGGAAATTCTTACTAAATTCTTTCAAATTTTTGAAAGACAAAGTGCCCTGGTCACTTTATTAACGATACCCAGGAATGAATCCGAATAAATCTCTCATAATGGGCATAGGGGCAGTATTATTATTACAGATGCGTCATGAGCTGCGTTTATAATAATGTGAGTAACCCATCTTCAAAGTAATGACGTGTAAGCTTAAGAATAGTACTCTTTTGATGTTGAAAAAGTAGACGTCATTGTCGTCGCGAACCAATAATTCCCTGTGCAACACATTATTTCCCAATTAGGTAAATTCCAAGAAAAATTTTCCCTTCTGGTGAAAAACAATCCGAGGGCTGGTCACCCCCATTATTGGCATTGTCCTTCAAATACTTTTGGTGATTCATGGGTTTGAACGTCTACTTCCGACACCTTCGTAAAGAGAATGCGAATATCCATAAAAGTCCTACGAAAAAAAAAATTACACTTTAACTAAATAATATTTACCCCCTCCCCCTCCCGCCCTAAGCAAATCCTTTCTGTTCGGCTATTTTGCATGCTTTTCATTGGACTATCTAAATTCCTAATCTCCACCTCAAAGCTTATCTTAATTTAGTGTTTGGAAAGGACATTATAGGAGGAGGCTCTCACTTAACCACCGGCCAAAACCCTAGATCGCACCTCAATGGGGTCAGAACATTGACGAAAAAAAAAATCTCTTTTTGAATTTGTAGCATTTCTTCCGAAAGAGCTGACTCGGATTCGTCAAATACAATTTATTCAATAGGAGATGTAGCGAAAAGTCCGAACTTGAAAGCTTACTGCGTTCACGGTTGGGCTCGGTGCAGTCTTATCAAAACACGCGCAAATCCAATACACAGGTGGATTCTTCTCGCAGGTAGCTTCAAATCGGCGTCTCCTTCCTTAAACCCATGTCTGCTGTTCTCGATGAATCGTTTGATGAGTCTTCGCATATGCTCCCGCTGAGGAGACAGTCTTTTTTGGAGCAGCCGTTGGGCCTGTTCCGGGGACCTAACTCTTTGCACCACTTCGCTACATCTTTTACCCGGGCCCAGTCCTTTGCTGCTCATAAAATCGACTCTGACATCAAGAAGAAACGGTCTTTCTTTGTGAATGATACTTCTTCTCCAGAGGATGAGCTCTTCGATCCTGAGCTTATGATGGCCCTGCAACATGGTGAACGCTTGAGTACTTTATTGAATGAGTCTACTCATCGTTTCAATGGGCCTGCCAGTTACTCCACCAACAACGAGGTATTTTACCAGGATGATGTGGTAAATATAATTAACCAAAGCAGATCGAGACAAAACTCGTTTGCTCCTAATTCTGCTCCCATTTCTATCAAAAGACGTCAATTCATTTCTCCGTCTTTCTCTTCAGAGCGCTCAGCCTTGTCATTGGCCTCCACCGCATCGCACTTTGGCTTGAAGAAAGTCGAAGATCGAGAGGGTAATTTGGTCACGGTTATTGCAGGTCAAAGTACTGCTCCACAAACTGTTTTTAACTCTGTTAATGTGCTTATCGGTGTGGGTCTTTTGGCATTACCAGTGGGGCTCTTAAAAGGAGGTTGGGTTCTAGGTGTACCCATCTTAGTTCTGTGCTGTGCTGCTACTTATTGGACTGCAACGTTGTTGTCGAAGGCTTTGGATACGGATTCCACCATGATGACATATGCAGACCTTGGCTACGCTTCGTATGGGTCCGTGGCCAAACTCTTGATCTCATTGATTTTCTCCATCGATCTTTTGGGCCTGGGGGTTTCTTTGATTTTGATCTTCAGCGATTCGTTATTTGCGCTTGTTGGTGATGATGTTTACTGGACAAAGACCAAGTTTAAGGCTATAGCATTTGTGGTGTTGACGCCTTTTACTTTCTTGCCCTTGCCAGTGCTCTCCATCATTTCGCTCTTCGGAATCTTGTCGACGATTTCCTTGACCATCGTGGTGTTTTCCTGTGGCTTCTTGAAGCTGACTTCGCCAGGCTCTTTATTACAAGTGATGCCTACCAACCTCTGGCCCAATTCGGCCTCCGAGCTCTTCATTTCCATGGGTATCCTCATGGCTCCATTCGGTGGACATGCCATCTTTCCAAACTTGAAATCAGACATGAGACACCCAGAAAAATTCACCAAAACCCTCTTCACCACTTACTCAATCACCATGCTCACTGATTGCACCATGGCGGTGATTGGCTTTCTCATGTTCGGAGCTTTGAACAACAATGAGGTCACGAGTATTTTGCTTGAGACTTCGGGTTACCCCTCATTTATCTACCCATTGATCAGTTTCTTGATATGCATTATTCCGCTCGCAAAAACCCCTCTCAATGCTAAACCTATTATCTCCACCTTGGATAGCTTATTGGCATTGGATATTTTCATTGAAGGTGAGAGCACGTTCACCAGCACTATCAAGAGCTTTGGGAGGCTCTTTGTCAGGGTAGGAGTCAACTTCCTCTTTGTTGCTTTCGCCGTGTTGATTCCGGAATTCGAGAAGATTATCGGGATTCTAGGCTCGTCTATATGCTTCTTGATTTGCATAATTTTGCCGTGTTTGTTCTATTTGAAACTCTGCAAAGACCAAATCCGAGCTTTAGAAAGATTGCTTGTGCAGACTACTTTGGTGATTTCTATTGTCTTAGCGGTGGTCTGTTCCTACACGACCATTGCTTACTAATTGGGGTACACTGTGACCAAAAGGAACTTTGGTTCCGACGCAAGGCATTTGAAATGCAATTTCTGCATGCATTTATTGGAGTAAGCATCAACAACAAGATATCTCTCAGTATCATTGGCTCTCTAAGAACTTAATAAACGACTGTGTAATTTGAGTCATGAAAGTAACCAAATACTTCCCGGACATTACGAAGTCATAGTTCAACTTCAAGAAGACTGCTTTCTCGTCTATAGCAATTCGTATGAGGTCATTTGCGTCTCTAAAAATGAACTCAAACAAATTTTTATACTTCAAGTTCTGCGAGTTGAAATTATCTTTCATGGAGAACTTGAGGAGAAGTCTTTGAGGCTTATCAAACTTGTTCTTCTTGAATGACACCGTGAAAGAAATGGTATCTCTCTTTACACCTTTGGACTGGCCTGAAATCAGTGAATTGACCGTGAAAGCAAACTGAACGATGTCGAGAGATTTGAACCTCGGATCGAAATGTAGCCGGGGTAACTTGTTGGTCAAAGTTAAGTGGTCTGCTTTTTTAAGTTCATTGTTGACCGATTGGATTGCCTTGAATATGTTGACGTAGTCCTCGAGAAATCTGAAACATCCCAAAAGTGATTCGCTAGACCGGTTGATCTCCTGGTTTAAAATTTGGATCATCAAGTTCACATACTTATTCTCGTCTTGGTGTGTACTGAGAGACAAAACCATGGTCAGATTGGATTCTTTGAAATAGCTTGCATTTTCTTTTTCTTTTTCTTTTTTGACTTCGGGTTCACTTGCAGTTGTATCATTGACTCGCAAGGTAAAAGGTTTATAGTATGGGTTGCTCAAGAAGGTGATCTCATGAGATTGGTTGTTGATGACTTTGATGTCTGTTTTTCTCAATTGGTAGAGAATTTGAATGAGAAGATTGACCTTTTTGAGATTTTCGAACAAAGACCCAAGTATGGCACCGGACACAGACGCGTCTTCATCGATTTTTTTGGATAAGTCCACCGTCGACGAAATCTCAAATTGTTCTTTTTCGGCATTGATTTTGACCCCTAGTTGTTCAAGCGACTTGAAGTTGTAGCCTCCCTTGAGAGTACCCAATACTGTGAGGGTGACATTTGAAGCATTGAGCTTGGATGAATCTTCGTGAAGCTTCACCATGAGGAAAAATGTGGTGGCTGAGATGGAGATTGGAAGCAAGTTGCCAGAGTTGTAGAGCGCCATTATCGTGGACATTGGAGATATCATCATATCGGTCTTTCCATTCTTGTGGTTATCTGCTTCGTTTGAACCATTTTCGTTGATCAGGTCGTCAGCTTTCCTATTGGTTTGCCCTGAAGCTTCACTGATGCTCTTGGATTTGTGATCCTGCAAACTCACACTCATGGCTTTATTCGACTCCAAAAATGATTCTGGCAAATTAAACAATTCGTAATGCTTTTTGCCAAACGACTTCTCGAGCTTGAAGAACATTATGTCTCTTGCTTCCAATTCTTCTATGATTAATTGATTGATAATCAAATTCGAAGACGATGCTGACAACGATTTGAAGAACTTATAGTCTATTTCGTCATCATTTGCTTCAGGTAATTTTTGCACCCATTGGATCTTCCATTCGCCTTTAATGGATCTGATCTTAGCCACCCACCAGAATGCCTTGAGGGTTAAACCACTCACCATGTTAATCAAAAACCAAGAGGCCGGCCAGTTGCGGCACCGGTAGTAAACCAACTTGTTGAATGATTTAAGAGTCTTTTCTTCATGAATATAGTTGAGCAATTTGGTGGTTTCGTAGTCATTTAGGTTAATGATATCGTTCGAGATCCATTCTGTGGTGAGGAGTTTCGTCTTTAAGGTTCTGCTCAAGATCTCCAACCTTAATTGGATCAAATTATTGACCACGTTTTGCACCAAGTCTCCTTCACTAATGAAACTCTTGCTTCTGAATGAACTGGGAATACTGTTTATCTTGATTTGAAATAAGGTTTCACTTGGACCTGGATTGGTGAAATAGAAGTGCCCCGAGACCGGATTTATGGCAAATAATATTGTTTTTGCGGGGGTAATGGTGAGTAGTAGCTGGTAATGATTTAATATCACCATGGAGTCAGAAGCCACCGAGTCCCATTTACCCTGAGAAGTAGAAGTTGGGTATGATTCGGAGATTACCTCAAAATATCTGTTGTAAATCTTTTGCACCAATTCCTCTGAATGTTTGTTAATAATACAGCTTAAGATAGAGTCGACACTTAGGTCCTGGGGCTCAGAATCGCTTCTAATGGCATTTTGGATCAATTCAGACGCGTTCATGATGAAATGCCCATTTTTGAACCATCGGTAGCTGAGATTCGAGTTCTTATCGACTCCAATCTCAATAAAGGACTTCCAACTTTTAGAAGTATAGAAATTGGACCAATAATTGATGATGATTTTGGACGAGTTATAATTGAACTGAATGTTTCCTCTCCACTTGCTGTTGATCATCAAGCTTTTCAATTGTCTAGAAATAAGATAAAGCTTGAAAAAAATAGAGTACTTGTGTAGAACATCGTACAAGCCATCTAACGACAGCTTTAGTAGGATCTTGTTCACCAAATATTCAAGCTTCTCAAACGACGGTTTGGGAAGCACTGTGACAGTCTCCGAGTCCCCATGAGTTATTAGCGAAGTATTGGGGTTAATCCCAAAAAGAAACTGGAAATCAATGATGAAAAATGGTGATTTGTAATAATCTTCTTCGTTGTCTATGATCAAGTCATTGCCCACTGTAATGGAGACCTGGAACTCATTGGGGATCTGGATGATGATACGACCATCTTTGATGACATAGTTATTTTCAAAGCGCTTAGGAGGCGTCAAGAACGCCATTCGTGCCGTCAAGGCCAAGTCTAAGTCCCGTAACACCTGTAGCGTTTTTTCTGGACTCACTTTAGGCCTCTCAATGTAATTATACGATGGTAATTGAGGTCTTCCCTTGACCAACACCTCCAAAGCAGTCAATAAGTCGGAGTTGGGCAACTTGGCACCCGAGAAGTGGTTGAGCTCATTGATTCCAATGCTCAATTGTTCGAAAAAGAACTCCTGGCCTCGAAAGTAGTTGAGCAAATCTATAAGTTTGGAAATATCTTTCGAGTTTTGTGCCCACTTGACCAACGTATAAATCTTGATGAAGTCTTGACGTAACGATACAATCAACTTCAAAAACAGCTTCTTGCGAATCACGTCGCTTTCTTTGGAGTTGGCCAAGTTTTCCATGAGTCGCTTCAACTGCTTATATGCCTCTTGCGTATAAAATTTGAGTACATTCGACAAGGGGATGATATTATTGGTGACATGAGGGATTTCTGGAGGCGACATCCCGCTGCTCTTGGAGACCCCATTGGAATGATTGTTTTGAACAGATGGCTCTGGCATTTTGTATGGGGAATGATTAAGTTGAAGTGCCGGGTTCAAGAGCAATGTTCGAGACTAACCAAGGAATATTCAATAATCTCTTCGCAGTGAACGATTCCCGGTACGTAAGGAACTAGCTGTTCGATAGAGTTGATGTCTTCTGGGATGTGAGGTATTGCTATTAGTACACATTTAGTGAAGAATCTCAAAGAGCGGCTTCTGTGCAGGATACCCTTGTGGGTACGGGCCGTTTTCCTATACCCTTTTATTCGATCATAAAGTTTCTAGAGTCAGATATTGTAAGTATAGTGCAAAATGTATTATTTACATCTTCAGATCCTTTATATTATTAGCATTAGTATTAGTATTAGTATTAGTATTATTGTATTATATGTCTTTGTCTTATGATATTTTACAGTGGGTACTTCGCTCGGCTCAGTCCACACGACGAAGCGCATCCGGAAGGTACTCTTGGATCCAGGAGAAACGGTCATCCTTCAATAAGGCCTCGACTCGAATCCGATTCTCCTTCCGAACCAATAATGATTCCACAAGAAGCTTCAAGTGGGAAATGATTTCCTTTGTATTTTCGCTCAAGTTCGCATCTTGGAGCATTTGAGTCACACGGTACCAGTCCCAGTCGACCATGGCGATGCGGTGAGCAGGCCTGTTCTTGCTTCGGCGCCGGCGCAACACAGATGGAGATATTCCCGAACTGTTATCGAAAGATGCAGGAGGTGGGTCGAATGGGAGTCTATTTTCCAAAATGGAGTACACAAGCACTCCGACCGACCATGAGTCCAAGAGCTTGCCATCGTACTTGAGGCCCATGAGCAATTCAGGACTCACGTAGTCTTGAGAGCCGCACTTGGTGGTTAGAAGCTGGTCCTCCAGCTCCAATCTTTTGGAAAGACCAAAGTCAGTAATGGTGGATACTGCCTCATCCCCCCATTTCAAGTCTGTTTCGTAATCCAGAATGTTGGATATTTTTTGATTGATCAACACGTTCTCTAGCTTGATGTCACGGTGTATGATTAGCTTTTTGTGAAGATGAGCCACCGTCACCAATACCTCAGAGACGATGCGGATCAAAAACCGCCAAAATTGGCACGAAGACTTCCCTACTGACCAGTTGTCTTGTAGCCAGCCAAAAAGATTACCCCCAGAGCAGAAGTTGAGGTAGAATAGTTGCTGGTTGTTATTGGCATCCAACAAACGCCCAGCTTCCGGATCAGCCAATTCATTGCTATGAGTAAATGACTCGTTAATCTCGGCCTGCGTGATTGACATGATGAGGTTGTAGTCTAGCAACTTCACGATACAGGGGTGGTCCAAATGGCTCAAGATTCCTAACTCTCGCGTGATGTAGCCACGGAAATTGGACGCATCGTCACGAGGAACACTAATGATTTTAATGGCCACCACATCATCTGGCTGCTCAATATTGGATGCGGCTACCACCACACTGAATGCACCATTACCAATGATGCTTGAAAATTTATAAGTGCGGCCGAGCCTAGATGCATGGAAACTTTGTGACAGTAAACTATCAGCTTCAGATTCTAAAGTTGGCAGAGGCAATGCCACGCCGAGGCCACCGACTGGATCAGGATTTGAAGTATGGCGAACATATGGGGGGTTAGACACCTGCATGGAATCGATGGAAGCCAAACGTTTCCTAAAAGCCCGGTCGGGCTCGAACTCCGAAGCGATACGTAAACTTTCACCCCTAGGTCTATCAGTGGTTGAGTTTCTTTCGTGTCTTTCGTTTCTCTTCTTGATTTCAATTGTGCTTCTGGGAAACGGTCCATTGGCTAAGATAGGGGTCGGGAGCTTGGTGATCTTATCGTAACTCACCAGTGGAGACTGGACTGATCCAAGAGGAGACTGAACCGTACCAAGTGGGGACTGGACGGTTTCGAATTGAAAAGGAGCACCTAGCTGATCACCAGTATCTTGGTCATGCACAGGCACGTCTATCTTCAAGTTGTTGTTTAGATGCAGCGAGCGGAATTGCAAGCGGGTTTTCTCTGGTTCCTCTTGTCCATCTTGGCCACAAGCAGCCATCTTATGAAGCCGGGAGAAGTCAGGGTTGAACATGTGGCTCATTGTTTCTGCAGAGGCGATCTTGGTAGGAGAAACAGAGAGCTGGGCTTTTTGAGGCTTTGTCTGAGGTTTGAGCAGACGTCAGAACGTCGTCAGTGGTACGATCAGCAGGCGGATTTATCAGCACTATCGAGTACTGACAGGTTAAAGGAATGAGACGCCACTACACAGAACCAATTGGCTATTCAGAAATGTGCTGGTGAGGGCCAATCAAGAATTGTAGTGGAGGGTCTGGTGGGATTCAACATAGCGCCGCGGTCCTGTGTGTGGGGGCCTGCTCAGTGCGCTTGGGTGCAGGATGCGTGTTATCAAAATTTCAACAGAACGGCAATGGATAAGACGTGACCGTGTGCTATCTCCATCACAACGAGTACATACTGGGATGGAATTCTAAAAAGGGTTTCTGTTTGCAGTGATTTATTTTTGCGAGGGTTTCAAAAAGTGTTTTTTTTTTTATTTTTTTTTTTTTGAACTCTTTGACTGAAAAATATCCTACCTTATTGTTTCCTGTTTTTTTTTTGTTTTTTTTTTTCATGGGTGACTACTAACTGTCAATTATTGGAGGCATGTTCCACTCATCAGTGTGTACTGCAGAGTCAGATCTCATGGCACCCTGGATTGAACGTGGGGTCAGCCATGGGAATAAAGTGTGCGGCATTGAAGGCCGGGGTTAGGAGCCACATTCGTATACTTAACAGCACTTTACTTTGCTAGCGGCTTTTTTCCCGCATTGAAAAAAAAAAAAAAAAATTGCTGTAGGGCTTTCTTTGGCTGTATAGTCTATTTTCCGTAGGTGGTGCTTTTTAGCCAGCCAGCTTGATGTATACAGGTGTATACAGGTGCGTTGAATGTGAGCCGCGTTCCAGCATCTGCAGCGTGGGTTAAGTATTGACGGAAATCCATTTTTGTTTAGCTGGTCTAATCTTTTTTGTAATGAGTATGAGCTTTTTGTTTTCTTCATGGTTTCTTCTTTTTGTTTTCATTTGTTTCATTTCTTTCATAACTAGACTGATTGGCTGTTTTTACTACGTACATATATATAGACTTTCGCATCTTGTCAGTGAGCACTGACTGAACTGTCTGTCTGAAATGTCTGTCTGAACTGTTTGTCTGAACTGTTTGTCTGAGTGCAATGGAAGCATTGTGCTAACAACCACCCTAACTTGTAGAACACCTAAACCTTAGTGCCCGAAATAGAGCCTTAGTGGTCTTCCAAATGTCCTCGTTATTGGGGATACTCAAAGAAATCCTTCTAGCACGCGGTGGGCCCGCTCCAAACGGTCAATGCCAACTTCATATCTATTCTCATCAATCACCATGTCCAGAGTAAGTCTGCTTAACAGGTCGACGATTTTTTCAATCAATTGTTTTTCTCGCATAGGCAAGTTCAACAGCTCGAACTCCTCTCCAATCACTGATCCATTGATGCTTTCTAGCAAATGAACGAGTGTATTGTAGGAAAACGGCTTGAGACGTCCTCCAGAAGCGTCCTTATTTTTGACGTGCTTGGACTTTCTCTTGATACTCTTGCGTGTACTTCTCTTGACTGACTTTGGTCTCACTGGGTTGTTGACCAAGACTGGTTCTTCGATATCGTAAAAGTCATCGTCATTGGGAGCATTTTCTGCATTCTCTCTTCTTTCAATGGAAAGCTGTTTCTTCAAAAGCACCTCCTTTGGTATTTCGCCAGTATGGTTGCTACCACCATCTGACTTTTGAATGTCCATAGGATCTGCTTCCAGTCGAAGGTCTGCACCTATACTCTCTGTAGAGCCAATCTCAAGGTCGTTACTCTTTAAAGAGTTAATACCCGTATCACCAATAGGTTGTGCTTCAAGTTCAGTCAATGGGGTGATTTCTTTCTGGATGGGTGCAGTCATCATGGAATGTTCTGCAAGCACAGGTGAGTCGTCTTCAAAGTTCCTCTCAAGTGACTTCTTCATATCTGGACTAGGCTTGTAGTTTGAAGATTTAATCACACTTCTACTACTCTCTGCATCTGACGATACGTACCTGGATGAAGTGGTATCTAGAATCTCTGGATCTCTGGAGATGGGTAAAACCGCAGACCCAGTGTTACCTGTACCTGCCATATCTTCAATGGTTTGACTGCTGTGGTTATGCTCTTCGTCAATAGAAGCAACACTATGACTCAAACTTTGCTTGGAACGCAACGAGGAGTTTCTAGAAGTATTGCCTTGATTTTGAGCACTGAGATGCTGAGCATGGTTTGCAGAGGCCTGGCGGGCCTTTCTCATGTTAGCTTCATTTGGTCTCTTGGGAAGAACGAACCGCAGAGGACTGTCGCTTCCGGAAGACTCCACTGTGCTGTGACCCTCAGCAGTCTCGAAACTATCGGTGGAAAAGTTCATATTTTGAACCTTCCCCTTGGCTCCGGAAGATGCTTGCAGATTTCCTGAAATAGCATGCTCCACACTGGCACCCGAATATGTTTTTTGGATACCTTCACTTGAATAGAGTCTACTGGCAGCAGGAACACCAGAAGAAATGGACTTACTGGACGAGTGCAAGGATGTACCTTCATCACCATTGGAATTATCAGTCAATTTCAAATCATTGGCACTCTCCATGAGCTTGTCCAAGTCATCGCTGATATTAAGTGATACACGAGGATGATGAGTCTTGACAAAGTCCGTAGCAGTATGGCCACGAGGAGTGATTTCACTTACAGGTCTGCGCCTCAGGCGAGGCGGAACCGTGGCCTTGAGTTCAGTTTGAACCGTCATCTCCGGGCGGATCTCTGTTTGTGAGCGTCGTTTGATGGTATCAAGACGTCCAATCTGGGCCTGGGACTCTGAGAACAACGATTCTTCCTCATCAATAATACTGCCATCATCCTTCTTGTTGACGTACATCTGCTTGACTTCGCCCAGGTCGCCTCTCTGCTCTTGAACAGGGACCGAAACAGCCTTGCCGATTTCTGAAGGCTCGTATGAGGCTTGGGTAGCAAATGACGATACAGAGTAGCGATTGTCTCTCTGGTTGGGTGCCTGAGGCATCCACGATTCGCGCTTTGAACGATCAGTCATTGGAAGCCTTATTTTTTGCAGATTTCTTGGTTCAAAATATCTCTACTTCTGTATGTGCTGAACAATCCAGGTGAATGGACTTAACTAGTAAGATATAGAAGTTAAGAGGTGTTACTCGTAGCAAAGGGAGGGGAAAGATATTGGGTGCAGGAAAGATCAATTGCTTGTAGGGATATGGAAGATTAAGACTTTGCGTTTTGGATGTGAATCAACTCTAACTGGGGTTCCAGGAAGGTGTATGCACATTTGTCGTGTAAATCATTAATCGATATTTGCATGTTTTGATATGCTCCTAATTAGGCTGGCTAATGAGAAGACCTTAGTTAGGTGCATAGAGTCGCGCACCCTACCGTCCGCGCTGCTCTCTGGTCACATGAGTTACCACAATATACATGCTCTGGAGAAGGTATGCATGGACACGGGTTGCATGGCCAAGTGTTGCATGGAGAAGAGATGTACGGAGAAGAGATGCATGGCTGAATACTTGTTGCCGACGTCATACGTCTCACTTCAATACTGCCAACTTGAACTATGAGGTTCTCCTGCGCAAGGTACTGAAATTCCATCGCCAGGACTCTCATCCTCCACACATGATCAAGGATTATATTATAGCCAATCGCAGGCTTCAGGGAATAAATAAAAATTTGAATCCCCAGTATAAATTTAGTGCTACTCCCAAGCATGGCTTGGATCTTGTGCTTAATGTTGCTAGCACGAATCTAGAGCTCGAGCTATGGGACTTCTTGCGAACATACTGGACTCAGGCCGTGGAAAATGACGATGTGGTGAAGGCATATGTGCTCACTTGCACTGGTGCAGATATGAGCCGGGCCATTGCTTTAGTGGAAGCAAATTATCATCATCATCATGGTCATCAAAAACATGAACTGATATTCATCGGGTCTGCTCCAAAGACTGAGCTAGTTTCGTTGCTACTACGCAAGCTTCTCGAGAACAATGATTATCAGAATTCCTTCAAATTGTTGGACATCACCGTGAGCAGTATACACTCCATTTCTCGAGTTAAAAATACTGTTTTTAAACAATTTGGTGCTGGTGCCGGGATCTTGGCTGCGTCTCTGGCTGCTCGCCTATTGTTAGACTCCATGGATATCTGCACTCTCGGGCCGGACCTTATTTTCCTGTTTACTAGTGCAGCTATTCTCACTGGGCTTGGTTTTCTTGGAATGAAACTGGTGGACCTTCCTCGTGTATCTTGGAGACCACACACCAGTCTTCTATATCGATATACACACCATGAGGAAATGATAAGTCTTAACCGACTCGTGACATACTTTGAGGAGCACCACGAAATCAACGTTAAAAATTTCCATGTATCACGGGTGAGAACATGGGCCAATAGCAGCTCGTTCCAGGAGAATGACTACGAATTGATCCTCCCTCTGTCTCATGGCCTGCAGCTAGCCTCTCCTCAGATGCAAGTGCCTGATAAGCAGTATGAGAGCATGGTACAATACGTGAAGTCTGAATTGCTCCAGCGCAAAATGCTCTGGAATCCTTTGAATGAAGAAAAGATGTTTTTGGAGTTTTGGCTAAATCATGGCGAGAACTTCGAATGGGTCGAACCTGATCAGGACCCTGCTGAGATGCGTATTCTACATGACACCTAAGACCTGATAATACCAGAACTAGCCAAATATACCGGGAGAAAAAAAAAAAAAAAAAAAAGAGGGACAAAATCGGCCATCACAACTATACTATCCAATGACTTACTGGAGATATGTTGCAGGATTATGGGGAATTACTTGATGTATTGTATGTGCAGTCCGCAACACTCACTTCGCGTGTCGTACTACACTACTAAGTAAACATACCCTTACGAGTGGCTACCTTCTTAACCCCCCATACACAAGTGATGGTTCAGCGACGTCATGTCTTTTAATCGTCTACCGTCTCCGCATGACCTAGATCGCATTTCGCTGTTGGGATTTTCGGCACCTTCAAATGACATGCTCTTGGCTTCGTCATACAATAAGACCACCCTCTTCTTCTCGTGCTCCAAGAATCTGCTCCTAGGGCAAATCTCCCTGCCGTCCCCTATACTCGATACCACGCTATCTACTTCCAAAACAACTTTCGCTGGACTCTTGGATGGCACAGTGCGATATATTGACTTTGAAAACACCAAGGTCTCATCTCCGGTTCTGGGACTCTCTGTTGGTGACGACGTATCGTCAGGGATCAATAAAATCCGGTCTATAGGCAATAACCAACTCATTGCCACGTCTTTCAAAGGGAAAATATATCAGATTGACGAGAGAACCCATCGAGTCATGGAGTCTATGAATACAGGCAGCAAGATCTTCGCGATGGATGCATCTCACGACTATATCACGATGGGCAAGTCTCACCAAAGCGTGGAAATATATGATCTTCGAAACATGGCCGGCCCAGTATATACACGGCCCACCGGTCTTCGATTCCAAACCACATCTATCCGGCATTTCCCCTCAGGCGAAGGTTATGCTCTTAGCAGCATCGATGGACGTGTATCCATTGAATATTTCAACGATGCGCCCGAGATCCAAAGTGCAAAATACGCATTTAAGTGCCACCGGGCCAAAGATGCACAGTCGGGAATCGATACCGTGTACCCAGTCACGGGGTTGAATTTCCACCCACGCTACGAGACTCTCTTTACTTGTGGAGGCGATGGAAATGTATGTGTGTGGAATTGGGCGCGGCGAAAGCGCATGAAAGTGTTTCCGGTGGAGTATGAGCCACTTCCGCAGGCCATATCTCATATGGATCTCAATAGTACCGGAACATGGCTTGCCCTTGGGGTCAGCGATAGCTCATATGCAAGGAGTAGTTGTGTGGAAGAGATGAGAAAGGGGACAGGGACTTTATTTGTCAGGCAATTACTGGCACAAGACTGCGAGCCGAAGGGAAGACCAGACAACTGATAATAACCTAGGCAGAACATTACACAGGATGAAATAATGCACATGCAGAACTAATACATAATATCATAACAGCAGCAGGAATTAACCTAAAAGAATTAAAAAAAAATGAAAATCTTATTTATGTATATAATTATTTACTTTTTTATTTACTTTTTTATTTATTTATTTATTTGGGGAAGTACGCTCTATGTTGTGATGGCCTTGATCGGGGCACGTGACCAGCAGCGCATCGCAGCATGTAGTATACATCTCCATCAATCAATCAATCAATCAATCAATCAATCAATCGATAGATCAATTTGTCAACCATCACAGTAACATTCTACCGAGCTACTATGATGAGTGAAAACTTTGAGTCTAGAACAGACAATTTTGTTCTCTGGCTTCAGCGCAAAGATGTACAAAAATCATCCAAAATTACCATTGCAAATAGGTCTAGTATGGGTGAAGGTAGGTGCGTCATGGCCATAGAGGATATCGAAGAAGGAGAAGTGCTCTGTAAAATCCCCCGGACCGCTCTTTTGAATATCAAAAACTGCTCCTTGATTAAGGACCATGAATCCTTGGCCTCCACCCTCTCAGACCTACCCGATTGGGAAGGCTTGATCTTGACCCTAATGTATGAATGGAAGGTGAAGAAGGACTCCAGTCCTTGGCTGGAATACTTTGACGTGTTGCCCTTGAGAGATGATAGCTATACTATGAATCAGTTGAATTTCTGGCAGCAGTCGGAGCTTGAGCATTTGAGTCCTTCACTTGTTTTGGACCGAATCGGCCGTGACTCCGCAGCCAAATTGTATGCCACATTGAAGCCACTCTTTGATAAGTATATTGGAGAAGTATCCATGGAAGAATTTAATTTAGTTGCTTCTGTGATTATGTCATACTCTTTTGATCTAGATAATGAAAAAGAACAAGAAGAGGAGAAGGAGGAGAAGGAAGAAGAAGAAGAAGAAGAGGCCGATGAGGATGAGAATGATGAATCAAGTAGCCTGCCCTTCTTAAAGTCTATGGTGCCATTTGCTGATACCATGAATGCCCACTCCAGATACCAAAATGCTTATGTGCATGAAGAAGGGGAGTTCCTTGTGATTGAAGCCACCAAGGCCATTCCCTCGAATGAACAAGTCTTCAATACTTACTCTGTGGACTCAAATGCCGAACTCTTGCGTATGTATGGCTATGTGGAGGAACTTCCCATGGAGCTGGATGTAGGAGAGATTCCATTGGGAAGCATCAAACAATATTTTGCTGAGAATTCCAGTCTATCAAATGAAACCATTGATGAGATCGTCCAGATTCTCAAAGAGGTGGAGGTGGAGGACGATGAGCCTTTTGTCTTTGACTCTTTCAACTGCTATGCTAACGGTGAAATCGATAAGGAATTGACCTTCATGATTCAGTTTTTCGTGATCCTCTCTGCCATCAACCACCAGAAATCTTTCAATTCCGCTTCGTCTGTAGTTAAGTCTCGGGCCATACGCAGAGTCCATAAAAAAGTCTACCAGCTTTTGATGGGAGGGAAAATCACCAAACACATGCTTGATCATTACTTGAATATCGTGAGATCAAGGCTTCTGAAGTACCCCAAATCTGCATCTACGGCCCCTTGGGACCTGAAACCCGATACTACTGGTGTCTCCAGGGTCCAAATGGCGAAGATGGTCTTGTACTCTGAATACACCGCCTTGAGTGCTTGCACTTCTACAGAAACTGTTTTCGACTCCACAGTCATTGATGACGATAAACTCTTGAGGAACATCATGAAGAAAGATGTTTTCGAGGAGCACGTTTCAAAAAAGCAAAAAATAAATTAAATGTTTGAGTGTGTATGAAATTAACGGAGGCCTGCCGCATATATAATCACTTAATAAAAGGCCACAACAAAAATGATTTTGAACTCTATCAAGATTCGCTTGACTTCGTGCTGTCCAGCACCGGCAGGTCTGGAATTGATTTGGGTAGTTCCTTTTCTTGAACAACTAACGGGCGCCGATTAACGACTTCGAAGCCCTGTGATTTCTCTTTGACGAATTTGTTTTTCAATATTTCAAGCCAGGATTGGCCTGCGGGTTTGACATCCTTATCTGCTTCCTTTCTCGAACCAGCTTTCCAGTTCCTTCTCTCCCATAACTCTCTCATCTCCGGATCCATCGCGTCACTCAAAAAGTATTTGCGGTAGATCTTGTCTGCCTCTCGAATAGTGTAGTCTGTCTTTTGGATTCTCTTCTCCGCCTGCTGGATAAAAGAGCTATCATCTTCCAGACATCTCTCTTCTGGATCATCTAGATCACAGGCAGTATCGTCAATAGTCAACAAGTGCTTCTCACACTGGGCCCTATAATAATCAACTTCAGTTTCATTAAGAGAAGATTGCGAAGTTGGCGAAAACTCGGGCGAAGCATCTCTCACGTGAGCCAAAGGAACAGGGACTTGCCTGAACTCGAATTCGTCGAGTCCTTCATCTCCAGGAACAGTTTTTTCGTTGAGAAGTGACTTTCTCTTAGACTTCACGGCTCCCACTGCTGCTTTTGCAGTCAATGCAAAGCAGAAGATGACGTAAAGAATATAGTAAAGCCCCACCACCAAATGGATTGTCAATTGAGCGAACGCCACACATGATCTGGCATACTCGCTCATACGTAACTCCCGAATGTACGGAATACACAAGATTGTCAGTAAAAGTCTTGCGCACAGGATAACATGATCCAAGCCATACCAAGGGGAAGGAATAAAGTTAGGTTTGAAAACCAATTTGAGCACGTACTTGACGAGCTCAATGATACTCAAAAGAATTACTTGAGCCATGCCAAATGATTGCAAAAACACTATGATAAGCAGCAGTGCAACGGTGAAAAACAAGTCCAATAAGACAAACCCAAGCATCGAAGGCTTGTAGAAGTTGTACAAATGCACCCATATCACGATGGACTTGACCGAGGAGTAAAGCTTGTAAATGTTGCATTTCCTGCGTCTCAGGAAAAATTTGGGAGCGAAATAATAGCAAGCAAAAAACAACACTGCTCCCAACCACATCATTGTGGAGATTGCACCGGCTGCAACGGGTCCTTTCGCAGAGGGAACGCTGGGCAAATCGGGTAAGTTGCTAGTCAATTCATCAGGGAAGTAAGAAGGTAGAAGAAATTTCCAAGTTTCCAAAAACTGGTAAGGAACCGTAGGATTGAAGGCGTTGAGAGTCAAGAAAAATTGCTTGTAACTGTACAATAAAGAGTCATCATTAGAAGCCCTGACAAACATATGCAATGTAAATATCAAAAAAGGGAACCCAAATGTAGAGATGAATTGACGCAACACTTGACCCAAAATAGCCCAGCAATTAGTTGAGAGCGAGAACGAAAATGACGGAGCCTTGTTTTGCACTGGTTTATTAGCATGATTGATATTGAAACTGGGTTCCAATGAATGATCATTAAAGTCGTTTTGTTCGGAGATAGAATCCGTACTGCTGGTGTCTTGTGCTAAAACATTTTTCTTTTTCGTGGGACTGTGTTTCGAAGAGTAGCCTGGCGATGACTGCAGACCAAAGAAACGGTTAAGAAAAGAGCCCGAATTGCGCCTGACCATGATTTTGATGATGATGAATATCTGGTAGCAAATGACAGTGAAAGCGATCCAAATGGCAAGACAAATCATGAAGTTGGGCCAGCAATGAGTAACATAAGCATCGGAATTTGATTGTATCAAAGAGCCAAGCCCGCTGTTATGGTACGTCACGAACACATTATCTTTTTCGGTAAGCGAGTTGCTTTTCCACGGAACGAGGTGGATATCCATAAGAGTGCACCACTTGATCTGGCTGATTGCAGACAGGAAAAAGCCAGGGTATTGAACATTTAGTCCACCCAAAAACACTGCGTATTGAAGGTAATTAAGGAGTTTCGTGGGGTCTGCGTCCAACTGTCGAAGGAGACGTTCATTACAGATAGTCGAAGCCTCAATGAGAAAAGGGTTTGACGATTCCTGGTCCGGCGATAGCACCTTGATGAAGAAATTGACAATATAAGTAAACAAACAGATTGCAGCAACACCAAAGAATAGTAACCTTTGAAGGCTTTTCGCCTCCACTGTAGAAGTGACGTAGCAAACGGAGCCACCTATGATATCAGAGCTATTATCGTTGGAAACCACAGTGAAAGTAAACGAATATGAGCCCAAACTACCAAAGCTGGCACTAATGTCGGCATCATAATAAAGCACAAAGGAG
Source organism: Metschnikowia matae var. maris (assembly GCA_002370695.1). Lineage (NCBI taxonomy): Eukaryota > Fungi > Ascomycota > Pichiomycetes > Serinales > Metschnikowiaceae > Metschnikowia > Metschnikowia matae. Next base: position 178,163 of record NKZH01001756.1, on the reverse strand, counting down.
TCATTCTGGTATAGAGGACACTGGGTGAGGTTTCCCGTGGTGTTTCCAAAAAAAGACTCAATAGAATAATTACTCGTTGCAATCGAGTCGAAAGTCGAAGCATTGAACATCAGGCCGGTGAAGTTATCAGAATTCAACAGGTCGGGTACCGGAAGATAATCGGACCTCTTATAACGAGAAGTCCGGTTCGTTCCCACATGAAACGGGTTTTGGTTTTCCGGGAGTTTGGAGGCCGTAGCAATGAGTGATGACGAAGTGGAGGAGAGCTTGCCGTCATAACGAGGAGAGTCCCCTAAGTGAGAGGTATTCTTCACGGCAACATGGTCGCAGAACCGTAGATTCTCCTGGATGAGAGTCTTGCCCATGAAGTCCATCTTGACATTGAGCGTAGTAAAACGGTTTGTTTCAGGGTCAACATCAGATATCAACACATCGGTGGACGAGAGGTTGGAGCGGTCCTGGACCTGACTGTTGATGAAGAACTTCATCACTTTCTTATCCACATCGATAGCCACATATACTAGAAAAGGCAGGAGTATTCGGGCTTTTTTATCGCCAACAAGAAGCGGGTACGACTCGATGAAGCCCGCCGATATCAATCGTAGGAGGCTGATCACTAGGACAATGTAATATAGACATGAGCGCATGGCGATATGATAAGGGTTCCGCAGCGAATGGGAAAGATATAGCAAGAGGCAAGAGAAATATTTTCTGCGTTTGAGTTTGGCCCGGCCAATCAGCTATATTTAGTCTTGCTACTATCACGAGAGCCAGTGCTCAGGGGTATGAATGGGTGTTAAGAACAAGAGAATGAGCTGCACCAGAAAAAGACCGCAGCACGCAGTATGTGCGCGGAAGTGAGGCATTCCACCGGCCAACGGTTTCAGAATAATGACATAGGCTTTTAGGCCAAAAGACCTGGGGCTAGAAGTGTCCTGCTTTGGGAATATTTTTTTTTTTTTGTGTGTGCGGCTTTCAAGGGTCTAACTTGAAGCCTAAAACTCTGTAAAGCTTGTATTTTTGCCCTCTGGATATTTTTGGTAGCTTATTTTAGACTTTTGTTATGACAATGTAGAGTGCGGATTGAGCTAAAATGTAAACTGAACTTTACGCAGAATAAGCTTTTGGAGCTGGTTAAAAGAAAGCTAGTAAAAAAAGCAGATCTCAGGAGTTTATTAAAAAGGGTCTTTTTTATTATTGTTTTATTTCTTAAAGAGGTTTGGAGGGTTTTAAATAGGTTTTAAGAAAGTGTACATAGGGACTCCTAAACGTTTCAGAAGTGTTTATGAGATCTGAGTGTTTCATGTTTCAAAACAGTTTTACAAGAGGATCAAAAATTTTTGATGAGAAAAATGCCATTTACTTTTTAACTTCCAGGGAAAAAAAATGATTACATTTTGCCAAAAAGAGCCAGCACAGTGTATTTTGGCTCGAATTATGAAATTTCTGAATTTAACATTTATTTTATTTTCATGTTAAACCAAAAATTATGAACTTCATTCTCTGCGGTTTTAGCTCAGTTGGGAGAGCGTCAGACTGAAGATCTGAAGGTCCTGTGTTCGATCCACAGAAATCGCAAACTTTTTTTTGCTTCTTGGTCTTTTTCCATCATTTTTAAAACTTGGCTGGACCTGAACTATGTCTACCGTAATCCTACATTCGATTATCCTTTCCGTTGATTCGCTATATACATTATCCCAGTAGTGACTCTAATCGTTGACCTTTCTGAACTTAGGGTACAACCGTCCCGCATGGTAGTTCATGGAGCTTGCACCTGCCTTGGTAGGCTTGAATGTCTCCATACAAGTCTTCAATTCGTGCTCGAAGCCTGAGCACTGGCCCGACCCTTCTCCATTGGCCGCCCAGCAGTTCAATAGAGATGACATCAACACAAAGCACTGATTGGTGGACTTGGATACATTGGTATTTCTGAGCTTGATCTTGGGTAACGTAGGCAAAGCCTTGCTCTGGGCCACCTTTTTGTATGCCATTCTAGTGCTGAGGATGTGAGTTTGGTGAGAAAAATTTGATGTCTCTCCGACCGGAGCGCGAGCGCGCTATATGCAGGCGGTTACAATTATCACCAACCCACCAACCATAAGGCCAAAAGGCCAAAAGGCCAAAGAAGCAACGAAGTATAAAGCTTGTTTGGTCGATATCAATTAGTGATTCATTGTTTGATCTCTGTATTCAGCGTCTTCAGATTCATTGGTCGTAGTCATTAATTGCATTTTTGAAAACCTGGTGTTTCTGGCCGGAGCGTCTGGCAAAAAAACGACGCTGATGTTTGCGTGGTCGAGTAGTTAACCAGTAAATTCTCAGGAAACTACCCGACATGAGTTTCTTGTGCAAAAACACATCATAGTAGTGTGGCACCCGTGTGCGATGTTTCAAGACACGGGGCATCAATTGTGTTTCCACAGTTTGGTGGATCTGGTCATATGTCTTCTTCATAAAGGCTGCACGATCTTCCGACAGCTTGTACTTTATGCGGGTCAACGAGTCCATTTGCTCGCTCAAGTTGATAAGCACCACCTTGAACAAATGTCTGTAAAGATGACGATAATGTCTGGTGGTGGTTAACATAGAGCCATAGTAGGGAATGAGATCAAAGTAGTTCAAGGCATACTTGAACGTGGGCCCAGTGTACTTGGTGGCAAACGGAATCTTTGACACTAAGAGGTACTGGTTGGTCTTGATTTCCCTCTTCAAGCCCAGGAAAAGAGGGATGGTGCTCCGGGTGATTTCAGACGAGAGCATACGTTGCATCTTCATGATTTCCTCCTCCACTTGAGTCTTCAAGGTTGCCAGCTCATGATCCAAAGTGTTGTAATCCTCGATGTTCTCAAGCATGATTGGCTTACCCTCCAACAGTAGGAAATCCTCCGGAGTATTGGGTTTTATATCATGAGGCATTAGCGTTTCTTCAAGTGCATCGTCCTCCATGAAGTTGACTTCCTTCTTGTGGATGGGCACTTTGGTAGAAGTAGGAGACAGATCGCCAATCAACTCCACGGGAATTTTAAGTGCTTTGCTTTTTTCAGATAAAAATGCATTTTTGGTTCCATTTAATGGAGCACCCGCGAAACTCCGGTCGAACCCCACCACGTTGAAATGGTATATGCTTTCAAGTGCCTGCTCCAACGCCAGCAACTGGGTTTTTTGGTCTCTTCTTGCAAATTTGCATAAGTCAGTCAACCGTTTGTTGCGGATCGATAAGAGACTCTTGGTATCGATCGAGAGCCGTTTCTTATACTTATAATGAACCCCCTGATCGTTATCCAAATCCTTTAACGCCTCATAGATCTTCTCGATATCTTCCCACGGGGTCTTCATAAGGTCGATTTCGTCAGGAAGCCTACTTATGGCCTCGTGTCTTCTGAACGCTAGACTGGAGGGATGGCTTCCAAACTGCCTTCCTTCATCAAAACTGCTCTGTACACTAATATCGTGTTTACTCATGAACCCCAAGTTGAGCGAGCTTTCTTCGAGCTCCTTGGAGTATAGTTTGACGAAATCCTCGAGCGAATGGGTATTCTTCTTCTTGGAGGACTTGGATTTGCCACTGAAGGCCTGTTTTTTGGTTTCACCATCTTTTCCGACTTTACCTTTCAGGAGAATATTTCCAAGCTGTTTGAGCTGTATTTTGTTCTTCTCGGCATACCTGGAAGAGGAGGAGAACCCTCTGTTGAATATGTATTGGGTAGGATACCTGAGCATAGTGAATGGAGATAACACGGTGGCAAATATATGTGTTTTTTTGGTGTAAGAATCACACTAGTAAAATAGATCTGAAACACGGATTTGCTGAACACCGACCCGTATTGCCTGGTTTGGTGGGATTAGATCCTATGCCTTAGATAGTAGGTTTCAGGTAGTGCGAGCTCGGCCTCCGCGGCATGGGACATGCGCGTGATGTGCGTCACGTGACGTGATCTTTAAACCAGTTAGTTTTTAAAGATTAAGTCGTAAGGAGTTATAAAGTTTATAAAAGATCCGACATTTCTAGCATATTTCTGAGAATAATCTTTTTAAAGTGCTTAATAATTTTAAAGTGTTTGCTGCATTTCAATGTTTTTGAAGCATCAGTATGAGAATAAATGATAAAGACTACGCGCTCACGTGATCTACAATGTGTTAAAATACCCAGCCGTTAATTGTTCGTAAGAAGAAATGAATGTCATGAAAGTCGTAGACTTGAAGAGTCTGATTTAAATCGGAACATCTTCTAGTTGAGTGAGAATAGGCTCTTTAAGGTGTGCATGTGGAGGACGCTTCACTAGTATGGGACTTATCGAACCCACAGAACTGCACAGGCTTTGTCTGCCGTGACTAGTCTCATAGTGATCCAAGGAAAGCGCCGAGGCCGTTGATGAGCTTCTTGATATAGAAGACACCGCCGTGTTTCTGTGAATGGAAATGTATGAGGCCTCGTTGACACGAGGTGAGAGTCTGGTGGATGTGTATCTTGCAGGAGTGAAACAAGTGGAAGCATCGCTTTCGTAGCCCCTGCTAGGCGAGCGAGCATGCAGAGCAGCCTCAGCAAGTGCCAGCTGTCTTTCAAGGAACATTTGCATCTTCTTTGTGTTGACCAAGTTGTCCTTGATTGGCTGCAAAAAGTCATCCAATTGCACCACCATGTCTTCGTTGTGAACACGCACGTCCCAGTTTAAAAGGAATAAGAGCTGTCTCTCCATCAAGTTGACATCAGTCAAGGAGAACAAGCCTTCGGTGTAGCGAGCCCAATGAGCGTTTTTTGGAGAAGAGTCGTTATGGAACTTGGAAGCCAAGATTAAACAACTCAAGAAGATGCGGTGTCTGGTGCAAGGCAAGCCTTGTGCGTTTTTGGGGAGTTTGGCCTTCAACTTGTCCAAAATTACAAGTGAAGCCATCAAGGTGCCTGTGTAAACATTTGTGTAGCTGACCAACTTGGTGATGAAGGACATGAGCGAAGGCAAGGGTCTGCCGCTTTTGGAAGTCTGAACCTTAGACTCTTGACAAGGAATCACCTGCAAGGTCTTAACCACCAACTTTTGAATCATGTCAGGGGAAACAGGTTTCCGAAGGAATATGTTAAGCGCTTTCATATCGAGAGAAGAAACCATCTTGAAATATTAAGTATATGGAAGTTTCTTTAGGGGAAGGGAAATTGTATGAATTGCAAAAATGTCGAGGATAGTAGTATTGAAGGAGTCCTTATATAGTAAAGTCAAGATACTCGAGTTACCTGGAAAGTCTGGGGATGGAGATCGGATCGGACAAGCATCGGATTATATATACCTTGAGGATATGTAGGAAATTCCGAACCTAGTCGCGACGCATGATCGCGCTTCCCTAGAGACCGACCCCTTGTACACGATAATTGAGGCAGTGCGCATTGTTGTACGCGCGAACAAGTGCTGCTGGAGAGAAGATTCTAAGCCCGGCGGCTTAGGTACCTTAAGCACGATGGTTTTAAGGAGCTCAATTAGGGCCCAAACAGGAAGGAGCCTGAACTTGGGGAATGCTAATTACTAAGCTGAGACAGAACCACCTGACTTTGGTGCAAGCTCTAAAATCTTCTTCCATACCATCCAAGAATTTTGGATTCTCTTTTCAAAATTTGGCTTTATCTTTAAAAACCCCACTATGCGGGAGCTCATTGATTGATGACTTTGACAATGGCCCACTACTGACTTTCCCTCAGTGAGAAGATCGCCTGGAATAAGATCACAAAGGGGGGGAATCATATGTTTCAGTTTCTTTTTCATTTGCATTTTTCTTTTCTTTTTTTTTTTGGTTTTTTGGCACCCAACTGAACTGCCCCTTATTTTGCTCATAACGGCATAAAATGTTTCAGGTTCATCGAATTCGACTTCTTGGTGCTGGCAGTGGGCGGAGGTTTGCAGCATTGTTAGTCAGGCTGGAGCTTACGCACCAGCACTCAAGGATTTTTTTTTTTTTCTTTTTCTTTTGCTTTTGCTGCAGGTTGCACCCAAGACGCATTCACCAGCCGAACCATATTGTTCAAAGCACACAGTTTGCATCTGGAACCCCCCTTGAGAATGTATGGCCTTGGCTGCAAGTGACATCTTGAAATTTGTAAGGTGAAACGAGAAGAACGGAGAGGGAGCGGAGTTTTCGAATGGGGAGATTTGGAGCGGCCTCTATCGTGCTGAGCAAATGGGAGTGCCTATTATTCGCGATGGACGAAGATCTCTCTAATCCACCTACAAGGCGCAATTTCAAACCCATGCCATGGTTCAAATGTCTCCATATACTGACCTATGGAAAATTCACTACAGTATTAATGGCAAATTTTTTTTTTACCTTTTTTTTTTCCGTTTTCGTCTAATTTCTGCGTGGAACCGTTGAATACTCGGCTGGGGTGCCAATACCCATCTCCTGCACGATCGGTCGCAGTTTTCAGTCGAAGCCTTCATCAGCCATTGTGCTGCGGTGAAAGATGAAACAATGCCAAGCACTCATTGCCCATTGAGGCTATTGTCTCGAAGACTCTCTTGTTCATTGCGCCCACTTGGCCTGACTCGAAGTGACACGCTGAAATTCTCGTTTGTACCTTCGCTTGACCGACTCTCCAGACAGGGTCAAGCAGCATGGGTAAAAAAATAAAAAGGACAGGCCCGCTCCCCGTCTTGTTTACCAAACGCGATGAAGGGGAGGGACGCGCTCTCGGTCTAGATTCGTGTCCCCAACAGGCACTCTCCATCTCGCGTCTGCGAAAGGGACCTTGCTTCGACATCCTGACATCCCCGTGCGTTGGAATGGAATGGGGTTATATCAGGGGTAAAGGAGCTGGGGTCGAGCCGCACGTGAGGATCTGCAGCGAACCACATGTTTTCGCTTCTCGTCTTTTATGTTTTTTTTCTCTGTCTGCAAGACAATGCTGCTACGCATTCATCCAGGTGGAGAAGTTGCACAGTCTTGGACTTATGCAAAAAAACCTTTGTCTAGAATTAAGGTTTCGAGAATTCTCCGCCTCCTAGATTATCCGGCCTTCCAGATCCACTCTCCAAGAAATACCTAGCATATTCAAGCATTACTCAAGCATTACTCGATGTACTACCCCAAGTAATACTCGAATTAAGGTACTAAGAAGCACAACCATAAGCTTATTGTGACTCTAGACACGGTCTGACTACTAGCATAACCTTATGATAACCACTTCAAAAGTTTAAATGAAAAGCAAAAAAAAAAAAAATTCTAATCGAAAAACTTAAGATACATATTCCAGAACCTTAAGAAGCATATTTTAAGCATAGCCTCAGATTTAGCTTTAGAAGTAGCTCCACTTAAGATTTCTCGTCTAGTATAGTATATGGGGTCACACATTAGTAGATCAAACCTTAATTCGAGCCACCAAATAGACTATTAGACATTGAGTGATAATTCTTCTAACCATGTCACATGTCTAAAGCCTATTTTACTGTGTGACTAGTTTACTGTGTCACCCCACTCTACTATGTGATCTAGACCGGGCATTAGGTCTAGACCTTACTTACAAGGCCCAATCCGCATTAACATGCACAGAGCCACCCAGTGCGCCAGACAATAAGTGCACCATGTCACGAAAATTCCATGACAATTGTCACATAATGTGTTAGGAAAATGTGCTAAGAAAATGTGCTCTGAAATTGTTAGTATAACCTTCATTGGGTGACATGTCAGGAATATGGGTATACTGGATCGATCATGATTTGAGTACTCTGATTGGTGCACAGCATAATGTCATCATATTATGTCGAAAAGGTCACATACGGGTTGGTTCTATAACCGAGTTGGTGCTAACCGGGTTGGTGCTAAAGGTAAAATGGAGATGAGGAGAAAAGATTAAGAATGATGGTTAGAAATTTAATGGAGAAAGAAAATTTGCTCTTAAGCGGTGCGAGGTCCGGGTAATCCGTCTTGTGTGCAGGCTCTCTATAGTGAGGGTTCCATATGGCATATGGCATATGGCATATGGCTGCGAACAAAGCTTAATGTTCATATACTATTATCATATACTATTATCATATACTATTATCATATATTATTATCATATATAAATATTTGAGAATCCTTCGAATGCTCCGTTCATATCAAATGGCGGAAAGATATCTTGCTGTGGACTAAGCGGAAAGAACTTATCGCTGATATCATTAGGCGCATCCCGGGTAAACTCTCTCTTATTGTCTTCTTTCATGTTGCTGATCTGCTGCCAGAGAAGATCAATCTCTGGGATCTTTTCGAACGCAAAATTCTCCGCTGCCATTGGAGGAATATAGTCCTCCATATTGTTTTGAGACATGTCCTGGTAATTCTGAGGGAACTCAGGTGACTCCGTTTTGATCTGCGAAAACTTGGGTGGCTCGGTTTTGAGCTCGACTTCTTCTCCGTTGCTGGTTTCCCTATGTTCTTGAATGGGCATCATCCTGTCACCTGTATTGGGTGTATTTCGTGGGCTGCCCTGCACGACTCCACCTGCATGAGCTGATTTGAATTGGTCTTGGGCGGCGGCAGTGGTGGTGGTGTTGGTGGTGGTAGTGTTGTCGTTGTTGTTGATTCCGTTGTCGCCCATTGCACTCATTTCGTTTTTGATGACGTGCTCGATTTTGGTGTAGCATTGTCGGCAAAGTGCAAGGATCTCGTCAATCTGCGGCTGTGTCATCTCCATGAAATGGTAGTCCAACGCCTTGATTTTTTTGTTGAAGGCATCTGATGCGGTTTTCTTCAACACGTATGTGTGTGTTCTTGATATTCTCCATGCATAAAAGTATCTATGGCTCAATCGGGACAAGCAAAAACAGTTATAATTCACAATCTCTGAAATTATGTTGGTCAAGCTGCAGATACTCTCAAAACGGTGTCTATAGGATTCCGATGTCATGAACAATTGCTTGTGGTCGGAACGTTCCATCATTTTGAAGGCCTTGATTCTAGCACGTGCAACAATGCAAAAGAAGATCTGGTTGCATTTCTGGACCAATGAAATGATTGAATGGTTCAAAATAAGTCCAGGTGTTGTGGATGCAGAGTCAAAGTTTGACCGGCTACTCAACAACAAGTCTAAGATTTCTGGGATGAATTCCCCACAATAAAATGAAACAATCTTGGAAATGTAAGAGAAACTGAGGTCAAAGCGTTCCGTCTTCTCGAAATTCAAAAACAAGTGGTAGAAGATGGACATGGAAAACTGCTTCATGTTCATGTAAACTTTAAGTTTCAAGACTTTGACGAAGGGGAATTCCGGCGACTCCACCACTTTTTCCTTCAGCATTTCTGCGGGGTTGAACTCGATTTTCATACCAGGCAGTCCAGTATTGAAAGATGATTTGGAGCTAGATTTTCGAGACCTCCGCCGTATCTGTTCTGGAAAATATGGGTTCTTGTTTGACCCAGACGACGATGTATAATCTGATAATGTGCCCAAATCTTCAGATACCTTTTCCTCAAACATGTCCATCAACTGGAGGAGCTCTGATACTTTCAAGGGACATTGTAGCATGAGACAACGCCGGATCATCTCGCCGAAATTGCGGTAAAACGAACCAGTCCATGTTAGAAGAGAGCACAACTTGATCTCCACGTCATCGTTGTGCACATTGGATGCACCACTGGTGAAATGAGGACCCTGGAGATTGCTATAGTTGTAGTCAACCATGATGGGGAACCCAAACTGCCAAGCTAGCTTCAAGTCCATGAGCTTAATGAAGAACCACATTTTCCTGCAGACGTTGGCGCATCGGATCTCTTCCACCAGTAGCTTATGGTCACTCCGGTGTTCGAGGTCACGGTGTATTCCTAGGAAGTACCCAATATGGATGCACATGGCATTTAGAGAACTGGCCTCAAAGCCATCAGCAGAGTCTGTTTGTTCTGGGGCCACATCCGAATAAATCCGCTTCATTATCAAGCATTGAAGTACACTCAATGAGCTTTTATGTGCTCCAGGCAATTGGTCTAGACATGCCTGTACGTACTCCATGAAGTCAATGCTAACAGGATGGGTCAAGATATACTTGGACTCAAATAAAAGTGTTCTTTGTCTTTGAGACATATACTCGGAACCAGTACTTTCGCCGGTTGGGGGCCCGTTACTGTCCAAGCCAATGTCATCAGATAAAGAGTAGGGCGAGTTCACAATGTCTTCATTCTCGCTGCCGATATTGGAAAATGTTGAGAGGTAAGAGATCCGGAGCACAATGAGAAGAGTGCCCATGGTAGCAAAATCCTTCCTTTTTCGAATATTGATATGCTCAAACCTCTCCTCGGACTTGCACTCCGGCCCAAGAATGGCATGCACTTCGGCCCGGAAATACGTCTCGTCTAGAACACACATGTAAGGGTATACCACCTCGAAAAACCGCTTTATGAGGAGAAACAAAGCCCTCTTGTTGGGGAGAATGAGTTTCAACTTCTCGATGATATCCAATGATTGATCCATGGTGCCGTCAAACACCGTCAAGCCCAATGCCAAGGTCTTTTTGTTGAGCGTAGCCTTAAGGTCACGGCGAGTGTTGGGAGAGATTTGGGCCCATTCTAGAGCAGGATTTTCAGCCTCCACATTTTGCTCACTGGACTCAAACGCTTCCTGACTCTTTTCCACAGGGACTTTTTGAAATGCTTGTTCCCGGAGCTTTTCACTGGTCACGTCCCATAATGCACGGAGGGCCATATCTTTCTGGATATAAGAGAACCACGAAAATGGACCATGGTTCACATTTTTTCCTCCCTCTCTGGAAATAGAAGAGTAACCCGTGTAGAGGTCAAAAGCCTCATCCAAATCCAGTTTGTTTTCTGGGGACTCTCCCGGGCTCCGGGGCATGCCTTGTACACCTGCAGGAAATCCATTTGGAGTGTAGATGTGCCAGTTTCCTGGTCCCAAAAATGGCGCCCCGAAATCGGTGTACATTTCGGAGTTAAATCCCTGCGCACCCTTCTCATGGCCATGGAGTGCTTTCACCTGTGCTGGATCCAACTTTGGATTACCTCCATAGACCGGGGGACCAAAATTCCCATTTGGCCCAGCATACGGCATCTGGTTTGGGTGGGGCATTATGGGCGGATTTGGAATGGGATGACTCACATAATTTCCATTCGCAGGTAATTGTCCATTCGGGGGTAATTGTCCATTTGGGGGTAATTGTCCAGATGGGGGTATTTGGTGTTGGTTTGGGGGTACTTGGTGTCCGTTGACCTGTACTTGGTGTCCATTTGCTGGTGATTGGTTCAAGTCCTTTTGATTAGTCTGAGAATTAGAGTCATCGGCCAGAACCACCTTTTTTTTGGAACGCCTTTTTCGCTTAGGTAATTGCTTTGAATCCAGAGTATCCGCATCTTGTTTTCTTTTGAAAACCATTAACGTGCCTGCCATTTCATGGTTCATGACCCGGTCCTCATGGTATTCACATTCGTTGCCCACCTTATGCTTTATACACGAGGAGCAGGGCAGTTTTCGGTCACACCTGACCTTGCGGCGTTTGCATTGGTTGCACAGAAGCGGGATTCGCTTAAGGCTGCTCAACTTGGTGTTGTGCAGCAGGTCTTCGTTCATTGTGCGCTTTTGCAATTTTTCTTGTCTATGTTATATCTAAGCGAGTGAGTAATTGCTACTTGATGCTTCTCGTGCATGCGCGGAGCATCACCTGAGTCAACGCTGCCTTCTATTGAACACCTATATAAGCTTCTTGTGGAAGATATCTTGCTTGGTATTCTGCTTCTGGTTGTTTGCTTCTTTGGGAATGTACTGTTTTGCTTTTCGATCCTTTGTTCTGCTCTCTCTTGCTGCTTCTTTTCTTGCTGTGTCCATTGTATTCCTGCACCTAGCGCTTCCGTGCAGGCCCCTGTGCCACATTACAGTACCGACTCAATTTTCCAAATACCCATAGAGCTCGAACATCTTCAACAACTCATCATTTCCAATCATACTTTGCTCATCAAAAATTTCTTGGCAGTCTCCTTGTGCTTGCTTTTCCTTTACCCATCCGTAAGTATTCACCGTGTTGTCGTTTCCATACATTGCTCGGTTGGCCGCTGTGGCATTGAAGCCTGATGCTGTTGTCTGTAGACCATCACTGCCCATATTCGAGTTGGTGGTAATTTCCGTCGGAGAAATTGACTGTACCCCGGTCATTTTGCCATCAATTGCTCTCTTTTCCTCTGTCCTCTGGTGATTTTTTTGGCGTCGTATGGATTCTAACTTGGCTAACCGGAACTCTTCGCAAAGCTTGCACATGCTCTGTAATTCGGGATTGGACATGAACTGTAGCATATTTGTGCCGTTGTGGAAAAACGTCAGTTTCTTTGTGTCAGAGAATCCTGCTAGCAAGAGCTCGGGATTCTCCATGCACTGCTTCAACACGAAAAATGCCATCACGTAGATTTTGTATGAGTTGATATAAGTGTTACTCATACTCTTGAAATGGCCCACAAACAACTCAGCCTCAATGAGCGAAATGGTGAAAAGATTGTCCACAACTTCGCAACGCTCCTCAAAATTCTCGGTTTCATCATTTCCTCCTCCCTCCATCTCTTTGATGGCCAACGTCCGTTTATAGTTGATCAACCGGATGAAAAACGATGACACAAAGTTATGGGTCTTTATCATGCTCCTTTCGATGCGAGGTGTCAAGATATAGTCATATTGTCTGCCGAAAAGCTCTTCTGAATTATCCAAAGCGTACGACATGATGTAGACTAGCTGGACCACGGACCGGATAAAGATTTTGAATAACTCAATCCCGGCTCCTATTTCTGCATCTTTATCTTGATCAAGCTTTTCCTCGTAATGGAGAACCACCAAATAGTATAAGCACGACAAATTGGCTCTGGTGTTGATGAACAAAAGGAAACGGCGTACTTTCATGAACGGCTCCTCGTTTTCCCCCGCTTTTCGAGGTGTGTTTGGCTCCTTGGGCGCAGGACTGCTTATGTAGTCCCGGAAGAAATCTTTACCAAAACACTTGAGGAAAATCTTTTCCAACTTGCTTGTTTCCGACAATAAATCAATGACTCTCAATTTCTTCCTCAAATTGGTCACCTTCGTGACTATGCTGCGGTAGCAAGCACTAATCGAGTCCACTTTCGAGTTGAAAGCACTCACCTCCTCTGAAAACAGAGCTGATGGCTCCACGTCACTATTATCCAAATTCTGCAATTTCATTGGCGTTCCACAGTAAATGGAGTTGTTTGCGTCGGCATTAACAATGAAATTCCAGAGAGACCGCCATGTGTTCACGAATTCCGGTTTCTTGGAGATACTGTTGATGGTATCGTACTTGAGGGGATCCCTGTTCAAACCAATGGAAAGGGCTTGGTTCACAATGGCCCCAAACAACAATTGGGAGTCAGAACCACTCAACCCAAGACAATCATTCGGTAGCACCGACCTAAAGAAGTATAAAAGCGTCAAACTTTGTACGGACTTGAAGGTCGTCATGATCTTCACTTTCTCCTCCGATAAGCACAGGTTGATCACACTCAAATGCTCTTCCGACTTAAACCGCGTGATATCTTTAATCAAGGTGATTTCCAAGTCAGTGTATTCCATATCCATTTCCTTGTTAGGAATCAAAGACATGTAGCCTAGTTGGACCATTATAAGAAGAACACCCACTATAGTAAGATCAGCATCATTTTTGATCGAAATTTGCTCGTAGTATCCTTCATTGCTCTCGATAAAGTCTCCTTTAAACAAGTTTTTGAATTCCTTAAGCACAGTATCTTCGTGGAATATAGATACGAACGGGTACACATAGTGGAAGAATTTCTCCACGGCCATGTATACTGCTGATTTGCTGGGGAGAATCCTAGTCACATTGCTAGCCACAAAATCATAATACACCCCCTTGGACTGTTTAAGTGCAAGGATAGACTGCACTTTGTTCAATGGGTTCAAGCCATTATCGCGGTCCTGGTCAGTCACGTGGGAGTCGTCAACGTATGCCTTAATCTTGGTAGTGACTAAAGTATCGTCATTGATGAAGATTCGCTCAGAGTCCTGCTCTATCTTGGCCCTTTCTTCCGACATTGGCTGGTGGAAGACTTCCAGAGTTCCAGAAGCATGTGTCAGATTGCCGTTCGCATCCAACTCGGAACTTTCTTTTGGTTTGGATACGAACTGTTGGAACTGTTCACTTTTGAAGAGGTTCATTGTGAAGTTTCTCACAAGTTTCGTAAATGAATCTCGTTTGGTCATTCCAACATACGACAAAGGGCCCTGTTGTTGCCATAACGGGCCATCAACCAATAGGGTGCTTGAAGCCACGGAAAAGGAACCCATGGTGTCATCTAATGCAATTCGGAGAATGTTCTGGCCAATTGAAACGGAAACAAACCCGGGTTCAGTATATTCCTCTGCAGTGTTTTGAGAGAAGCTTCCCTTGGTCGAAGACTGATAGGTCAATTCTGATTTTGACGGAGATATTTCGGACGCTTGAGCATTACGTCTAAGCGAGCCACCATCCATAGGAGACAGAAGGTTGGAGGTGGAGTCTGGGGGTGGAGGAGGCGGAGGCATAGGATAGGTTTCTGTCTCAGGTGCCAACTTTGTGGGCATGCTCTTATGGCGAGGAGGCTCCAAGGATACATCGTGAACAAGTGAATTGCGATGTTTGTTGGAATCATTAGTGTATGACGCCAAGGAAGAGCTGGTGGAGCCTGTGGATTCCAGCGGGTTACGATTTGACGGTAACGAGTTCAGTCGAAGACTCATCTCCTCGTTGACCAGTTCTCCACCAATAGAGGAAGGCGGCCCTCGGAATTTGGGACCAAACGCTGTGGTGCTAGACGAGCTGGTCGTGGAAACTGAGGGGTCCCGTGCAAGAGGGTACACATTCGTAAAAGACTGGCTATGAGAGCGCAGAAATGGAGGAGGTGGACCAGGAGGATTATTTAGCTTAATTCCGTAGTTTACAGGCAGAAACTGGGCGTGAAAAGTCTGGTCTGTCGGAGTCTGGCCAGGCCATTGCTGATACATAGGTACTATATGGTTGGAGGCCGTGAGAGACGCATAGGGCAAGTTTGCCGGGAGAGCCGGGCCAGTGGTTCCATTCGGGGCATTCGGGAGGTTGGGGATGTTGTGATTTCCATTGGGAATGATGGAGATGCTAAGGTTGTGTCCATTTGGAATGTTGGGGATATTCTGCGGACCAAGGGGCATCATCTGAGGGTGAGGCACGCCGGGATAGGGCGAGTTCATGATCTTCACCGGCAGAGGCCCTAAAGTAGCATACATCAGTAGATCGAAATCATCTTCGTACTTACAAAGATGGGCCACGGACTTCTTTTTGCAGGAGCCGCACACGGGTCTCTGGCGATCACAACGGGACTTTCGTTTTCGGCACACCAGACACGAGGTAAGGATCCTCAGTCTCTTTTTCGGATTATCTTCCATTTATAAATAGGTGTCTTTGGAGGGGTAATTGAGGGGAGTGGGCAGGAGGGAAGAGAACAGTGAAGGAGGCAGAAGTTTCCGAAAAATGGGGAAATGCGACCCCAAAAATACAGGATCGTAAACAGTGGGGAAAGACTACAACAGGGCCCTTTCGACAAAAGTCCGCTTTGCGAGCCCTGAGAATGCCCCTGCATAGGCCTCCTCTTATGCCTTCAGGTATAAGTGAAATTTTACTTTTAAAAATGTAAGGCATTAATGGGTTGTTTACGTGCATTCACCATTGGGTGGATTAGGTTGCCGGCACATAACTATGGAGGATCTCTAAAGATAATTAGATGGCGAAAGAAAATGGAGATTGCAAGGATGGAATCCATGAGAAAAAAAAAAAAGAGAGAGAGAGGAAGAAGACACAAAACCCAAAGGCCAGATTACGAGTTCGGATTTCAGACTCCGAGCCTATCAAAAGCTCGTAAAAATTTTTGTTTGGTCCAAAAGTCAGCAAGGGAAGTACGCCCGATGGGTTAACAGGCTTAAAGTACAGGCATAAGTGTGTCCAAACAGGCTTGCGCAGAGGTATGTGCAGGCGACTGCACTGCGGGGTATAAGCTACGCAGAATAGTGCGATGCATGTTTCTAACCTGCGCCTAGAGAATGCATGGAACCATTCCAGTTTGGGCACCACCACCACTAATGTGCTCTAACAAACAAGAACAATAGGGTTTTGTGGACCGGATCCGAAGGGGGTGGCTGGGCATGCATGCTGAGGAGCTATATACACTCCCTCTGTTTGTCTCGGGTTCTGTACTTTCCCAGGGAATCCCACCTCCTGACCTATTCGCGATCTGAGCCAAAGCGTGTTTAAGCGGCCGTATGGAGAGATCTTGCTGGCCCATGCGCGCCTACTTATAGGCCCAAATGAGACGAGCTTTATGACCAATTAGGAAAGGTACGCTCGTATTTCCAAAGCAAGAGGCTACTTCAAATGTAGCAGTGCTGTGAGTTTCCTACATTATGATTTATATGGTGAACGGGTAAGTTCTCGTGTAAATGAAAGTGGGTACATGTAATGGTGTAATTTAATAGAGATGTAGATTAAGCATTCTACAGAAAGAGTAGGTGTTGAATTGGCGAAGAACTTGGCGAAATAAGTGCCGGACAAAAACTGCCGAAAATTGAATTATGTAACAAAAATAAAAAAAAAAAAAATAAAATAGCAAAATTAGTTATGGAAAAAAAAGCAATTAGCGAATCAATTTTATAAAATAAACTTACAATATTACTAGCAATAATAAACTAGCGATATCATGCAACCTTCTTAAAAAAATGTCACCTGGTATAAATTAACTTTTTTGATGGCATCTGAGTTAAAAATTGGATTCACACAAGGCTTGGTTACGAAAGGGATCGGTTATTTTAGTGGTTATACGGAATTGTGCATGGTGGTTACAGTGCATATATACTTGTTTGAGACATCCTGCTTTCTGAAACCTTATAACGCAACACTGTTTTTAACCTCTAGGTTAGATTTTTAAGATATGGGAGATAGTGGAGATTTTTCATCCATTCGAATCAGAAGAAAGAACTTATGAGGATTGCTTACCTACTTTCTAATGACACGTGCGTGACATGCATGCGCTCAATAAAAGTGTGGTCTTGCCAGAACAAACAACTGATGAATACTTTTTAAAAAGGGTGTGTTTTGGATGTCTATTTTCATGTTGATTAATGCCCTTGGATTTACCTATTTGCCTCTAAGAATTCTTATTTGGTGACCAAGAAACTGCAGTTCGCTTGTTCCCCGATTAAGGTGAATGAGCAACCAAGAAATGAAGGAAAGATCCCAACAGCATCTCGAGATTTCTTTTTGCTTCAATTATAAGAGCAACATCTGAGCTTTTTATTAAAAAAGGCCAATGTGTTTACGACTCTGTTTCCTCTGTATCTTACAAAATCGGGTGAATGTCTGTCCGTCTGTTCTACTGTCTAATCCATATAGTCATGGCCTATATCTTAGTATAGTGAAAAGCTGCCAATTCATACAGCTGAATGAGATAATCAATGACCTTATTGAGCTATATTCACAGAGAATCAAGGTACGAAACTCGCATAAATAGAAAGTATGGCCAGACCCACTGGTGTAACGGAATTAGCTATGCGCATGCAAGGTTACACGAGCAATGTAACATGGGACTAGGCAAGCTTTCAAATTCTCATACCATTGCATCCTTCAATTTTCAAGTATCCACATTGCCTATGAAGTGATTTTTGCCATGTTTTTAGTCTCCACTTTAGGCTTTGACCCTCACATTACCTAATAATATAAAAAAATGGATTTTCGGTTGCGGCCATACCAAGTGGAAACCACTGTTTCCCGTCCGATCAACGTTAGTTAAGCCACTTAGGGCCACAGTGAGTAATGCAGTGGGAGACCATGTGTGAAATTGTGGTGCTGCAATCTTTTTTTTGTTTTCTTTTTTCATTCTCAACACAAAATGTGTATGTGTTCTTTTTAAATTAACTAAAATATTTTTTAACTTCACTGGTTCTTATTGTTTCTCGGCAGCTATAGCATCTGCAGTCCCAGGTCCAGTCTTAGAGGTTAGCACTACGCACACCATGCGCTGCGCGTCGCGTCTCAAGCATCACCTTCTGACACCTCAAGATATAGACTGGAGCCAAGTATGCCCGATACAGAGAATTACTGGGACGACCAGGATCTCGCAGATTTTATTATTGACGATGATGGGCCAGACCCAAATCATATAGATGCTTCATCGCAGCCAGAACATCCAGATTCCACTCATGATGAAACCGCCGATCTCTCCCCCAATGAAGACGTCAAAGAAGACCGAATCTCCGCCCTCAACAACACCGTCCACTCGAGGAAATCACAGACATCCCAAATCTTGAAGGCACACATCTCTGTTCTTGTTAGTGCGTTGGGAGGCCCCGACCATTCCACAGATCAGAACCTCTATAAGTTGGGACACGACGCATTGGCGTGTTTGAAGGATCTCAAGCGATGGATCCGTACTGTTGACGAGCAAAATGCATCTTTCGACGTTGCACTTGCGTGTGCTGAAACAGGTCTTGTGGAGAATGATTTGATTGTCATCTTGTGTCAATGGGATAAGCCTCCTGCAGGCATGAAGCGGACCAAAGCTATTGAGAAGATCTCTCTTGCTTGTTTGGAGCTCTTGGTTCTCCTCACTTGGCCCGTGGAGGTCAATAAAGATACTTTACTCAAGGACTATACTGCAAAAACGGAGAACAGAAGGGCTCAGCTCAGGTATAAGCATGCGGCTCTTTCCTATAAGGGAGGTAAACTTCTCAAGGCAGTGCTCCGGCTTGGGCTAAATGCATTGAAAATCCCTAAGGATGAGCGGGAACCTCGAGATATTAATATCTTGCGGTTGATTCTTTTCTTCATCCGGAACTTGCTCTTTATTGAGCCTCTTCCTGCAGTCAAGGGCACCAAGTCAATTCTGAACTCGGCCCTTTTACCCAATGGAGTTACTATGGACGATATCTCGTTGCCTACAATCCTCCAGGTTTTTGACCGCAATAATGTGCTACTATTCCTCACGTCCATGGCGCATTCAGTGCTGTCGGACTTGAAGGACGAGTCTTTTGGGCTTTTGACTATCGAATGTCTCTTTTTCCTTACCAAAGGGGTTATGACGGAAGAACTCACCAGTAAACCAGGAAGCGATCTGGTTAAAAACGTCACATCCGTACCTTCGGCCTCGGCTGCTGCCGGTATGGGACTTGGAGATCTTCTCTCGGAGGAAAGCCGAAGACTCAAGCATCAAAACAACTCCATTTCAAGTCGTCATGGAAGGTTTGGTACGCTTTTGTCGATCCAGAACTCCAGCAATGCCTCGTATTTTGCAGTCAGTGGCCAAAAGGCACTCTTGAGTAACTACGACAGTTTGCAGCGTTTGGACAAGTCCAAAAAGTGGCACAAGACATCTTCTTTCAAGTACGATTCCAACAAATATATCTCCAAGTCACCCACTTTTCTTGGAACCAAGGCTTCTGGAATACTCATGCAATTCATCAACAATTTGTTGACAAGTGGATCTTTCAACAACTTAGTTTCTTACGTTGGAAGCCACTTAACCAATCTTGCAAACGATAACGATTTGGGAAGAAAGGGAATTCTTGATGTTATCGATGCACAAGAGTTGGCCTTCTACTTCGGTACCATATCATGGTTCTTCAAGTTCAAGAGAGAGTCTATGCAGACCGACCAACGGACTCAAGATAATAACTACGGCGCAATTGGGGCTTCGTTGGGCGAAATCAACTTCATTCTCTTGATTTCGTACTTCCGGTCGTCATACCAAGCCAAGGATTATAACTCGCTCCAGGTAGCCATGATCTGCTTACGTGAGATGTTGCTCATATCCAATGCCATTTTCGCCCAAAAGAAAACCCAAAGCGAAATCGACCTAGCCACAGAGGAAGATATTAATGAGGATAGGGAGTTAGCTGAGGGTATCATCCGCAAGCTTTTCAGCCAAAAGGAATTTTTGGATCTTTGTGTGAACATCCCCAAAACTGCAGCCAAGCACTCTCCGGAATACTTGAAAACAACCATCTCGGTAGTTAATATCCTACTCAAAAGTTTCGAGATTTTGGCCAATGAAGATGTGCACTTGTACTTGAAAACAAGACGCAGAATAAGGAAATTGAAAAAGACTTCTGGTTTGAATAGGGAAATGGATCGTGAACACTTGGACATGCTCGAAAGAAGTTCTGATGAAGAGGACGAAGAGCAGATAAAGTACATTGTACATGAGAGAAAATTGGACTACAAGAACATGGAGGTGAAGTTCTTCCACACCGATATCATCAACACACACATTGATTTCTTGAAAAACTACGAAGATTTGACATTTGAGGAAATCAAAAAAGGCATTTCATTTTTCCACCGTCTTTTTGTCGTTAGAAAAGATTACTCGGCGTTGTACCGGTTGGACTTCATGCTTCTTCTCCACCGGTTGCAAGAGTTCTTACCCAAACCAACCAGCATTCGACGCCACGTGGATGAGTTTCTCGTGTATTTCATGAAGAAGTTCAAGGGTGCTTTAGACCGGTTCCCAACTCCCATCGAGGTGCTCTTCCCCAGAATCGAAAACCTCGAGATCAAGGGCTTCATGAGCACTGGAGATATCAACGAGCATGAGAAGCTCTCTGCCAACAACTACTTCGATGAAAAGTCCCCACAACCAAAAGCTGCCATTGTTCTTGATTTCATCAATAACAGTCTAACCATAGACGAGAAGATCTCCATTTTGATCTACAACATTATTAAGAGCAACCCAGCCACCAAAGTGTTAAAGCACTTGATCTCTGAATTCCAAAGAACCCTTATGCGGATTAGACAAGAACGCTTCCCCATTGTTCTCCGGTTCAACCTTGCTCAACGGAAAGTGATTATCTCAGATCCCCACATCCGTTTGCTTCTTGAGATATCTGGCTTTGATATCCCTTTCTTGCAAAATGACGATACTACCTTCACATCTCGTGTGGACCAAGAACACGTCCAGAATGTTATTGACAGTATTGAGAAATGGTTACGGTTACATGAAACCGGTGTGGGTGATATTGAACCATTCTTAGATCAATTACAACGGGTGATTTTCTCTCAAGAAGAGCTTGATTTTGGTGCAGATAGTTTGAGAGATCTCCTCGCGGGGCGTCCGATCAATGAGCTCGAGAAAGAGAGGCTCGAGATGAGTCAATCAAAATTCATGCACTCGGTTGGTTTGGCCAAGAGAAAAGAGTATGACGAATCCATTGCTACTACGAATGATGACTTCGATGATGAGTTTGTGCCAGACTCTGAAAACCAACCTGATAGATCTACACGCAGGCGCAAAAGAGTACGGGCACTTAGTGATGACGAGAATGAGGACGAGGAAGAACGGCCAGTGCAGAAACGAAACAGACGTCGTAATCTTCCACATTCTGATGACGAAGACGATGGGCCACCAATGCCACAAATCCACAAATCAGCAGAATTTGTGAATGATTCTGAGGATGATTCTGATGAAGAGAGGAATAATGCATTCTTTGAGAAGGAGGAACGTCTTCGTCAATTGATAGCCCAAAGTGGAGGAATTGTTGATAAGGTGCAATTGCAGCTATTTAAAGAGTCTTGGGCCTCGATCTCCGGGTCTAATACCGAAGTCACCCAAAAGATCAAGAGTGCTTCAAGCCTATTCCTCGATCTGGAAGATGAGGAAGAAACCCAAGAGCAAGATTCGGTAAATCAGCCTACAGAACACTCTGGTAGGCTGAGAAGGGTCATTGTTGAAGATGACGAAGATGAATTGTAATGATATTTTTTTGGAATAATGCTTATTCTATGCAGGCGCCGCTGCCAGCGCCATTCTCTAAGGAGTTCTTTATCGTTTTGTAGGAACTGACAAACATCACAGCCAAGCCAAAGATAATACATAACACACTGGGACCAGCTTTGTATAGGTAAAACCTTTTCTTCTCTTCTGATGAAGCTGTTTTTAGATCGATAGCATCCAAGCTTAACTTTATGTAACAACTAGGAGGTATGATGTAGGCCATGAGAGAGGCGGAAGTAGCGCCAATGAGTTCTAAAATCATACCCAAGTTGCATGTGAACAAAGAAACAGACATGGAGGTGAACACAAGTACTGTGGTGACAGCAAAGTGTTGTTTTTGACTCAAGCCTTGTTCTTGAGATGATGCAGGATTATTCATCAATACCAAGTCTTTAAGAACGTCTCTAATAACAAAAATCTCCAATGGGAACGTTGTGAGCATGTTCAAACCAAAGCAGAAGCGGGCCACATTTATCCATTTGTCATCGCTCTTAAAATTGTTTAAAAAGTTGCCCTTAACCTTGGATCCAAAGTTTAGGAAGCCCATGACTCCCATCAACAAGCAGTAGCAAAGAGAGATTGCACAGGCCCAATGAGTGAGCTTGGAGAATTTCTTGACGGAGGCATTTTTCATGGAGTTGTAGATAAATATGGAGTTGTGGTGACACACTAGGGCAAAGGATATGACTGAGATGCCCTGGAAAAAGTTCGAGTTGATGAGCCATTCGCTGGATTTCGTAATTGGTGCTTTTAATGATTCATCCACAAACGGCCCACGAATAACTGTAATGGCCACAATGATGGACATTCCCAAAAGAGCAAACGCAGACGCTTTCGCTAGCTTGGAAATGTCTCTGTTCAAGGAGAGTGGGTAAGAGATGCAAACAGTAAAAACCACAATAATGACATTTCTTTCAAAAAGCCAGCCAATGATCGAAGTGTCTGGGCTCGTCCACGATTTCGGGAGCATCAGCGTGAGCACGTGCGGGATAGTATCACCAATGATCACACAGAAGGCCATACATCCTCCGTATGCAAAGGAGCTTATACTTACAAGCAAAAAGATTTTGCCGAATTTGCCAAAACAGTACCCCACAGTATCTTGGTATGATCTAGTTTGGGACAAGTTGGCATTGATAATGATCAAGCGCACGGTCCAGTCGATCAAAGCAGCCAAAAACACCATTGTGAGGATTCCGCCGAGAAGCCCCGAGTTTTTTACTGCAAGCGGTTGTCCGATTATACCTGCGCCAAGAATGGAGTTGGCCATGTTCATGAAGGCCATTTTCATATTCGAGGTTCCATCAGGGGGATCTGCATCCAGTGCGCCATAGAGCTCCAAGTCGTCCAAGGATTCGTGGGAATTTCGGCTTCCAAGGGGATCTGTACTGAAGGATTCCAATGGTATGGATCCAGGAGCACCATCTATTAGCCCGTCACCATCCTGATCATGGAGTTCTTTGTAGGCAGCAGACATTGCGTGTTAAGTATATACATTAAAGTCGCGTATCGGTATCAGTAGGACGAGACCGGGTGCACGGGTCTTTTTTTTGCCTCCACTACTCTCCCTCCCCCAAGGTTTTTTTGGTGGGTTTAGTATTTAGCAATATTATTGTTATTTGTTTTTTCTATTATTTTGGTTATTCTATTTTCCGAAATTTTCGGTGCAACGTATTTTTGCAACTTTGACGGTTTACATTAATGCACCGTTTCTGGCAGCTTGCAACATAACAATGGATATACAATTCACGCAGTGCACCTCAAGAATAAGTGGAATTTGCCAAGCACTTCCAAAAAACCAAAAAAGCAGATGTACATAAGAAAAACATCTCAAGAAAATTCACATTTCCGAATTCACAATATGCAAACTATAAACACTTAAAAAAATTCTTGGATGGATTTTTTTTTTAACCCATGGCCCATCTTTCCTTATTCTGTGCAGACCATCCCACAACATGCAGAACAGGCGATGCGTTATCGCTCTCACTCTATACTACTCCATCATACTCTAGTAATACAATCATTTCCAATGAGTAGTTTCCAGGGAAAAAGAAAACCCTTCCAGGGTAAACGCAAGCACAAAGACTTAAGGGAGTTTAAGAACCAGGAGATCAAGAAGTCGTTGGTCCACCGGGCCAGGTTGAGGAAAAACTACTTTAAGTTGGTGGAAAATGAAGGTGCACCTACAGATTTCGACCGGCTCACAAGAGATAATGACGAGGAGAAGCATATTCAAGATGAAGACCAAGAGGAGGATAAAGATAGTCAAGACGAAAAAGAAGACGACTCTCATAGCGCAAGGCTGCTGAGACCACTACCTCCTCAAAGCTCCATACCCAAGGAACAGAGAGTGGTGAAGGAGAAACGCAAGCCCATGAATTTCGCCGAGAGAGCCAAGCTTGCAAAAGAGCGCAAATTGCAAATGAAGGAGGAACAGCTTCGAAGAGTCCAGGAGAAACGCCGCAACTTGGAGTTGTCGCAGAAAGAGAGAGAAAGGAAAAAGCTTAGTTTATCTCAGCGTACCAAGTCAGGCCAACCGGTCATGGGGCCCAAGATCAATGATTTGCTCGAGAAAATTAAGAGAAACGAGTCTTTATAGATGGTTTGATTAAAGTGAGTTTGAGTTATAGTGGGTTAGCATAAATTTAGCTTGAGTTATAGTGATTATATCGAGTTTTATATAGACAATGGGTTCTTTCGATCACAAATTGACCAAATTTTAAATATAAATAGTTCGGTGGGTTCATAGAATCAATGGGTGAAGACAGAAACGAATCTCTGCCACACTGCTCTCTCGAAGTTGCGCATGAAGATGATCACATCATAGAGATAAATAGATGTCAAACGTTTTTGATGGCGTACCCAATTTGATACCGTGTGTTTGAACCAAGGTACGGAAAAGCGGGAGTACTTCATGGAGGTTTCAGCATTGGCCTCGCTGTACACTGCATTGGCACAGTACTTCGCTAGGATCAAGAAAGTGCGCTCGGGACCAAGAGGGCTCTGGAGGGTCTCGTCCAAGTTCCGGGTCAAATCGTTTGTTTTCAAAATCAACAACACGATACGAGGCATGCTGCTCAAAATAGACATCAAGTCCTCGAGCACACCCTCCTCGGATTGTAATTGTTGTTGCATGTTCTTCATCTCTTCAGGGTCGCGAGCCTTGGAGATATCGTAGTTTAACGCGGTAGAAGAGTCTCTTCCCGTGATGGCAGAAGCAAAAATCTTAAACTTCTGTTCATCGGTAATACCCGTCAATTTCTCCGTGTACTTCTTCATTTCTGGCACATTACCGTCCAAAATAGCCAACCAGAAGTGTGAATAGTCTCTCTTCATTTGCAATGGAATGTAGCGATACAAGCCGTGATCATAAAGCACAATCTCAAAGTTGTGTCCATTGGAATTTCCATCTGTAGCCCGGATAGCCAAGTTACCCTGATGGGGATCACAATGCAATCCCACATTGGGAGTAAAGATCATGTTGTTGAAGATATGCGAGAGACAAGCCGAAACCTCACCTGTGTTGATATTGTGCTGACGCATATAATCCAAGTTATCCAAACGGGCACCGGCCACGTACTCCATGATCAAAATCCGCTTTTCTGCAGAAACAATGTGAGGAATCCGCAAGGCAGTCACATACCTGAGGTCCAGAAACTGCAGCTCAGTTTTCTCTGCATTGACTGCCTCGTTTTTGAAGTCCAATTCCACGTAAATGGAGTTCTGCATCTCGTCACCCAACCATGTCAAAGGGTATTCAGGAAAAACCTTGTGCATAAGCCCAAACACCGTCTGCGTCATGAAAATATCCAACGGCACATACTTGGACAAGGAAGGATGTTGGAATTTGACTGCCACCTTTTCACCCGTACTTCTCACGGTGGCAATGTGAACCTGGGCCAAAGAAGCTACACCCACAGGTACCGGGTTGAAGTCACTGAAGTAGTCGTCCAACTCCACCCCCATATCTTTGGCAAACATATCACGAATTTCCTCGAGAGAAGACTGTGGACACTGGTCCTGAAGCGGGGTCATGGTCTCGGTCCACTCCTTGGGCAAAAGATAGGTCAAGGCCGAAATATGTTGGCCCAACTTGATATAAATACCACCATTCTGTTCAAGCGCTTTTAGCGTCGTTTCAGCTGCCTTCTTATGGGCAACCGCAAGAGCATCGTTACGGATTTGCTCATTATCATAATCCTTCAGCAATACTTTCTTGTAGATTCCAAAACACTTGACGGTGGCTATGGTCACCACCGAGACTCTCTGTACGGTATGACTGAAGAACTCTGCTCCATCATGGAACCGTTGGTTGGTCAAGTAGAGACCACCGGAGACCAAGCCCAACCCCACCACTGTCTTGAGAAAGAGATGTTTGGAAGAAGGTTTTTTTTCCAGCCCAGCACCGCTGGTGTAGAACCTTTGACATGTCTGATGAGCACTCTTGCTACTTCTGATAGGGTAGCTAAGTCTATGAAGAGATCGACACTTCCTGCTGCTTGTCGCCAGCAGAAAAGCGGTAGGGGTACGTGAAACCGTTACCCTAAACATGAGGTTATAGACCGAAGCGGAGTGTATGTGAGGGGGTATATATTTAGTGTGTGTGTGTGTTTAGTATTATATAGATAGAGAGTTTAAACACCGCTCGAATCGGCGCGCACATGCTGCATCGCCGAGACTGCTTACAGGTGGAGATGTATTCGCTATGACTATTAGATATTAAAAAAAAGGACCAAGAAATAGAAAAAATGATCAAGTATTTCTGGAGACTATTGGGGATGTAGGGATGTAGGGATGTATGGTGGGGTTGATGTAAATGTCTGGGTGGAATGTCTGGGTGGAATGTTGTTGTTGTTGTTGTTGTGGTGGTGGTGGTGAAAGGTTTGGAGGTTCTGGAGGTCTGGGTTTGCGTTGGACAATTGGACAATTGGACCAATGTCTTTTGCAGCAATCAGCATGCAGTGCGCACCGCACCGCACCATCCACCATATCATAGTCTTCTACTGGAACATGTTTTCGATTCGAGGGTTGTTGAAGTCGCCGGAATTGATCTGCAGCATGAGGCCTTCTTCGCCTATGAAGTCGAAGTCGAAGTTGGGCAAGCTGTCCCAATCCATGTCCTCTTTCTGCCGGAACTCTCCGGATGATCCCATGTGTGCTGCTGTTGGTCCCATGTTGGCGGAAAGTGGAGGGGCGAATTTTTTGGTGTAGTAAGCTTCGGTTTGAGGCGTAGGAGCGTTGGTTCCAACTTCTTCTCCGAAATTGGCTCTCTTCGGTGACTCTTCTTTGATGTGTGCAACTGGACACTTACTAAACCCAACCCCATCTTCTTTTTTGATTTGTTCGAAGTTTCTCTTGCTTCCAAAGGGACACCCCAGAGCCTGTAATTTTGGAGCTTCGACGCCTATCACTGGACATTTCATGCTGCCTCGTGTGGCTGATAACTCATAGCTGGGCCCGGACATAATCGGGCACTTGTCCAAAAGCTTTCCGGGGCCGAAACCTTCTCCGTGAATACGAGCAAAATTGGTGGCATTCATCTCGTGGGCATTTCTAATAAACGTCATGTAAAACTTCCAGATCTTGGTTTTCTTAATGATGTTTTCTCTAGGCATGGAACTTTCAAGGAGGAGAACCGTATCATCGGTAGCCTTAATGACCTGCTCTTTTTCCGCTAAAGTCACCGAAGTCTCAAACAGATTGCAAGAAGAAGCGTTTGGCCGCATCATGGAGTATAACAACACATTGGGCTTATTTCCCTGGGTTTGGGCTGTAGACGCAAAAGAAGCCATGAACTGTGATTTGTTCGACCGGTCTTCCTTTTTGCTCTCGACTTTAAACCGCAACAAAATCCCGGACATTAAATGAGAAATCCGGGCCAATGTATCTGCAATTATAGCCAGCACATAGTTAGCATTAATGCCCTTTGACAATCTGCTTTGGCTTCCCTGAAAGAATTTGTTAATATCTAAGGCATTAGCAAAGAGACTAGGGAGCATCTGCAGGATTCGGGACTTATCTTCCACTTCCTCAAACTGCAAAAACATGACTAGCTTGAAGAAGAATTCAAGGTAATGGAGGATGGTTTTGGTCTCGAAGAACCGAATCATGCGGAGTTTGGAGAGCGAGATATCTTCACTCAACACTCTAATATCATCAACAAGCGACTGGAAATGATTCACACTAAGTGGCTCAGCAAGGGCACTATTCTCGTGAAGAGATATACCGTTTCGCACCAAAATAGAGCATCTAGCAATGAGGTAATTTGTCTTGAGTGATACCAAAAGATCATCGATCTGGCAAACGCTAAGGTTATCCAAATCATTCTTTTGGATTCCCTGCCAGATCCCATCCAAAAACAGTTTATGATTAGCTGATTTTTCTGCCGCATGCATTATATCCAAGAAGTACTCCAAGGACTCATGCACTTCATTGGAGTTGTTCAATATGGGTAGTAGGTTGAAAATGGTATTATTCACGATTCTCATAAAGTCACACCAGATCTGGCTGAAAAGAACTCCAAGCATGGCATTATCGTTGACATTAGATTCATCGTTGAGTTGGACCAACCTAGGGTCGCACCAGATCTGTAATGCTTGGTCCTTCTGTCTTACCAATTGGATGAACTTTGTAAAGGATCCAGAGAAACCTGCCCGGTAATCGACTGCAGTATTTTGACGTTCATAGAGCGAGAAATTGCGGTTCATATTAGCAAGCAATAACACAATCATTGACAACAGACCATCGAGATCTGCAGCTAATTTGCAAGTACCTGAATCTGCAGGAGAATCAGAGCTCTGGAAGAGAAATTGGATTGTATCAGTGACATGCGATAAGACCGCAAATTTGCGGCCTGGAATGCCTTGAGGAAACGAGCTTTGAAGACGAAACACCAAGTCATTGCTTAGGCTTTGTCTCTCACTGAGCCGATCCAAAGATTCCTCCACAATCAATGCTAGCATGCATAAAAAGACGGCCTTGGACCGGAGAAAAGTGATCACTTCCCCGTCGCTCATATCGGTGGAAAACGCACCGAGATCAAGGTATGGTAGGCCATTGTCTTGGTCCTTAACAAATAGGGAGATGATATCGATTTTAAAAAATCTGAAAAGATGCCCTGATTCAGTCTCATTGGATAGAAGTGTTTCCTTACTGGAGCCAGGGCAATCGAAATCGTCCAAATAAAAGGAAATGAGAAAGCAAAGCTGTGAGTAATTCAAAGGCTCGGAATTGCTAGTGGAACCAACGATCTTGCCCCACATAGTTTGTAAGCATCTCAAAAGTTCAAGAGCATCAGAGCTTTGCGTGGAGTTTCTGATTCTATCCACAGGACAACCATCTGGCTTGAACATGGCATCCATAGAAGAAATACTTTGCAGAGCATCGGGTTTCTTTAAAGTATTCTCCGACTCTTCAAGCATGAGATTAAATTCACATGCTACCACAGGGCATTTATGGTGACCACAAGAATTGGAGTCATTAGATTCGGTGGATTCCGAAGGCAATAAGTGTCCTCCATACAGAGGAGCATCTTTTCGTAGTAATGAGGTCTTGTACAAATGGTATGATTTCTGGAGGTTGGTGACCCTAAACCAGAGGGCCGTGAGATGCGGGTCAAGCTTGATGATGTTGAGCCACAGGTAAATCGTGTAGAGGGGAGTGGAGGAGTGATGACCAACCTTCTGCAGGACCTTGAATCCTGACATCAGGTACGAGCCATGCTTGAGAACAGTCAACTCTGGTTTGGAAGCAGCACTGAGTTTGGCCAATACAGTAAGTGGAATATCAGTAGAAGAACTCTCAACCGGCGAGTGAGCAGAGGCAAAGTGGTTATTTACATTCTCAAGCTTCACCAGAGAACCATTGGACTTAGCAAGGTCGAGTTGAGCACGTAAGCATCTGATTTCGTTTTCCTGAGCAGCGATCTTGGACTCTAAGGATTTGCGCCAAGCATCAGATTCCTTGGGAGAAGTACTGACCTTCAGAGGATCTTCATCAACGAGTTTCAACAGAGACTGGGCCCAATCCGGCTCTAAGTAAACACATAGATGCGGCACATTATTTTTAATACAACCAGCGCACGGTCTGCCTCGCTCACATTTGACCTTGCGTTTTTTACAGTTGAGGCACGACACGGGCACCCGTTTTCTGACCTTATCTTTCATGGAGGAAGAAGCAGCAGTATATAGTGTTGCACACCAGCTTTAAGGAGCGACACAGGGGGAGGTGGAGGAGGGCTGATGGGATTCTAAAAAGATGATATAGTGAGATAAGGCGATAAGGAAAAAGGAGCTTTTAGCAATGGAGCAGGATGGTTCGGGGGCGTTGTTCCATCCGTCTAGTGACCTGTCATAAATATACAAGCTCTAGATATGTGAGCCGATATGTGCGACCCAGCTGCGTGGATGGCATATGGCGCCTTAAGCTCGCTTACCAATATATCTCAATCAAATGCGACTCGGGTTTTGCACGAGGCCGATCTCGAGACCGCGCCTATTATGTGGTTAACAATACACTAATGATGTATGCCAATCGCGGCTGGCATAGACAAAGAAACCTTCTAAGTATAGCTGCAGCGGAGTGGGTGAGGGGGGTGGTCAAGCCTGGAGTTAAACGCATGGTTGAATGTCTTGACCACGGCTACAAGTGCAGACTTAATATAGAAGTGTAGGGCATAGTAGAGAGGGTAGTTTAAAGAAAAAAATTCTTTTAAAAAAGAGTAGAGAATTTAGTAGAATAATTCAATGGCAATGAAAAATAGTATGGAATAGTCCTGTAGTATAGTCTACTATACAGTTTATCGGCGATAGGCCAGCAATAGAGGTTAAGGAGTGGGGTATTATGATATGGAACCAAATAGTGAAGGTTAAAATAGAGAGGGGGAGAAAGTATAAAGCAAAAAGTGACAGAAAAAAAAAATAAAAACAAAAGAACAGGAGAATCATTCTAGTTGGCCTTGGAAGTGTATAGGCGAAAGTTAAAGTATGGAATTTCTGGTATAGTATAAAGTTACAGTAGAGCATAAGGTGTAGAAAGTATAAACCGTAACTGGTATAGAGGATAAAGTGTAGACTGTGTATAGGGTGCATCTACAATGAGATGTAAGTATAGCGTGAGCCTGACTGTACAGTGTAAATAAAGGTATAGTGTAAATAAAGGTATAGAGCAGTAGTGTACAGAGTCGGGGAATTTAGTATACTCTGCAGTTACTGTGACTAGTATACAGTGTATTAGTGGTCGTGTGATCCATTATACCGCAGACCACCGTACAATGGTTGGTGATATCGGCTTAATGCAATATGGTCTTTACTGGGTACCTTGTATTGTTTACCCATCTCTGAGCGTGGCTCTGCGCAAGACGCACGCACGCACTCTTCGCACTTCATTCTCAACACTCCACACTACTTCATTTTGTTACTTCCTATACCGGCCCGCTATGTCTGCAAGTATTCCTGTACGCCTACTAAACGAGGCCCAGGGCCATATTGTGTCCTTGGAGCTTACTACGGGCGATACCTACCGTGGGAAACTTCTTGAAAATGAGGACAACATGAACCTATCTTTATCTGATGTGACCCGAACAAAAGGTCGCACGGGCGAAACCTCTTATATGAGCCAGGTGTTTGTACGGGGCTCCATGATCCGCTTTGTGAGTGTTCCTGATATTTTAAGAAATGCCCCTATGTTTTTTGTCAAGCCTGGCGATAGACCAAGGCCGCCGGTGAGAGGCCCCAAAAAGAGGACTTAACTTTATACTGAAAGTGAGCTTACTATATCCTGAAAGTGAACTTACTTTATGCTGTGAAAAGTCAATGGTCCCGTTTATGTCACTTCCTGGCTCACCTCATTGTGACTTACGGGGATTGACTGATTACGCCAGATTGAAGACTTGAATTATAGTATACATGTCATAGTATCTATGCAGAGATTATATAGCATGACAACGAGATAGAGACAAAGATTATACTGAGTATAAGATGTTAGCTGCTATACCATGGCCTTGATTATTTTTTTTTTGTGCTAAGATCAGGCAGAAAAGGTTTAACAAACAAACAAACAAACAAACGATTTGCTCTCTCATGACTTACTTATTGTCAAATTAACCATAGTTCTCACTATGGGTAAATTAAATTTTTCTATGTAATCTATTTAAAACTTCTTCACTTCAAAGTAACAAGCTCCTCAGCAGAGGTTGGGTGGATGGCAACACAGTTGTCAAAGTCTTGCTTAGTGGCTCCCATCTTGATGGCAACTCCAAATCCTTGCAAGATTTCTGCAGACGAGTCTCCCACAATATGAAGACCAACCACTTTCTCTTCCTTACCAGCACAAATCAACCGGTACACTGTAGGGCCCTTCTCTTCGTCCGAGTCCATCATAGCATAGTACATGGCCGTGAACTTGCTGTTGTAGATCTTGATGTTGTTCTCACCGTACTTCTCAATGGCCTGCTTACTGGTCAAACCAATGGATCCGGCTTCAGGGTGGGAAAAGATCACCGATGGAATGTTGGTGTAGTCCAACTTGTCCTTGGCATGTGCCTCATCTCCGGAAAACAATCTGTTAGACAACTTACGACCTGCAGCAATAGCTACCGGAGTCAATTCATGGTTACCAACCACATCACCCAAAGAATAGATCTTCTTGTGGGATGTCTCTTGATATTCGTTGACAATCACGTGGCCCGATTCCGACAACTCGACTCCGGTCTTGTCCAAGCCAATGTCGATCAAGGCCTTTCTACCAATAGTCCAGATGAGCTGGTCCACCTCCAAGGTCTTACCATCCTTCAAGTGCACCTTAATTTTGTCACCCACCTTCTCCAACTTCTCAGCACGAGAGTTCTTGATGACATCCACTCCCAATTTGTTGACGTAGTGGTCAGTGACGGTGTTTTGGATCACTTCATCAAAAGACCTCAACACAGTTTCTCCACGGGCAATCAAGTGCACTTGAGTTCCCAAGCTCTGAAAAACACCCGCAAGCTCAACACCAATGTAGCCCACTCCAACAATGGCCACAGTTTTAGGTTGCTGGGCCAACTGGAAGAATCCATCCGAGGTGATTCCCAACTCATGGCCTTCCACAGAAGGAGGAACAATGGCCTCACCTCCGGTGGCAATCAAGACCTTATCGGAAGAAAAAGTCAATTTGTCGTTCTTCTTGAACAGTTTTGACAAAAAGTTCAACTCTTGGTCTCCAGTCAAAGTGACCTCCACATCGCCGTCTTCATTGGTAAAAGAAGCACGGCCGAAAATAACGTCAACCTTCTCATTGAGTAAATTTCTCTCGTAAATGCCATTCAATCTGGTCACGTAATTGTCTCTCTTCTCCTTTATCTTGGCCCAATCGAAATCACCAAATTGCACGTGCAGCTTCTCCTTCGAGAGACCATAAGCATACAAATGCTCCTTCTTATGGGCAATGTCAGCAGCATACCACATGACCTTTTTGGGAACACAACCCACGTTAACACAAGTGCCACCCAATTTCTTAAAGTTGCTCTCCACCACTAATACTTTGGCACCGTATTGGGCCGCCCGACGGGCCGACGCCACACCTCCTGAGCCACCTCCGATGACCAAGTAGTCGTAGTGCTTAGCAATTGAAGATTTAGTAGGAGCCATATTGAAATGTCTTTGAATGGAATTTAGGCGTAATAAAGGCTTATTAATATTTTGTTTAGCCTGAGCAAACAACATGGACGATATGCGTACGGCTTTATGGGCCCTTTAGATATCGCACTTGGCCCGGTATACGCACACCATCTTACTAATGGTGGGTCTTGCGCAATAATAAGCGAGGGACTAGACCAATGGCGCACGGGGGCCAATGTAAAAAGCATCACGCATGTATGCTGGATCTGACTTTACTTTAATAGAGTCAGGAGGCGTCAAAAAAAAAAAAAGAAAAACAAGTCACGCGGGGTTTTAGAGTTTGACGTTCAATTATGTTCAATTATCTTGGAAATAGCTGCAAATGCGCCTGCTCATTTGTAGCCTCTAGGATTGTTGATGTCATGGTCCGCTTCTTCATTCAACACCAGATTCACCTTCTTGAATCACATTATGTTTACTCTCCCTTTTGAATCACCTTTTCAATCACATTTTTCGAACACACTTTTCAAACACCCTTTTCAAACACCCTTTTCAAACACACTTTTTAATCACACTTTTTAATCACCACAACTAACTCACCTTGTTCATTTTCACCCTTTTTAACCTCATTACTTTCTAGATCCTTCTTTTTTTAAGATTATTACCACAATTGACACTAGCAAGATAAGCAATGGTGCATTCTCCACGTTTTTCTGTTTACGCATCGTCGTTGTCGCATGCATCTTTCACGCATTGCTTGAGATGACTAATGGTACATGCCATCATCTCATTTAGATCTTCATGCTCCACCCCAAAAGCATCTGAATTCTCTGTACTCAACTCTTTCTCGTATGAAGATGTGAGCCAAGAATGCGTCAAATCCGCAAGATCGGAGTTTTCTGGACCAAGGCCATTAGAATTTGGAGGGGCGTTTTCTGAAGACTCCCCTGACTTGGACTTCAGTAAGTGCCGTTGACGTACTGCTTCAAGATCCAGCTCGAAAGCAGCGTCCTCCTCCAAAAGCCCTACGATCTCGTCTTTATCTTCATGAAATGCCTTTTGTGCATTGAACACATTATCGTATGCAGAGTACGACGAGTTGTTGGTGATATGCTCCTGATTCAAGCTGTTGGAATAGCCAAAGAGTTTGTGTAAAAGCTCTTTCTTGTGGAACACTTGTACCTTCTTCTTGCCCTGGAGAGTATGGTTCGCATTGAACGCTCTTTCTTGGGAAACGCTTTGTTGCTGGCGATAGATCCATAAGGCCTTTTTCTCAGCCTCCTCAAACTTGTTGTAGTCGATCCTCTGCTTGGTGGTGCGTAGCTCGTCGAACTTGTCTAGAAGCACATTAAGCTCGCCTTTTGTGTAGTGAGGGAGAGAACGTAGAACACGGGACTTGTGAGACGAGGAGTCTGCCCCCTTTTCATTTGAATCATCACACATACTGGAATCCAGCGATTCCGGGCCATCCTCAAAGATCTCCATGTCCAGCTTTTGGTCGTTATCAAAAATGATATTGGAAGTGATCTTCTCCGCAGACTCCCAGGCCTTGATCTGTGAGTTCTTGACCAAAGGCCTCCACTTGGAGTCTTCATCTTCAGTGTATTCGTTGGAGAGACGTTTCAGAAACACCGAGTAATCGTACATGGACATATTCTCCGGTTTGCGGAGCACGAACGGCCTCAGACGCGTATAAGACTTCTTCAGTTTTTGGAGGTTCAAAAGTTTCTTGGTGGCAGCCGCTGTAGAGGATACACCTGCGATTTTAACATCGGAAGCCTTGCTCTTGCTTTTGGCCGGTGCTCGGGACCGGGCCTGGGGGTTCATCTGCTGCACCTTCCTGATATTGTTGCTAGGGGTACTTAAGAGAGAGGTGGACGACGATACCGTCCTGTTGCTGGAGTTAGCAAGAGCAAAGTTATTGGAGTCATTAAAGGATTGGGACGCTACTCGGAGCTTGGGGATGTTGAGCTTTTGCGGTAGTCTTTCGTCGGCCATGTGGTTGGTTTGTGTAGGTGGTGTGGTAGTAGTAGTAGTAGTAGTAGTAGTAGTAATAGTAGTAGTAATAGTAGTAGTAGGCACCGCGCATGCCAGTTATGTTGCAAGCACTTTATACAGTCGTTTACCATTACTACACACATAAAGTTGTGTCTATTGGCTTTTTGAGTGAATTTCAATATAATAATGTTAGTGTTGAAGATTTGAAGAGATTGGTAAAAATAAAAGAAAATCTTTAGAAATGACTAGGGGGTGATGGTAGAGACTGACTGACTGATGGTAGAGACTGAGTGTTTTAGAGACTGAGTGTTTTAGAGACTGAGTGTTTTAGAGACTGAGTGCTTGTAGGAGGTATGTGATGAGGTATATACTAGAATAAGAACTAGAACATATTATTTCATAAACTCTCACTTTTATTTGTCTACAAAAAATAAAGGCTTTATTTGCTTTGTTGTATCGTGGATGGGGAAGAGGTAGTTTGTGGACTTGGAGGAGACGAAAAGACGAGTCACGTGACCCACATAAAAGGCAAGTTTAGTTTCAAGGTAAAAGTTTGGGAATAATCGCTTAACTGTTTCATCAAATATTTTTTTTTTGAAAAAAGTCTTTTTTGATTATTTGCTAGTGTCGTTTTCCGAAGAGAACATTAACCATTTCATGACATTTGGTATGTCTTTAATGGCAAGGTTGAGCATGTCTATTAATGTGTATACGAACCATCCAATGATCTTCTTCTCCATAAGCTATAATACACAATTCATAAACTTGATTAATTAAAAAGAGCCAAGTTAATTTATATGGTCACACTTCGAAGTATAATTATCGATTATTTACATGTATAATATATTATCATTTGAGTGTATACTGTCTCCTGCATGTATACCACCATCAAGATGTACGTTCCACTGACTATATTACTACACTACTGTACTACTGTACTACTGACTATACTAGTTTACCTTACTTCCGAATTTAAAGGAGCTTACCACACATTCATACCTTAATTTCTGTTTATAGTGCAATCCTGAAAATATAGTACTACCCACATAGTAGGTTTGTAGCCCTGACGACGGTCACTATACTGTGTACTAGATATAGGTATTCTGGTACATTATACACATGGACAAGAGTTGTAAAGTTGGTGATCAAATTATTAGCTAGAGAGTAAACTCCAGGACCAAAGAATTAGTCATCTCCATAATCAGTCACCATCAGTCTTTATGGCCAAGTGTATAGCAGTCCAGAAATGTATAGAGAAGTTCAGAGTCCAAGGTCCAGAGTCCAAAGTCCAAAGTGTAAATTAATCAAAGGATTGTAGAGTTTGAGCACTATAACCAACTTCTCTATTCTTACCAGTCAATCAGTCTAATTCTTAATACTCATCCTCAAATGAAGCTGAGCACGACCATCCAGAAGCCCCAAGAGCAATTGTTGAGCAAACTTTTTTTTCTGATATGATAGATTGAAGAGGACATGTCTCATATAGTGCTTCTAGTATCATCAGTAGTATGTCATAACGGTATTATTTTGCATCGCATGGCAGTAGTAACAGGTACTGTGGTCCATCTATTCATCCGCTATTGTTATCTGAGTCTTAGCTGTAGTAGTAGTCAGTAGTCAGTAGCTGTATTAGTAGTAGTAGTCTTCTCTATATTTGTAGTAGTCTCTATATTAGTAGTAGTAGTAGTAGTAGTAGTATTTGTTATATCCACTATAGCCTATGGAGGTATTATGAAACCTCTCAGTCCGATTGTTACATGGGTCATTGAAAATATGCCGTACCATGGTCATCTTTGTATGAAGCACTAAGATGGTCCTTTCGAATGCTTTAAAACAATTCTTACCATTGTTCTAGTGGAGAGTTTTTTGATACCACTTTTCTCTCAAACTTGCTTAAACCGCTTCGGTCCCTCTCTGAGGAACCATCAAAGGATATAGTATTAGGATTAGGATTAGTATTATTAGTAGTATTAGTAGTATTAGTAGTATTAGTAGTATTAGTAGTATTAGTAGTATTAGTAGTATTAGTAGTATTAGTAGTATTAGTAGTATTAGTAGTATTAGTAGTATTAGTAGTATTAGTAGTATTAGTAGTATTAGTAGTATTAGTAGTATTAGTAGTATTAGTAGTATTAGTAGTATTAGTAGTATTAGTAGTATTAGTAGTATTAGTAGTATTAGTAGTATTAGTAGTATTAGTAGTATTAGTAGTATTAGTAGTATTAGTAGTATTAGTAGTATTAGTAGTATTAGTAGTATTAGTAGTATTAGTAGTATTAGTAGTATTAGTAGTATTAGTAGTATTAGTAGTATTAGTAGTATTAGTAGTATTAGTAGTATTAGTAGTATTAGTAGTATTAGTAGTATTAGTAGTATTAGTAGTATTAGTAGTATTAGTAGTATTAGTAGTATTAGTAGTATTAGTAGTATTAGTAGTATTAGTAGTATTAGTAGTATTAGTAGTATTAGTAGTATTAGTAGTATTAGTAGTATTAGTAGTATTAGTAGTATTAGTAGTATTAGTAGTATTAGTAGTATTAGTAGTATTAGTAGTATTAGTAGTATTAGTAGTATTAGTAGTATTAGTAGTATTAGTAGTATTAGTAGTATTAGTAGTATTAGTAGTATTAGTAGTATTAGTAGTATTAGTAGTATTAGTAGTATTAGTAGTATTAGTAGTATTAGTAGTATTAGTAGTATTAGTAGTATTAGTGTATTAGTAGGAATAGAAAAAAATATAGATAGTAGGCTCTGTCTCCACGCATAGTGAAATGCAGTGACCAAATACTGACCCGTGGAATATTTTGATATATAGCTATTATGTCAAGTTGCATTTTGATGATTTTGAAATTTGATGATTTTGCATTTTGATGATTTTGCATGTTGGCCATTACTGAGTTCGAGTATAAAGGTCGCCCAAAGTGATTGTGAGGACGGCTGCAAAGTGTTACCCACGAACTCTACGTTTACAACCAACGTTAGAAAGCTACATCATATTAAAAACAAAAAACAAAAAAATCAGTTATAAAAAAATACATTTCTAAATAGTATATTTCCACAAAATAACAACTAAATATACTACTAGGTCTAATTTTCTAGACAAGCCTGACTAGCGAAAATGTGAGTTTAAGTGAGATGGTGAATTGAAGTGAGGTGCGCATTAATTATCCAGGGCTCTAGCCCTAACCACCTGCACGCGCACGCGGACTGAGCACCGCACGCTTGAAAATTTCTCCCGCGACCTCTACCACGAAAAAAAATCTTACAACAAGAAGCTAGATACTAGACAAAACACTAGACAAGATGGCTACTGAATTGACTGTTCAATCTGAGAGAGCTTTCCAAAAGGTATGTTTGCACCGTGCATGCCACATCATATACCAATACGTTTGAGTTGTTTATCGATGTCTAATGAAGTCATCAGCATCAGGACCATTAACGTCCATCATCTCCATAGGGATAGATGCATGACTAGAGCATCAACCAAACCAACTAAAGAATATCATAGCATTAATGAATGCAATCAACAAGAATACCAAACCAAATTGATTCCAAAAAAAACAAAAAAAAAACTTGGTGCTCGAAATTATCTATTGGCATATATCATCATCATACGAATGTATACTAACATCCAGCAACCACACATCTTCACCAACCCAAAGGCTAAGGCCCAAAAGAAGGCCAAGAGATGGGTCAAGGAAGTTGGTTTGGGATTCAAGACCCCAGCCACCGCCATCAACGGTTCTTACATTGACAAGAAGTGTCCTTTCGTCGGTGACATCTCCATCAGAGGTAAGATCATGAGCGGTACTGTTGTCTCTACCAAGATGCACAGAACCATCATCATCAGAAGAGACTACCTCCACTACGTGCCAAAATACAACAGATACGAGAAGAGACACAAGAACGTTGCTGCCCACGTGTCCCCAGCCTTCCGTGTCCAAGAAGGTGACGTTGTCGTTGTTGGCCAATGTAGACCTTTGTCTAAGACCGTCAGATTCAACGTCCTCAAGGTGTCTGTGTCTGTCGCCAAGTCCAAGCAATTCGCCAAGTTCTAAAATCACAGGTTATATGTGTATTTAATATTACATCTGCAAGAGAGTTTATGCCATAGTAGTTTCTGCCAAAGTACTTTATGTTCAAAGTAGTAAGTTGTAGTAGTATATATCCATAGATTCAATATTCATATGTCCCTATAATGGTAACTACTCATAGTTTCTGTTCCTACAATCATCATCTGAGACATGTTTATTTTTGCCTAAGAGTTGGAAGGCACCTCGAGCCTTACCACCAGTATCTCCTTTCCTCCCCATTCCATCAACTTGGCAGCCAACTTGCCCTCATTATGCAAGGCCGTAAGCTCGTCACACCCTCCGTTGCTCACAATGGCGTCGGACCCCACTAACACATTGGGCACCGTTCTTCTCTTGGTGACAAGTCCGATATACTCCTGGAGTTCCTTTCCATGTTTGTGCTTATCCAACTCAATGTATTGGGGCAGAGGCGTAATGGCATAGTTTTGTTGCAAGAGTTTCTTCAATTGCTTTGAAAATGGACACCATGACTTGGTAAATATGGAGACCGGAGCCATCCTGCGGATCTCATGGAACTCCTTAGCAGGGTCAAACACCTCATCCGTCAGTTTATTGGACAATGAGTCTGCAGCATTATCATCACCCGCCTCGTTTTTCTCCTCCACCTCCTTGTTCTTGAAGATTTCCCTATTGATGGCTTCGTCCACGGAATCATTGATGTGAGAGTCTATTATTGTTTTTTCACTGGTAATGATCTCCATACTGCCTTGGTTGTTGTACTTCTGTTTGTTGAAGAAGAGAAACGTCATTAAGGTCATGGCCACAACAGTCAAGCCTAGGAAACGTTTTTGCCGGCCATTCATCATTTTTTCTGAATGTATTTGAAGATCACTGATGTCTTAAACTATATTAAGACTGTGTGTTGTGTGTGTTATGTGTGTATGGCACGCCTGCTCAGTGTCTGTACTGTGAACACCTTTTAAATTGTCTGATTGATGTCTAATGACTTGAGTATATCAGATCCAGATAAATATTGACTTAGTGTTTGTGTCCAGTGGAGCTTAGTGGTGTCGATGTGGGGTGCGATGGAAAAAGAGCGGT
Organism: Metschnikowia matae var. maris; assembly: GCA_002370695.1. Classification (NCBI taxonomy): domain Eukaryota; kingdom Fungi; phylum Ascomycota; class Pichiomycetes; order Serinales; family Metschnikowiaceae; genus Metschnikowia; species Metschnikowia matae. The sequence continues at coordinate 137,692 of NKZH01001756.1, read as the reverse complement.
GGTTAGGCTGGTGTTCCAGAATCTGGGCCAGACGTGGCCGCGTGCCTTAAATAGTGCGCCCACTACGCCTATTCGTTCCAGAATGGCATGACTCTAAAATTATTAGGGTACAGATCTATATATAGCCGCCACGTGATTGGGCTAAAGAATCCAAGCCTCCCAACGGTTTGGCATTTCTTTTTTTTCTTTCTTTTCCTATTTGGGTAGTGCTGTTAGTATGGCTGGCTAAAGTAAGACAATGTCTACGCGTCACGTGTTTCAACCGTACGATATCCAGGAACAATATCCAGGGACAATATCCAGGGACAATATATATCTGGCATAAATCACACGATCCATAAATTTTCTAAAGCAAAAAAAACTGTTATTTTATTGAGGATCCTTGATTTCATGTGTAAGTCCAGAACCAGATGTTTTGGAAGGTGTATGGATTTTTAGGGTATCTGGGACTTTTTTGGTTCGTGGTTTACCCCAGAAATCGACCCATTTTATCTAAAGCGCGACCCCGACTCAGCACTACCAAATCATAAAACAATTGAACAGACAATCAGAAAACATCCAGAAAGACAATTGGAGACATCAATTGGACACTATGGATACACTATTATAGATTTCAACAAAAAGACCAACCAACTATTATAATGAATGTCTAATTTATAGGGAGTCTAAATTATAAAATTGAAAAGTATAAATGGTATTAGTGGGTCATTCAGTATGTAGTAAAGTTGAATAAAGTATGAAGAGAGCTACAGATGTCCGTACAAAGCACCTATAAAATTAGCGCACTATTTAAGTTCCACGACCAAGATCATACACTACACTATACATAACTAGGTTTCCTCAATAGACACTACACAATACATGATAAGGTTCCCCCAATAGACACTGTAGTATATGTAGAAGATTTCTATTAGTATACATACAATACTAGTACTATACTGTAGTGTCTACTGTAATGTCTACTGTAATTTCTACTGTAATATCTACTGTAATATCTACTGTCATATCTACTGTAATTTCTACTGTCATATCTACTGTAAGGTCCACTGTAGTACAGTCTGGATGCACCTCAAGTATACATCTGATATACACTAGTAGCTTTTATTAAACCACTGTCGATAGTTCATTATACTACTTAATAGTTGTGAATTTATGCATCTGTTCGTTACTGCGTGTATTGTCTTTAAATCAATTCCTAACACTTATAATTTCTCTGCAGGTTGGGGTCTGCCGATGGTGGTGACATCGTCGTAGATCAAGGTGGTGACGAAGTCGGAGTACTTCTCTCCCAAGGCCTCAGGCTTAAAGTATTCCAAGGCTCTCTTGAACTTGTTACCTGGCTTGGCCGACTTGGCCAACTTATCAGCCTCCTCTTGCAAGAGAGAGGCGACGTAGGCCTTGGTGATTTTCTTACCGGTATCGGTTTGGGCACCGTGCGTGACCCATTGCCAAAGTTGCGATCTGGACACCTCGGCCGTGGCTGCATCCTCCATCAAGTAGTTGATTGGCACACATCCAACGTTTCTCAACCAGGCCTCAATGTATGACAATCCAATGATACAGTTGGTTCTGATACCCTGCTCAGTGATCTTGTGGTCTGGCACGTATGGGTTCAACAAATCAGTGGCCGTTACTGGTCTGTAAGGAACCTTTGGAGGAACATTGATTTGGTTAGGGCCCTTCATGTGCTCATTGAATACCTTCAACACAATAGGAACCAAGGCGGGGTGGGCAACCCAGCACGAGTCGCAACCAGCAGTGACTTCTCTCAACTTGTCCTTTGCAACGTTCTCCATGGCAGCCTTGTTTCTGGCTTCGTCCTCCTTGATAGGAATCTGTGCAGCCATTCCTCCCAAGGCGTGCACTTGTCTCTTGTGACAAGTGTGAACCAAGAGCTTGACGTAAGATGCCATGAATGGGGTGCTCATGGTCACTTGCAGTCTGTCGGGCAAGACATAGGCTCCGTGGTTTCTCAATGACTTGATGTAGGAGAAGATGTAGTCCCATCTTCCACAGTTCAAGCCTCCAATGTGTTGTCTCAATTGGTAGATGATCTCATCCATTTGGAAAGCTGCAGGCAAGGTCTCGATCAAAACCGATCCTCTGATGGTACCTCTAGGAATCTTAATATAGTCCTGGGAATGGCAGAAGATGTCGTTCCACAACTTGGCTTCCAAGTGGTGCTCCATCTTAGGCAAGTAGAAGTAAGGACCAAAACCTTGGGCCAAAGCTTCCTTTGCGTTGTTGTAGAAGTAAAGGGCAAAGTCAAAAATACCTCCCGAGACCGGCTCGCCATCCACCAATACGTGCTTCTCGTCCAAGTGCCAGCCTCTAGGTCTGACAATCAAGGTGGGAATGTGTCTGCCTTCTTCCAAGTTGAGCTTGTATTGCTTTCCGTTCGAGGAGAAGGACAAGTTTCTGCGCACAGCGTCGTACAAGTTGACTTGACCATCGACCAAGTTGCTCCAGGCGGGGGTCAACGAATCTTCAAAGTCGGCCATGTAGGTGGCAACGCCAGAGTTCAAAGCATTAATCACCATCTTTCTGTCAGTAGGACCAGTGATTTCAACTCTTCTGTCTTGCAATCCTGGAGCCAAAGGAGCACCAGTCCAAGAGGCATTCTCTCTGATATCCTTAGTTTCAGGCAAAAAGTCGGGCAACACACCCTCGTCTCTCAACTTCTGTTGTTCTTTTCTGTTGGCCAACAACTTTTTTCTTTGGCCATTGAAGTTTCTGTGCAAAGTAGCAACCAATGCAAGAGCCTCGGGATTAAAGATGTGCTTGGCATTGGAGGGCACAGCTCCCAAAACCTGAACACCCTGGATTTTAGAGGCTGTGGTGGGGAAAGGGGACGACATGGTGGAATAAATTATCAAAGTGGTTCAGTTAGTGACTATGCAAAATAGCGGTACTAGCAAAACTCCTGAGGTTGAAAAAAAAAAAAGTGAGAGACTGGATGTGAGGAGCGACGGCCGGCTTTATATAGTGACACCCAAGGGTCGCATACCCCAGGTTTTGTATCCAGCGGATGTTGCAGCGATCGGAGTCAGAATGCGTGTGATGCGTGCAGCTCCGGCAGGAGAGGAAACGGGCTTTCGCTATCGGAACCCATATCAGAGGCATTCTGTGGGGATCGCGCCGGGCGGCGCTTTTTCTCCCGGCGCGGCGGAACTTTATCGACCTGTGATTTTGTCCGGATACCGGGGGCTGCCGAGGGTACTTCCGAGACGGACCACATGCAGGACACGCTATGGGCTTATCAGAAAGACATTGATACGCTTGTGAGCAAAGTTGCAATACTTTTGGGGGAAGATTCGGGGAAAACGGATAAGTGGGTATTGCAAGGAGGGTGGTTAAGAGCCGGCCGGGCCGGGAAAGCAATGCAGGAAAGGAGTCGGCGTTAAAAGCATTGCGATTGGTCGGCCCGGCGGAGGCCTCCACGTGACCCGGCTCCAATCTAGCGGATTCGGAGTCAACCTATACGTCATACAGGGAGAATTCATTGTACAGGGAGATATTGTACAGGGAGATATTGTACAGGGAAATATTGTACAGGGAAGGATTATTGTACAAGGAGACATCATTGTATAGGGAGAGATCGTTGTACAGGGAAAGACCATTGTACAGGATGAATGGAATCCATTTTATAGGGGTTCATTGTATAAGAAAAAAAGAGCTTGTTGTGGATAGGTCATTGTATTTCCGTACTATGACTTCACAAGACGAACGCGGCATAAAATCTACTCCTTGGCCCACTTAATACCCTCTTGGGCAGGAGTCAACGTTCCCTTCATGGATGGGACATAGTTAATTCTATGGTAGGAGTTGAGGTTCTTTCTCAACACGAACTGGTAACAGGTGGCACCGGATTGTCTGGAGGTGATGGTGGAAGAAGCCAAGAAGTACTCCCAGATTCTGAACCACTTGATTCCGTACTTGTTGACCACGTTGTCCTTGTTACCCATCCAGTTTCTGTACCATCTCCACAAGGTAGCGGAATAAGAAACACCGATGTTGTCGATGGTGACGATCTCAAATCCGGCGGATTCCAAAGCGGAAACCACGAAGGCCAAAGGAGTGGAAGCATCTGCACCAGGGAAAATGTACTTGTTCATGAACAAACCCCAGTTCAAGTCCTCGTATTGCCAGGTCTTTCTCAAACCGGCGTATTGCAAGAAGAACAAACCATCATCCTCCAAGGCCTCGTAAACCTGGTCCAAAAAGGCACCAAATCTTCTAATTCCAACGTGCTCAGCCATCTCGAGACACGTAATTTTGTCGTACTTACCACTTGGTTTGTCCGATTTAGGCGAGTCTCTGTAGTCGCAACACACAATCTTGGATTGGTCGGAGGTGACACCATACTTGTTCATCAATTCCGTACCCCACTTGGTCTGGTTTCTACCCAAAGTCACACCGGTAACCTTGGCTCCGAATTGAGAAGAACTGAAGGCAGCCCAAGTACCCCAGCCACAGCCCAAGTCCAAAACGTGTTCACCTTCCTTCAATTGAATCTTAGAAGCAACAATGTTCAACTTGTTGTCTTGCAATTCCTCCAAGGTCTCTTCCTTGGTGATATCGCTGATGACACCAGAAGTGTAGATCATACGAGGACCCAAGAACCAGGTGTAGAAGTCGTCTCCACGGTCATAGTGGTCTCTGACCTGCTCCTCATCCTGGGACTTGGAATGCATGATAACCTCAGGGATCATACCGAACAAAAAGAACCGGAAAAGCGAAAGCGTGAATCTAAAAGTACACCAGTCATGTCTGTATTCCAACACGTCCAAACAATCACCCTTGAAAGAAACCTTATTGTCAAAGTACAACTCGTGGAAGGTCTCCATGGGGATCTTAGAGCCTTGGCCATTGTTGCTTGTCTCATACTTGGCCTTCAATTCGGGAGTGTGGAATTCCAAGTAGTGAGACACTGGTTTTCCAGGAAACTTAACCTTCTCGTTCAAACGAGGCGAGAAGGATGACAAAACAGTCCAGTAGGCCATCAAGATGGGAATGGCAAACAAAAGCGCCAAGAACAACCAGGTCTTGAAACCTAAACCCAACTTGCGAGTGACAAAGTAAGGGATAATCACCAAGAAGCCGGCCAACGCGAGGTTAGAGAAGTGCTTACTTCCTGGGCCATCGGCAGGCAAAGGGGCATTGTGGATGGTGGGCGAATCGGTGGTAAGAATACCACACTCATCGGATGCCGCAGGCTGTACAGGAGCCTTGGGGGTCTTGATGAATTCAACGTTATCCAACATGACTGTGCTGAAGTAGAGAAGAAAGTACGGTGGAAAAAATATATGGCCATGGGCGAGCGCGAGCGTACTGCACACATGCGCGTGCCGTGTTTCAGCCGCCAAGGCTTCTGGTATTTTTAGTGCCCTGTCTACGCGAACACTTCGAGCGATGTCTAGGGTATTATGCGACATGCACTCCGATACCCTCCACAAGTATTATTTACTACTTACTACTTACTACAGTGTTATTCGAAACGATTCAGACCAGCGCGACAATACAATTCAGACCTACACGACAAAACGATTCAGACTACACTAGCAAAATTTAATAAACCACTAATTCACATCCTTTCAAACCAAATATTGGAATCCAATGAAATGGAATCTAATGAAAGTTGGTGTGAAGAATTACGCTATTTGGTTTGAAAGGATGTGAATTATTGGTTTGTTTAATTTTGTTAGTGTAGTCCGAATCATTCTGTCTTCTTGGTCTGAATCGTTTTATCGCGTAGGTCTGAATCGTTTTATCGCGCTGGTCTGAATCGATTCGAATAACACTGTACTTACTAACTATTACCAGATTAGTTCTTTTGGAGAAGTGAGTATTTTTTTCACTCATTTCTATTGATTCAATAATTACTTGAATTAACTTACTAAGCGATTCCAGCTAGTTACTACTGCTTTCTACTTACTTACTACTTACTACTACTTACTACTTACTGCTACTTACTTACTACTTACTTACTACTTACTAACTACTTACTGCTACTTACTACTTACTAACTACTTACTACTTACTAGCTACTAGCTACTTGCTTAGTGCAGAATTCGCCTTGGTACACTGACTCTTGTACTAAGATAGGCTTATACTGGCTCATACATAAGACTTAGAGGCTGGGCACATAGGTTTATTTGTAGCTGTTAATAATATGCCATACTGACCGAAGGTGCTCTGAGCCAAAAAGCTCAGATGCCTGTATCCAGAGTCAGAGCATGCCTTGATGATTTGACCAAGGCCGTTCTATACCTTGTCCTTCAGAAATCTTGTGCCTCTGACCTATTTCAGAAGCCCTATTTATTCCACTGTCGATTCAAAGAGTCCATTTAAGCTGCGGTGTAAAGCTAGTTACTAATGTTAACAGAATTACTGCTTACTAGCTACTACTCACCTACTACTCACTAACTACTTACAACTCACAACTTACAACTTACTAACTACCTACTGCTTTCTACCTACTGCTTTCTATTTACTACTTACTAACTGTTAACAGATTATTAACTCACAGACTCCTTGGCAACTGGTACTTAACTGAATGTATTTGGCAAGGTATAGACTACTGGTGGAACTTGAGTAGCATATTTCAGTGAGTATATTGTAGTGACAAGTAAATGTATAGGTAGGCATGGCTATGGACTACAAGGAAATCATATTCAGGTGGTACATGAAAAAGAGTCTTGCGAAGTATTCCGGTATGTGTGGGGAGAAAATCTTCTCGGTAATGTGAAGGATGTAAGAATAGAATAACATTTATGAGGTCTCTTGTTCAATATAGTTTTCAGTCAGTGATATGGACTAATGAAATGGAGAGAATGGTGTCCTAGACCATGGCCACTGAAAATTCATCAATGGCCACTGAATATTCATCAATGGCCACTGAAAAATTCTTCCTGTGTTAAATGAACAGGTTCTTTGATTTAAAGAGATACATTTGTTGAGCCATTTAAACGGTGGATAGTTTAGAAGAATGATGGATGTGAATAAAGAACTAAATTAAGATTTGAAGTTCTGAGTTCCAGTGATCATGATGATCAGTGTTACCTCATTTAGAAATCCTATAGCCATATTTCAATAGAGCTATAAAAACACTCGACCACGAAAAACCTACCAACCATTACAAACCTCATCATTCACTTGGGTAGATTTTAGGTAGAGTATTGGTAGAATGAACTGCCATAGGACCTAAAATTAATGGCTAAAAGAGATCAGAGTTTTCTAACCTACTACTATATTCAAACTACTGTCTACTGGATCTATGAGCACATGTATCTATAGAGTTCTCTTACGTTTATCAATGGACCATTCATTTTTGAGGTTCTTTCTGTTATCTTAAATTAGATGTATTGGCACAATCTTTGGCTAGTAAGTGATGGGCCTTATACTACCACTTTCTTATGAATTACGTATTTTTGGGCTCACCTCCATTAGCAATATTAGTAGTATTAGTATTAGTAGTATGAGTATTAGTAGTACCAGCAATATGTATCATGACTGACATTACGTCATAATATACTTTTAGGATCATGTACACCTCCTGCAACCACTGAAATTATCTACTGTACAAAGTTATAGTATAGTGTAATGTAAATTAGTATTAGCAAAATGCTATGAAAACTATGAAATAGGGGACATAAGTGCTTCACCTTCATCTTCTTGGTATAGTGGTGTCTATCCACGAGCCACTGGTACTGCCACTAGTACTGACTTCCTAATACATGGATCCAGCCACTAAATAATACCACCACACCTATACATCTCTATCTAATATCTCTATACCATGGCCAAAACTACTTTCAACTCCCGCCTTTTAACTCTACCCACCATTTACACAGTACTAACCGGACGTGTTCATGAGTTAAGCAGGCACTAATAAGCATTAACTATAGATGTATAAAAAAGTGTTATTAGCTAAGTGATTCTTTGGCTTCTTGAATTAGAAGTAAGTTCGTTATAGCTTCAGCTTCGCATATATCAGCCAACTGATGATTATGATATCATCTCTGTTCATCTAAATTAAACAACTCAAAGGGAATATCGTCTCATCATATCTACCACTACTATCTATTACCATATATCAACTATATATTGCCTTATTAGATCCACTATAGACAAAGCTCTAGCGAGAAATGGATTATGAAGCCTATGTCGTTCGATTCAAACAATGGGCATTGAAAAATGCCGTGTCATTGTATGAATTACTATGATGGCTTTTTTAAATATTCTAGAATAATTCTCACAATTGTTCCGATAAAGAGTTTTTTCGATGCCACGTCTCTCTTCTTAATCATATAAGCCACTCTTGTTCCACTCTTTGACAAATCATCAATGATTATAATATAAATTAGATATTAAACGTGCTAGCAAGAATCTAACATGCACCATGTAACTTTTCCTATTTTGACTATATAGTAGTGACTAGTGAATAATAGTAGTAGTAGTGACTAGTGAATAATAGTGGTAGTAGTGTATGATGACTATTTTCACCACTCTAATAAAGCATCGCCTAGAAATGTATTTTTGAACATAAGCTAGACTCAGACATTAACTTGAAAAATAGCCACTCAGTCATTTAGTGGATTCCTAAATAGAATTATTGATGAATGAACATATATCCTCTCCCATACCATGTATACTAGAATCCCCTTGATTTGTTTTTGAAATTCAAAATATCAAAAATGAGAATTAAACTAAAAAGGATAGCACATAGTGTGTCTAGTAGTGTAGTTTATTCCGCGGGTCCCTACATTCTGTAATGTCTAATTCTACTATGTCTTTATTCTATTAAGTTTATATTCTGGTGTGGTTAAATCTTAATATTTTTATGTATCTTGTAGTATTCTGTTTACTATGTTCATTAGCTGATAGCTCTATAGAGGGCTACTTAAGTAGATGATAGTGTCAATTACTTGTGCTATGTACTTGTGGGAAGACTCTTTAATCCTGGTACCTCGGATTCATTATCTCGTACAATCATGGTAAAGGAGCGGCATTCTAGAATGGCCATTGTTAGAAATAGACAACGTGGCTTAAAAATACCTTTTTGAGTGAGCATACTGAAGTACATAGTGTATATAGTGTATAGTGTATATAGCGTATATAGCGTATATAGTGTATATGCCATGTTCTTTAAATAAATTTGGCTACGAAATCTGTAATCGTTGAAGATTCCCAAAGAGAAGAAACTAAACAGTTTAAATGACCGTGAAGAGAACTCGTGTCATTCAAAAAAAAAACTCTTTACCCGAACAATGGTGATGATGATGATTCTGGAAAATTAAAAAAAAAAAAAAAAAACAGATATCATTTTAAATAGTACAGTAGTGGCCATGAGACGGCGTTCGCAATGGCCATTGTTGAAATCAGATAATACCTTTATATAGTGTCCTGTATATAGTGGATCTAACATTATAATATAAAATAGTAGTAGCAGCCGTGTTAGATTCATGTTGTAACTTTAAACCTTCATTCATTGATCAATCCTTAAAGGGAGAAATCTGAGCATTGTTTTTCAGTGGTTTCAAGAGAAGGGGTAGTTATGGAACAATTCTTGAGCGATCATTGATACATACTCACATCAGGCAATTCTGATACTCCGTACAATAAAGACTGAGTAGAAAGCTAAGCAACAATGGTCTTTGTATCAGCCATATGTGTTTCAGAATATCTGACAAAGGTACCAATACTTTATTAGACTGGTATAGTAGTTCGCCAGTAGTGTAGTGTATTAGTTGTTGTCTAATAGAGAGTCTAATAGGTAGTCTAATAAGTAGTCTAATAGGAGTAGTGATAGGAGTAGTGATAGGAGTGGTCTATCTCTACACTTATAATAGACACTATTTTTCACTATCAATGCATTATTCATGGACTAAAAAAATTTAGGGTGATCTCTCGAGAGTATTGATAATGTGAGGAGTTAAAAGTATTATAGCACACCATAAAGAAAAAAACCATAAGGAAAACAACCATAAAAAAAAACCATAAAAAAAAACCATAAAAAAAAACCATAAAGAAAAAAACAACGAAACAAAAAAAAAAAAAACAGTTTCTGAAACTAAACTGAAAATGACTAAATTCATCATATTCATCATTCATAATAAATTGACGTAATTACTTATTGACTTCACTCAAGTGCACCACTTGCACCCAAGTCACGTGGACTGGCTAACGATCTGGCTAATGATCTGCTTCAGCCCTATGGCTTCGTACCAAGCAACACCTCCAATACGGCCAGAATTTCCCTCTCCAAAGAAAAAAAAAAAAAAAAAAAAAAAAAAAAAAAAAAAAAGAAAAAGATAGAAATGAAAATTCATGTCAAAACTATATTCTAAGAGACTCTCCCCTTTAAAAAAATATCTACCACTCTTACTCTTCCGAAAATAAACTAGTGTGTGTCCTCTCCCCCCCATTGATGTGGATCTTGGAAGGTACTATGCGCGGCCGCGCGCTAAGCCCAATGTTCGGTCCCTCGAGATACTCACCTAGTGCTACTGATTAAACACACACACACACACACAGTCTTGATCATGTCTACGCCAGGCAATAGTTTTGTTCTTCTCGACTCGGACCTGGAACTGGAGGCACCAGCAACCAAAAAACCTCGGCTTGCTCAACCACCGCGCCAAAACTCAAAAGTTCCCATGGCTCTGTTCACTAAACCTTTTATGCAAGCTACTGACGAGGAGTCCTCCAGCTCTAGCTTCGAGGACTCAGATCCCACTGAAGGCGCTCCTCCTGATATGGAAACTCCTGAAGTGGCTGATCCTTCTCGAAGTGCCCTGGTCTCGGGACTTTCAGATTCGCTGTCTGCACATAGTGTGGATTCCTCGGACTTGGAGGAGGTTCTGATGCTACCACAAAAGAAATCGGATGAAAAGAAACCCACTGAAATTCAATCTCCTCTTCATCTGAAGTCAACCGTCTACGGTACACGCAAGTTCTTGAAAGATAAGGGCCCCATGGCCTTCCTACAGACCTACTTACCTGCTACGGCGTCTAGCGATGATATCTACAGCTTGATATCGAAGTTAGGCTTTGTGCCAAAAAACCTCCCTCCTGTGGCTGAAGGCGAGAACTTGATACAATTGATAAAACTTCTACATCTGGCCATGCAAAAGGTGCGGATGTTGCGGCCCCAGCTAGAGAACTTCCACTCCGTAGACCATGTGCTCCAGAGTTTGAAATCCTGCAACAAGATCTTGGTCATCACCGGGGCAGGAATTTCCACTAGTCTCGGCATTCCTGATTTCAGATCTTCCCAAGGTATCTACTCACAGTTATCGGACTTGGGTCTCTCGGACCCCCAAGAGGTGTTTGACTTGGAAATCTTCCACGCGCAACCCTCCGTTTTTTATTCCATTGCTCATATGATCTTACCCCCAGATAATGTGTATGCTCCCTTGCACAAGTTCATCAAGCTTCTTCAAGATAAGGGTAAGCTCTTGAGAAACTATTCACAGAACATCGATAATTTAGAAGCGAATGCGGGTATTAATAAGGAAAAGTTAGTTCAGTGCCATGGATCTTTCGGACAGGCCAGATGTGTGACTTGTGGCTATGAGGTGGCGGGAGAGAAAATATACCCAGCCATACGTAAGAAGGAGATTGCTTACTGCCCGAAGTGTGCATCCAAGAGGAAGAAGCTTCTTAAGAATGACTCTGTGTACATCCAGGAGAGCTACGGGGTCATGAAACCAAACATTACCTTTTTCGGTGAGGCGTTGCCGGCCAGATTCCATCTGGTGATTGATCAAGACCTTCGAGACTGCGACTTGATAATCAGCATCGGTACATCGTTGAAGGTGGCCCCCGTGGCCGAAATGGTGCATACGGTTAGCCCATCTGTGCCTCAAATCTTAATAAACCGGGACCTCCTTCAAAACTGCAACTTTGACGTCAGTTTCCTCGGATACTGTGACGATGCGGTGAGTTACCTTTGCGAGGCTCTAGGCGAAAAGTGGAACATCGATCACTCCGACTACCTGCTGCTTATAGGAGAAAATCACGATAATCTCAAGCTTGAAAAGGCAGTCGAAAGAGGCGTCTACAACGTCAGAAATATAGATCGGGAAACCAAGAATGTCAATCAAAAACCAGTGTCCTTACCGGAACCTGATTTCGTTCTCTTGGAACCATCTATCGACTAGATCACGTGCCGAAGAGTTAAAATAACCTACTTTTCTAAGGACGAGACAAATGACATATGAGAATGACATGATTAATGGGTAAAAGAAAAAAAAAAAGGACAGATGATGATTTGAACAAATGAACAAATGAGCAAATGAAACGAAAAATGGATAACCAAGAGTCAGGGAGATTTGTATATATTGGGTTATGTGGATTATGGAATTTTTGGATTCTGGGATTCTGGAATTATATAGTGGGAGATCGTCGCACTGCTCCATACACACCCAAAGAGCCATGATGCCGCACTGAAAAATAACGTGCGACTGTGCCTACATCTACAATGAAAACCTTCAGACCAAGGGCCCTACTAACAATAGGACGGGGGTGGAAGCTTCCTGTTTCGTCTTTGAGTTTGAGAGGAGCATATTTTAATGGTCTTGGGCCGAGGGTTCCGCAAGCTTGCCGTTTGAATTCCACCAAAAACGACATTTTCAAACTAGATATCGAGTTGTCTGCAGATGATTTGAAGCCTCCCTCCAGTGTGGTAAAGCCCAAAGAAGAACAAGAGGATATTCATACAAAGCGGGAACAACGTTTGCAAGATATAAATTCCCTCTTTGACGATCTTGTGAATGAGGGTAAAGACAGCAAACGCGGTGGTGTTGAGGTGGATGCAGACAACGACAACCGGTTTCTGGAACTCGACACGCTTCTTGATGAGATTTCGGAACACTCGGAGCTTAAGACGTTCGACCGGGAATTTGACACCACCTCCAAGGTGTTTTCCCCAGATACTGAAAGCCCCAAGTCTGTGATCGAATCGGAGAATGAGCTTTTCCGCAAAATCTTCGAAACGTACTCAAAAACACAAGAAAGCGAGGTCAAGGTGGACCGGCTTCAAAAGCAGGTGCTCATCAATCTACAAGAGTCATTCACTAAACAACCAGAAGCCGAGACTGGGGCCGAGACCATGGAACAAAGAAAGCCCAAAATGCACAAGAAGGAGTTGCACAGTTTGGAGAAATTACCCCAGAAAGATGCGGAGACTTTGGAGAAACAGTCATTTGATAGTGTTTCACAGACCATCCAATACTTGAATGATATCACAAGCAAAAAGGATTTGCTTTTATTTGCTAAGGACTTCTTCACGCGGTTCAACAGCCAGATGCTTCACCAGCCCGACTTCTTCCTCCACAAACTCAAGGGTGAAACAGTACCGGAATACTTGCAAAGACACGAACAGTTTTGTATTGAAACCAAAGAATTGAACTCGCAAAATCCCGAGAAACCGGTGTTGAATGCATTCACCATGCCATTGATATTCAACCATATGCTCGAGATCACGTGCCACCGGTTCTACGACGGGTCGTTGGCGTTGAGTTTGTTTAACATGACCAAGAATGACTTGAACCTCTACTCGATCATCTGCAACCAGCGCACGTACAATGAAGTGATCAAGATTCTTTGGGTGTTCTACGGCAAGTCGTCGTTATGTGAGATTGAGTTGATTTTGGTGGAGATGATGAACAATGGTTTTGAGGGCGATTTGATCACGTTCTCTACCTTGAAGGAGATCCTCACTCTTCACCACAAGATGCGGATTGGTGATACCATCTACAATCCAGGCGGATCGCCCATCTGGTCCAGAGAGGACGAGAAGCGGGCAAAGAACATTGAGGAGAAGTTCCGTAAGTTGGGCAAGAGATTGAGCCGCAAACGGTTAAGAGAGCTTGGCAACTGAGTTCAAGAGTACTTTGTCGTGATCTAGTCGTGACCTGGTCGTGACCTAGTCGTGGCTTAGTCGTGAATTAGTTGTGACAAAGTCCGGACCAATTTCCCAAAGGCATTGTTTCTTTTAAAGACCAATTCCTTAAGATTCACCCAGTGGATCTAATGAACTGACTGTTATCATCTGCCATCCATAGATGAATCATTAGTGTATTATAGACAGACCACACCAGCCTTCAGTGTGAGCATGCCAGTCAGTATCATGCATTGAATTAATAAACATAGTTAATTAATGATGAAGAAGTATTTATACATGTATCAAGATGTATACAGTTAGTAAGAAGAATACGGTTTTAAGATGTATACAATAATTAAGAAGTATGTATACCGTTTTTAAGATGTATACAATAATTAAGATCTATGTATACAGTTATTCAGAAGTATGTAAACAGTAACTAAGAAATATATACAGTACTTAATTTAATATACATAAGCAAAAAAAAAAACAAACCTGTTTCAGGCTAAAAAATGCATCACACTGATTATGGTATTGTTTCATTATCTTCTTGTGCAGAGATAGCCGAGGTACGGGTGCACCAGCAGCCTTTATAGCCAACACGCACTCCGCACATCAAGCACACTCACACACACTCACAAACACACACTTATCCTACCTGTGGTCATGGATTTCAAGAGCCCATACGAAGTCTTCGAGAGGTACGATTTTTCCAAGGGAACGTATGACTCCGCCAGATTATCTTCTCACACGCTGAACAGCAATTCGTCCAATGCCTCACAGCCCATCCCCACCATTAGTGTGGGCTCTGGTGTGGATGCAGGCAGTCCGGTTAACCTGGAGCTTATGGGCAAATCATCGGATATCAAGAAACAGCTTAGCCAATCCTTCCATGCCAATGGCGGTGTATCATCTGGCGGCGTGACTAAACCACATTCCAGACGGAACTCCGCTTACCATATTAAGAGTGAGAATGACAACGATGACAATAGCTCCAAAGGGGACCAGGGCAATGAACGCAAACGAAGGGATAATATTAATGATAAGATCCAGGAATTGCTTACGCTTATTCCTGCGTCGTACTTCCAGGAGCAGGAGGGAGCAGGAGGGTCTTCTGGAGGCGGAGGAGGAGGAGTAGGGGGAGGAGGAGGAGGAGCTGCATATGACGATGTTCTGAATAAAGCTGCAGGCACCAAGGATGGGAAACCGAATAAAGGTCAGATCTTGACACAGGCCGTGGAATATATCCAGCACTTGCAGAACCTCATTGATGAGAATAACAAGAAAGAAGTGGAGTTGTACTTACGCATGAAAACATTACAACTCAAGAAGGAAGGCAAGGAGAACGTGCCCATATCTGTGGGTGCTACGAGTGCAGAGATTGCCTTGGGAGAGATTGGTGTTGGGCCTCATTCCGAGAATTACTTTAAGGATGTGCTTCTAGATAGCCACGCGGGCGAAGAATGAGATACCTGGGATCGATGTTTTGTTGGTGTAAGGAGAGGGCTGGAGTCTTGTGGGACAAGATCCAAAGCCCAGGAAAGAATCTGAAAAGATTCGAGGTTATTTGAGTTATTCGCATTAATGTCATTATGTCGTCGTATCATCTATTTTTTGGTCCTGCCCACTCGTTCCCTCTCGTCAGCGTACTCTTCAAGCATATATGCAGGCAAGTATGTTTGTCCGGAGCCGGAGTCGGTCTTCAAAAACTCATTGGGTACTGTGGAATCCACTCCTCCCAATGACGTGTACCCTTGGTCATACAACGAACAGTAATCCAAGTTGCAAGCCAAGATGAAATCCCAGATATCACAATAGTGCCAGTGCAAGATGGGGTGGATGCGGACAAATTTGGGCCAGTTGTGATCAGTCTCCTGCTCATATTCTAACAGGCTACCGTATGGATCAGCATATCTTATACCCACGACAATGGCCTTGATTTTTGGGTTGATGGAGCTCAAATAGTGTTCAAAGCCATCTTTCATTTGCGACTTGATGGTGATCAAATTCAAGCCATATTTTTGAGTGGACGTCTCGATGAATTCCGATAATGCCGGGAATGGAAGTTCGGAGTTAATATAAATGGAATCCAATGAATAGTCCGCACGTGACGCGGCTCCACTAGCCTCCAATTTGGTGTATATCGCCGACATGAGCAACATAAGCATAACAAGGCAATCCTTTCCTCCATTATAAGAAACAGCCACTTCACTTAGATCATGCATATCCAAACTATGGTGGAGCACCTCTAGCGACTTGCGGACTTTTTCCTTAACGATTTGTCTTCGCTGGGCCCGAGGAACGTACCTGGGAGTCAAGTGGTCAAGGTGCTCTTGAGGCAAAGTATCGGAAAGAAAGGCATTGACAAGCAGGTGTGCTTTCCTGCACTGATCTAGAATAGGCGAGGGTCCAAGTTGTGTAGAGGACATTGTGGGGGTAGAAATGAATGAATGGGAGAGTTGATTAGATGAAAGATGGAATCCACCTGTCACTATAGCGGCGGCGGCCGCATGTGCTCCTCTGTGCCGGACCTCGGGGCGTGCACGGGTCCCGCGCCTGGGTGGACTTCGCAGCCATGCTGGTCAAATATTGCCTAGTGCTCACTATACTAAATATACAAGTAGTTAACTGTGTAATCACCCACCACAACTTACCTTTAAACACATTAATATATTGTGTTTGTATTGTATTTATTGTACTGTACTTGATTATATTATTACGTGGATGTATTTGTTATGGATGTATTTGTTATGGATGTATTTGTTATGGATTTTGAGGGATTGACCTGTGCGTGTAAAACTGGCTTAGTAATCTTACGACCATGCACTAACCTAGACTACCACCACTTTCTAACAATGTAACTACCAACACTACCAGCCAAGATAATAAAATTCTGATACATCAGAATATAAGTACGTTGAATTCTAGAATCATTTATAAATTGCAAATCTGGTGTAGATTTCGATTATTAGTAAATTGGGTGTAGATTTCAATTAGTTGTAAATTGGGTGGAGATTCAAGATCAGGTGTAGGTATTTGTTGTTGTTGTAGTCTTTCATTTAATTGTTGACCTCAGATGAACCTCAGTAAAAAATGTTCACCAAGAATGAGGATTCTCACCAGCTAGTGTTGCGAGTGTTGCGAAAGAAAGGGTTCATTAGAGTTACTGGGACCCACTGCGACTTATGTAATGGTGACTGCGACTCAGGTAATGGTGACTGCAACTTATGTAATGGTGACTGTAACTTATGTAATGGTGACTGTAACTCAGGTAATGGTGACTGTAACTCAGGTAATGGTAACTGTGACTCAAGTAATGGTGACAGGGATTCAATTCTAAGGAGCCCTAATTCTAAGGAGTCATGAGCAATTATGAGCAATTCCTAGAAAGATATAAGGAAGGTATGAAAAAGGTATGACAAAGGTATGAGTCCCTAGAAGTTATGGCTATTGCAGAAATAAGAACTGAATAAAATACTCCTTGGAGTCACGGTCCCAGAACCACCAGTAATTATCGCTCATTTCACTGGTTCGCGGCTTCTCCACCTGTAATGCCTTGGGCATGGCAATGGCTATGTTATCATAGGGCTCTGCAGAAATCACCAAGTACTGCCAGGTACTAGCATCGACCTCTTCATCCTCATGATGTTGCTTGTTCTTTTGTAGGAATGTCTGACACATACTTTGGTTCTTGGAGGACATTTCGAAATGTGATAGGAACCGGAAACTTGGTTCATCCGTTACAATCCGAGGAAGTTGCACCTGTACCAATACTCCAGTCCGTAGAGTGGTTTCGTCTCTGATCTTGGTCACTTGGTATACTGGCTTTCCGATTTTCTTCCAGTGTCTTGTCTCCACGGCATTAACAGATATACCCTTGGGATGCTGCTTAGAATCCGAATGTTTTTCTTCCAAGATCCGCCGCCGTTGTAGGTTCATCGAATGCTTGCGTCCACCAAGATGGGAAATGTACGATGCTTCATTGGTATGAGTGGTGAGACAGAGCCTACACTCTAGTAAGCCGAGATGGTTCTTGAACACATAGGGGTCGTTGTCTATATCCAAGACATGGCTTGTCAAGAGCTCCTTGATACGACGCTTGGTCTGTACATTGCTCTGGAACTTGTCTGCCACGGCACCTGCACCTTTCTTGGAGTTGACCCGGTCCGAGTAGTCCATATTGGGGAAGAGTGAAGATGTAATGACATGTGCGCACTGCGCATAGGCCCATGCTTACAGAGCAGACCATGCTTCTATATAGAGTATAGATATATCGGAGGTACTGGAGATAACATTACACCTAAATATGATTTTAAACACCATACAATTTTATTAAGTCATTTAAACCCATTAAAGTATTACCTCTGTATCCTCTTTTTTTACGTATAGTTTTTTATTATAGTTTTTTTGTATGGTTTCAGACTTCTTTTTTTTTTTTTTTCTTGATGACTGTCGGGACTTATCGTGGTTATGAGCACGCGCCCATTGATGCACTAGGGCTTTATACATATAAATGACATAATGTCACTGATGTCCATATTAAACAGGAATAATTAGGAATAATTAGGAATGATTCCCAAAATTAATTCTTCCGCCCTTCCTCCCATTATACCCTTATACATTATACCCCTATACATTCATTCATTCTTCATCATTATTACTATTATTACTATTATTATCTTATTTTGTTCTCATTTTCTTTCAATGACGCTTGCTATTTGTCATGATCCACACGTCTCACTTATACTTACTCTCATACAAGTTCATGCCAACCTTCAACAAACACTACACTGTACGACTTTATTTAAAACATGCCCTATAACCCAAATGCAATAACTTTCAATCATTAAACACCCTTACCCAATTTCTCATAAATTCTACATACATTCATATATATTTATATCTTTATATATTTATATATATGTATTAGTACTCTAGGTAGAGCTCATTGCTTGGAGTGCCGTGCAGTTCGCGGAATGTACGGGCCCACACGTCCCCAGCCCCATTTAGGAAAAGTTCCCGGACGCCTCACCGCTCTACTCTCTCCATCACCATAGACCTTCGGCACCCCCTCCCCCCGCGTCTGCTTCCCTTTGGCTAACCCACCATGGAGTCTCCCCAGTTTGCAGGTGATACAACCGCCAACTCCATCTCCAAGCAACTATATGGCACGCATATCAATAAGACGCCGTCCAAGTCGTTCTTTTTCGACAGACTAACCTCGCCCCGCGTCTCGTCCAGCGTGTACTCAGGCCAAAAATTCATCCAGATTTCCTTTGAATATGACCTTGACCAATCCCCCGTCTCCATGCCTCTGGTGTTACGCCGTGTTCAGGACTCCTATGTCAATGTGTCTCAGATTCTCCATCTCTTGGTGCTTCTAGACATTTATACGGAAGAGCAGGTGTCTGCATACTTGCGTAACGAGATTCTCTCCAGCCTGCAATATAACCAGGCTCCGGCTCCTCTTTATAATGACTTTTCCAACCATGAAGTGCCCCAGATAAGGGGGCTCTGGATTCCCTACGATAAAGCTGTGTCCATTGCTATTCAGTTGGACGTGTACAAGTTGATCAAGAGTTTGTTTTTGGTGGATGTTCATGACTATGATAAACTCCCCAAATTTAGTCTGTCCTTGCTGAAAAAGTCTCCCAAACGGGTGTCGATCGCTGAGTCCGACCATGAAGATTCTCCCTCGAAAAGACGTAAGGTCTCGAGCCCCAGTCTTTCTTTGGATAACCTCGTGAATACGAATTATCCTTACGCGTTGCCGCCCTTGACTTTCGATGAGAAAGACCGAGCTTTCGTTCTGGAGGCAAAGCTCAAGTTCAGTGACATTTTCAAGTCTGACAGCAAGGACTCGCTCTCGCAAGATGAGATCAAAAGTCGTTTTTCTTTGCTTTTGAATTCCAGGCTGCCCTCGGATTTGGACGTTTCTTTGGACTCGTTGGGAAAGACTGCCTTGCATTATGCTTCTACGTTGGCATCTACCAACCTTGTCAGTAGCTTCGTTAAGCTTCAGATATGCAGTCCCATCCGGGGTGACAACAAAGGTGAAACGCCGCTTATTGCTACCATTCAGGTCACGAATGCAATGGAGAAAGGGAATTTCGCGGAGTTGCTTGGCCAATGGCTTTATCCTACATTGTGGCTATTTGACAACCAACACCAATCGTTTTTACACCATTTGGTTATTCTGGCCACCAAAAATGGAAAGAGCTCCAAGTTCTATTTCGGGAAAATCCTCGAGTGGATTATTACGAATCCCGATAAGGAGAAGAACTTACACAAGTTATGCCATACTTTGGTCAACTCACAGGAGGCACAGACGGGTAACACTGCTCTTCATTTAGCCGGTGAGAATGAGTTAAGTTGGTTTGTGTTTTTGTTATTGGAATTGAAAGCAGACATCAATTTGCCCAACAGCTTGGGTGTCAAGCCTACGGACTTCAAAAGCGTCAATCACGTCATCGAATTGAGAAAGGCCTACAATAACAATCCATACTCGTTCACATCGGTCAAACACTTGCTTGAGAATTTGGCAGGAGCCTCCGAACAGGACGAGTACCTTTTTCTGCTTGTCCATACTGGAATGGAGGCCCTCGAGAAGGCTGAACAACATGCAGAGGTGGGTGAGTTGGAGACATTGGAAGACATTGAGCCAATCAAAAGGGAGGAAAGTCCAACCAGTGAAGTTGCTAGTTCTTCGCTTCTCTCCAACAAAATCTTCAAATCTATCCAAGACTTGCTAACAAACACCAACGATGAGTACAAGCGAATTATCCACGCCAAAAAGGTCGAGATTAACAATTTGAACAAGGAGCTTCGGGAAGCCACCGTGACTACAGCCAACAACAGATTCATTGCCAGAAACATCACCAGCAAGATATCGCAGGTCGACACGATGAAGTTGCAGATGACCAACATCAACGATAAGTTGCAGATGCTCAAGAAGAGCAGTGCGGACGGGGAGCCAAGCAACGGCGAGCTAGATGGAGAAGAAGAGGAAGTTGGCAAGTTCGACGCAGATGAGCCATTTATAATAGAGGCGATTTACCAGAAGCTTGCTAAAAACGAGCCAGTCAATTCCACAGCGGAAATCTTGGCCACGCTACCGCCGCTGGAGGTCTTGGCTGCCAGGATTCAAGCATACCAAGAGGTCAACGAGTCACTTCAGACTGAACTCGATAACCTCAATGATTACCGTATGCTCACGGCCAAATTCAAGAAGGTGGTGAGTTATTGTACCGGGGTGGAGGTCAATGAAGTTGACGAGCTTTTAGATGGCTTACTTGAAGCAGTTGAAGGACAGCAGTAAGAGAAAAACAATGATAATAAGGACAACAAGGACAATAAAGTAAAGGAGGATAGTAAAGGAAGATTGTAAGATATTCGATACTAGATAGTAAAATAGCGATGAGGTAGTAATTTTGATAAAGCATTAAGTATTAGAAATTCATAATAAAGGCAGGCTTAGACTAGACCCTCATATGTGTTCAAAGAATTGATGAGCGATGGGTCCTGCTTGACAAGATGCTTCATATCGTTGATATCCAAGAACTCCGAGTCCTTATCCTTGTCAGCAAGCAAGAAGAGCTTTTCGGCACGTGCCTGCGGAGTCTTCTCGTCCTCAGGTAAGGCCACCATAGGCCCCACCATCTTGTAGATGGCCGTGATCACCGCCAACATATCCTTATAATAGATCTTACCGTCACGATCGAAGTCGTATAATCGGAAACTGAAGTCCAATTTCTGCAGGAGATCACCACGGGCGGTTAACGACAATGCTATTATGAATTCCTTGAAATCGATGTATTTGGAGTTATCTGTGTCAAACGTAGAGAACAAGTAGTGACAGTAATCGGTAGGATCGCCAAAGGGAAAGAATTGCTTGAACACCTTAGCAAACTCTTCTTCTGATAGTTGGCCACTGGGACAATCTCTCAAAAAGCCTTTATACCATTGCTGGAGTTCTCTCTTGTCAAAGAGAGTGCGGTCACGTAGTTGCTTGATTTCATCCTTGGAGAGTTTCGAAACGGCTTTACCCATGATCCTAAAGTGATGGTTATGAGCCTGTGTATATGTGGTATGTGTGTATGTGTTTGTATATGGTTTAAATGAAAATGGTTGTACTGATGTACGTGTTGGGTGGTGTTGTTGGGTAGATGTAGTAGGTGCTCTTTAAAGGTGTGCTTTTATAACAGCTTGTATATACGCTCACTGAAAACGTGCGGTTCATGTGGACGTACTGCATCCACTTAGGCTCCAGAAAGCAGTCAGGTCTATCTCAACCAGGTTCAGAATTAATCTATTACTATGTATAATTCAGTCAAACAAAATAGAGATCAAAATAGAGATCAAAATAAAAAAAAAAAAGAAAAACATGGAAACTATTTATACAAAAGTAATTACAAGAACAAGGGTAGACTTGAAGAGGTGGTTGAAGGGTAAGGCACCCGTGCATCCTGCGCCTCCGCGCGACCAGTGCCGGAATATTTCAGCCTGTGATCTTCCCCATACTCCATTCTTCCTTTCTTCCTGTCTCTTATAGTCATCATGTTTAGAGTCAGGACACTAACCAGCAGGCGTTTTTTGAACCACGGCAAACCACAGAACCCCTCGTACAATGAGCTTGCCTCGCGGATTGATCCTATCAAGAGAACAGGTGAGTCCATCGACGTGATGAGGGCTAGGCTCACTTACCAGGCCCGGAAAAGAGGCATTTTGGAAAGTGACTTGTTACTCTCCCGCTTTGCCAGCAAGCACTTGCACAATTTCAATATGGAGGAACTCCAGGAGTTTGATCTGTTGTTGGACGAGGCAGACTGGGATATCTACTACTGGGCCACCAAGAACTACGACGTGACGCCTTTGCCCGATAAGTGGAAGAACTCCAAGATCTTGCTCTTGTTACAGGAGGATACTCTTAACAACAATGGTGAGATCTTGCGCATGCCTGATTTGCCTAGTGCTTAATTACTAGGGTATAGAGCCACGGAGAAATGTATAAATGATTTATGATCCACTAGAATTCACGATCCTGACTATTTAGGACTAATTAAGACTACTCGGGATTGTTACTCACTGCACTAGTATACAGTAGGCTACAGTAACTATACTAGTTTATAGTATGTGAGAAAGAATGTATTTCTCTTAGTAGTAGGCAGACCTCGACTCGCAGCTACATACATAATATATGGTATTGTTGCAATTTACCAGTACCCTTATTTCAGTTATCTGCATAAGAAATCAAGAAAGGACTGAAAGGGTGTATTTTCAAGTGTTAATATGATCAACAAAAGTAGAAGAGTATGGGAATGAAATTGACCTGCTCGAGATATCATCAGAAGTACAATTAGGGGCATAGGAATAATGTGACTAGGCCTTCAAAAACGAAAGTACTATTATAGTAATAGTAGTATGTGTCTGGTGGCTGTAAAAAGGATGTGTTTAGTGTGAGAGGGAATAGTGTAAGAAGAAATAGTGTAAGAATTTGGGTGGATGATAATGCTTGCGTATGAAGATGTCTAAAGTATAAGTATAGCTTTTAAGAATCTGGCGTGAGTATACTGAGTGAGTGAGTGAGTCAGTGAGTCAGTTTAGGTGTAAGAAGTATAACGATAACGATAAAGATAACGATAACTATGAGAAGTATGAGAAGTATGAGAAGTATGAGTTGGTGTAGAGTCTGCTGATTCATTCATGTAAGGCCTTCTCAAGTAAAATGTATCAAGACCATTAACTAAATCTATGTAAGTAGGACTAAAAATGGCCATGTAACTACTAGTACTACAGTATGTACGATCTCAGTGAGATCTCTCAAGTATATCCCACCTAATAATTAAGCACCAGTAATACCGAAAGAGATCTATCAGCTAATATCAACGTAACTAGATGAAATTAGTATATACTTCCTTCTTCTACTATTTTCATAAGTATCAAATAAGATGGAGATGAAATTGGAGGTGGTGACGAAGATGAAGATGGAGATATATATATATATAATAGATAGCGCGCCGCGCAATCTACCCCAGTACTTCTTCCCAACTATACACCATTCAACGCATGTCTATCGCTGTTAAAGATATTCCGGCACTGATTAAAGCAGATAAAAACGTCACTCCGTTCATTGCTCGTTCCGTGGAGTTGGTACATGCCAATCCTGTGGTCAGCTATTACTGCAAAGTGTATGTGCTTGAGCATATTCTCTCCCAGAAGCTCCATCAAAACGGCAGTGATGTGGAGCAGTTCACCATGAGGCTTTTGGATGATACCGAGGCAATCAAGTTTTCTCATGAAGATGAGTCTGTCCAGAAAGTGCTCCAGAGCAAGCAACTCTCCATCAACTTGATCTTTGTTTTCGCCTTCAAACTCTTCCATGGGTGTCTCGAGGATTTGAAGGAATATGACGGTCTGACGAAGCCGGCCTTGGTATCCAAATTGAGAGCCACGCTTAACTTCTGGGCCCTTTTTTCCATCTTCACCTCTGACGATAAGGAAACAATTGACTATGCCAAGACCACCGGGGACACATGCTCTACGCAGGAACAGTTCGTGGCCCTTTATAAGGAAAAGATAAAGACCTTGAAGTATCAATTGAGCAGGCTACTTAAAGATGAGGTTCCTATAAAGGGCGAGGAGACGGAATTGGAACAATTTACTGAAGGTGTTAACCAGAGTCCAACACCTGACTTTCCTGAAACTCCTTCAAAGACCTCAGAGGATGTACTTCCTGAAACTCCTTCCCATGATGCAGAGAATAATACTCCTGAAGATCTCAAAGACCATAGAGAGCCCTACAAAGAAAAACCTGGAAGTCCTATGGATGAGGCCGAATTCACTCTTCCTGGTGCTCCCAAATTCGACCCAGGTCTTGATGGTGATCTGGAAATCAACCTCCCTGGTGCTCCCAAGTACATTCCTGATGAAGACACGGATGCAGTCAACAAGAACTCATCTATAAAAATCATTCCCCCAAGTGGATCTGCTGCTCCAAAACGAGAGACTATTGCTAGGGCAGAGTCCTCCAAGAGTGTGCAGGTTACAAAGGCTGATGTGGGGGCAATCGTGGACACAACAGAGCAGATCAGCAAGGCTCAGAAGCATGCCAAATTTGCCATTTCGGCTCTAAACTACGAGGACTTGAATACTGCAGAGGCGGAGCTCCTCAAGGGCCTCGAGATCTTGAGAATTTTAAAAGCCAATGAACATTAGACTCTAAAGCCAATAACAAGTCAGAGCCCAAATTAACCATATCTTTCTAGGAGTTTTTGACGCTTGGCTTCCCCCGCCTTGCGTCGTTTCTCCTCATTTTGTCTATTTTTCAACATCATGAGCGTGGGACTTGCTTCAAGACTAGAATCTAGGTCTGCCGCAGCCAAAGACTCAATGTGCTTATCCGGGTTACTCATCTGCGCCAATTGATTGTCATAGTTTTTTTTCTGGAGCTTAGTTTCATATTCTTTATTCTGTTCCCATGCAAACTTCTGCATCTTGTGGAACTCGGACAAATCTGCACTTTCCTTTTGGAAGTCTGAATCGTCCCCCACCAAGCCCGCTAGAGAGTCTTTGCCCAATCTGATTTTCCCTCCTGCATTCGAATTGATTGCCTTGATATATGACGGAATGTCTCGTCTGTCCCGAATACTCTTTTCCATGGGGTCCTCTGCTTGCCCCGGTACCAAATCAGATTTGGCCAAGCCCAACTCCAGAAGCTCGAGCTCATAGTCTGTGTCATCGGAATCCACGGCCCCTGTATCCAGCGAGTTGCCTTTGATGGAGTTCCAATTACGGAGAATCTCATCCCATTGCTCATCGGTGTGGCCTCTCCATCGGTCTCGTTTAGCATCATAGTCCTCCACCAAGCTGATGTGCTCGCCGTTCTCGGTCACGGTGTATTCGTCGTTGATACCAACCCCGGCCTGGGGAAGACTTTGGTCGACGTTTTTCTGCGTGGGATCCTTGCGGTGATGACTTAGGGCATCGTCGCCGTGCTTGGCATTATAGTACCAGGGCACGTCCTGGATGAACTTGGGGATATACTGATTGTTCTCCAGCATATTGATGAACGTATTTAAACAATTTCAAGAATTTATCAATGTATAAAGAAGTGTGTATGGATAATATAATCTATGGAACAATGTATGAAGTGTGTTATGTATAGAGTATGGAGATGTGTGTATGGAGTGTGGAGTGATGGATATCATGTATAGAAAGAATGTGTGCGCATTAACGATGATATGAGCATCGCACTACATGAGGCTACCAATCGTATGTCTATGTATTATGCACTAAAAACCAGTCCATTCGTCATCGGACTCGTCGTTCTTTTGGGGTACCTCCGTAACGCCCCACTCTACCAATCTATCGTCGTCCAAGATTTCCTCCTTGCACTTCTTTTTCAATGGCTCACTCTTGGATGTCTCTGCCAATGTTCTGAATGGCTGCACCAACAAAGAAAGAGGGGTTTCACTGAGAACCTTGGCTTTTTTGGCTTCAGTCTCTGCATCCTTGGCTTCGGAGTCTATTTTTTCGGAATCCTCACCGTTTTTGTCATTTTCATCTCCACTCTCATCTCCACTGTCCTCCTTCTCTTCATCCTCACTTTCTTCTTCACTCTCATCTTCATCATCCTCATCAATCTCCTCACTATAGTCTCTAAAGTCTTTAAACACCACGTACTCTATTTCATCAACAAACAAGTCACACACGTGGTACCCTAAGGCAGCAGGAGTCTTTGGGTCTCCACACAAGGGTTTCTCGAGCAAAACGTCAAAAAAGTCCTTGATTTCCGCTTCGGGCCAACCGTGGGCCTGTAACCGGAAAAGCATGTGTCTAACAACTCTTCTCACCAACATCAAGTACTTATCGAGTCTCCACTTGTCTATCAGGTACCATTCTCTGGCAAGAATATGCCAAAAAGCGGTATGGAATCGCCTCAAGCTCAGCTGTGGCACATACTCGGAAAACAATGTTCCGAGGTCATGAGCCAAGTTTTGTTGAGGGATGGGTTTATCACAGAACCACATGGAGAAGTAGAGGCCCTTCCATAACTTGTCATATTCGAACTGGTCGAGGTTTGCGGCGGCCTTAGACTGCAAAAATTGCTTCAACGCCTGAAACGCTTGTCGGCGTACACGGTCATCATTATGAGCCAATTTCTTCACAAATGGGGACGTTTCTTTGGCCATAGTGAAGGATGTGGAGAGCTCTAGAGAGATGCTTGAGATGAGGGTTTTTTTGCGCTGTCGTGCCTGTGCAGTCCGCGGCTGAGACCACTACACCGATAAACCATGAATTAGTAGGAAATGAGTGGAAAAAAATAAAAAACTAGAATTACAAAAATAGACGGAAACGGAAGAGAAAAAGAGTAGGGTAAATAAAGGACGGTGAAAAAATTATATGGAGTTGAGGATTATTAAATCGTTGGGTATAATAAGAGAGCGAGAGAGGTAGATAGTGTTAGAGTAGTAGCTTTGCACTGGGGAAGTATTAAAGTATACGATTTCATTCGGATCAGCTGCTCACAGCCTCATATATTAACTTTGTATCTTAAACAATCAAGTATCTGATAGGAATGTGCAACAACTTGACAACATATCCCACGACACCCATCATCACGAAACCAACACCAACCGCTCTGATGATGTTAAAGTATTCTATTTGTTAGTATGTCTGTATTAAGGCAACGGCCAATATAAGTATTCATGGGTATATGTGCTTATGGTGATTTCGGTCTTGATATATGGTGGATATAGTTATTTGGATAAATGGGTATGGTAATATGGGTTTGGTGATATGGAAATCTAGTAATATTGGTATTTGGTGATATGAGAATCTAGTAATATTGGTATTTGGTGGTACATGAAGTCCAAAACCAGATCTGATTGAAAGTCAAGACTAGAACCATCATTAAAAGGATTGTCCAATTTATATCTCCCACTAACCGAAGTAAATCCCCCAATATGAACTTATCTAGTAGGAACACAGTGGACATAGAGCTAAAGCTCCAAATGGAAGCAACAACTAAACATCAAGTTAACATACCTTTCTTGGTTGGCTTGGAGCACTTTCTAACAAAAGCAGACCCGTCTTTGATGAAACCAGCGGGAATTTCGGTGAGCTTTTCCAATCCTTCAGCCATAGTGTAGTGTGTGTGTGAGGGTGGAGTGGAGTGGACGCTTGAGGAAATGTGTTCAATACGCGCAAGCGGCGTGCGCGCACCGCTGAATACGGCTTAGCCTATGTCGCAGTAATATAATGAGTGACTCCACTAAAACCTGTCAAGTGCTAAGTGTAGGTCATATCAAGTTCTTCTTGGTTTATGTAAATAGTGTATTGTTTTTTTGTTTTTTTTTTTTTTAATTTGGTCTGTTTGTTTGATAGAACATTTGGTGTTAGTTAAGTATTTAATAATGGGAGGAGTGGATATGTTGAGTACTGGAATTGGGCTCACTAGAACAATAGCGCACTTCCTTTAGAGACATTGAAAACGCATAATAGACACATGATACTTGATGGTTTTCATTGAATCTTAAGCAGTATTTTTTTGGGAAAAACATAGGAGAAATCTTTGCGAGGTCTAAAGGATAACCAATCAAAACTTGATTTTTTAATATGGATTATATATTTTTTTTTTCTTACTGAATTCTTGGTGTTGCTTCAATTCTGTACATATGTCACGGTAAATGAGATTTAACATAGACTGAACGAAGTACTCACTATTTATAATTCCACAAATAAAATAATCAGCACTTAAAAATTAGCCAAGAATACATTTTTTTTTCTTTCTTTTTTTTTTCTCTTACAGAAATCTTCAACCTTTTATTTGGATCCTATATTTGGATTATTAATCTATATATTGTATCTGATGAACCTGGTTATAACCAACAATAGTCGGTATCGCAGTGGTGTCGCAAATGATATCAATCACTTTTCGCAGTCATTAGTAGTCTGGTTTTAAATAAAGACCTGGTACCTAGAGTAATCCCAAAAAGTCATCGTCTTCCTCTTGCGCTTTTTCGGTCAAGGCTCTTAATGCCTCAAGGTATCGTTGCTCCTGCGATGAGGCCCACTTCTGTAAAGAGGTCTTCATGGTCGAGTCCAAGCTCCACTCGCGGAGAATGTGTGGAATGGTGGCCATCTTGCCGGACTCACCCTTGATGTTGATCAATAGCTTCATTGTGTTGGTGTAGAGCTCGGCCACTTTTCCCACTCTTGCTACGGTCATGGGTAAGTTGTAGGACTCCTGCGACACTTGATATATGTCGTTTTGCTTGAACAAATGGCGCAAGAGCTCATAACAATCGGCCTCGTTCCGCAGCTCAGAAGTCAAGGCTAAAAGCGTCTGGTACGGCCTCACAGAGAACTCCATGCCGGATTCCTGGTAGCACCTCCAGAGCTCTTTGATTAACCCAGACCTCTGAGCACTCAAGTCTCCAATATACTGCAAGTAGCCCTCATAGTTAAAGTCGGTCAACTTCTTGGCCTCTTCCAACGTCACGTTCAACTCGGCTGCAGATGTAGGCCCTAGTAGCGACCTGACGTTCGTTTCCTTGATATACTGGTGAAGGGCCCTATACTCGGAGAACCTGGTGGTGATCTCGCTCCACCGGAAAAGCTGGTCCCAGAAATACTTGGCCAGCTTGGTCCCCACGTCCATGGAATAATGGGTTTGGAAGGCATTGATGTATTTCAAGCTCGCAACATACCGCTTATTGTAGAGCATGGAGATCACTATGGCTTGCAAAACCTCTATATCCGGGTAAAGCGGATGAGACTGAGAGAGCGGAACAAAGTTCTTGGCCATTTTGCCATCACTGGAAATCCCCCAGTTCAGCTCAATCAACTTGAATAACTGAGGCACATTACCATTATGGGCCACCGAGTAGAGAATCTCACATACCAAGCTTTTATCGAAAACCACGCGCGAGCTACCCAGCATCACAGACTGGTGTTTCACGAAATCATTAAAGATTTCCGTCCACGTCATCTCTGACTTGAGATTTCCCCGTCTGGGGTTGATCTTCTTCTCGTAAAGCTGCGACAGCTGCACCTGCCAGAGTGAAGGTTTGGAACCTCCATAGACCTGGAACTTGAGGAGCCATAAACGGTACGTCATGTGCTTATAGTGTTCCTGGTTGGGGTACTGCAGCTCCAAGACCTGGAACCACTTGGAGGCCAAGTCCAATTTACCATTGCTCAACTCCAACAACACCAAGTTCTCAAAGTCACCGGAGCTCAAGCGGAAGTCCGTAGAGAGTTTCCGGCCTTTGGAGTAGAGATGTTTGGGAGTACGGTTTCCATCGCCAAGAAGATTGGAGTACACTTTTCGAAGACCTTCTCGGATAGTACGTGCATGGGACAACCTGGAGTCGGTGTGGAAGTCGTTATGGGAGAAAGTCTTAAGAGTGGCAGCCTCCTGAATCACTCCAATTTGGTAAGTGACGATTTGTCGTAAGATATGAGAGAGTTCCTTATGTTGGAGTGTATTTTTCCAGTCCCGTTCTCGCAGAGGTACTGTCCATTTAGACAATAATGAGAGCAAAGCATCGAAGTTCTTATTCTTTAGAAGTCGATCGATTTCTGCACGTACTTTATCGGAATTGGAGAGATTTTGGGTGGCGATGGTGGCACTAAAGTTTGAGGGGAGACTGCTGGTATAGGCTTGAGACGGCAGGAGGAGATCGGCCACGGTCTTTGGGTTGGCGTTGACAGTTGAACTGTGGACATTTCTATGGACATTTGTATGGACACTTTTATGAATGTTTGTATGAATATTTGTATGGTTGAATTTCGGCGAGGTGAGCGGTTCACCACTGCATAGACTCCTCTGGAGAGGTCTTTGCCAGGTCCACGTTCGTTTTAGCATGTGGTTTGGGAAGAAACTCGTAGGACAATTTTTCTGTAGTCGCAGAGCCTGCAGACTGGCATGCTACAGTAGCACTGAGCATTATCTGGGTGTCTACACTGTACTGTATATTTAGATATGATTTATGATTAAAAAGGGGGAGAAAATCTGTATATTGACCAATGATATTGGGATTTGATTGGTCAAGTATTAGAGGAGTTATGTCTATTTTTAGTGTACATAGATAGTGGTCATAAACAGTGGTGGAGTGGACAATGGCAGTGATCATTGGTAATGACTATGAGTGTTGAGTGGGTGCGAATACTCATGAATACATGAATAGCATTGCCATACCCACATTAGCAGTAATGGTCAATAACGGTCAGTTTTTAACTAACCCTTGATTCATTTCTTATCATTTTTGAGGTACTTCTGGAACTTCAGCTTCTCTGCATATTGTAGATTCACTTACTGGACTAAACCCGTTTATATCTTCATCCTTTCATCACTTCATCCTTTCATCACTTCATCACTTCATCAATTCATCACTTCATCAATTTGTCTCAATCAGTTGCGTAACACTTCACGGAATTACAACTTGGATTTTTCTGGAAGCCCGCCAACCAAGTATGTACTGTTGTAACTGGCAATGTTCAATAAACCTTGCTCATGAGAACCTCCGTCCACCATGAACTGAATGGATTCCTTGGTTCCCTTGATGGCCCATTGTGGATTGCTATTGATATCAGTTCCCAATTCAAGCGCATGAGCCACGCCTGCTTCAAAGTCAGGCAACACCTTACTGACCAAACCCATATTCAACGCATCTTGCCCGGAGAAAACCTCACCAGTCAAAGCATACTGGTACACGAGCGACTTGTTGCCCACAATATTGCTGATTCGTTGCAAGGAACCAATATCGGCAACAATTCCAATTTTAATTTCCCGAATGGATATCTTAGCATCAGCTGTGGCAAACCGGATACTGCAAGCAGAAGCAAGGTCCAAGGCAAGACCATAACATACTCCATTCAAAAGACAAATGGTGGGTGTTCTCATGCGACTAGGTAACGTGATTGCATCCTGGAACTCCCGGATGTGCTGGTACATGATGCCCTTTTTGACCGCAAACGAATCGTTCTCATGGCCCTGTAAAAGATTCAAGGCCGACTTCATGTTGAGTCCTGAAGAAAACCCTTTTGCAAATGCTGAAGAGATCAAAATCACGTTTGTGTCGGGATCGTGTTCGAGCTCAAGCAAGATCTCTTGGTATGCCCTCCAGTTTTCAGTGGAGTAAGCATTCAAGGTCTTGGGGTTGTTGTAGGCCACATGCACGAAGCCGGGTTCGATTTCCTTAACAACCCACTCTTTGTGCTTGGCAAATACTTTCTCGTCAAAAGTCATCTTGGGAAAAGAATTGAGGTGCTCAGAATTTTGGGCCCTTCTTATATCAGGCCCAATACCCCACTTGAAAGACCGAGGGTCTTGCGCGCCTGCGTGCACTCCGCTGCGTGAAATTGGCCGCGGCTCAAGTAGATGCAAATTATTACCGAGCAAGCCATGATATATCAATGGAACGGAACTCAAGAGTGCACCAAACAAAAAGAGGTATCTTGAAAAAGAATTAGAATCTGGTAGAAAACGACTCATGTGAGCTGAACTCAGGGTGAAATAACTCCAGAAATTGATAAGAAATTGACAGAGATTGACAGAGATTGACTGGGGTTAATAGGGAAAGACAGGGACAGACAGTGGGACTGACTCTGGGTAAATAAACACTGACTCATGTGAAGATAACCCGATTAAACAGTATACTTTCCCTGGACAGAGGAATTCTCATCTTGAGACGTCTGTTCTAAACCCTCAATCATCTTCTCCCGGATCATGCGGTTGGCTTCATTCACTGCTTGCTCTGTTTGACCTTCAATAAGTAAATAGAGCTTGGGAGGTGCGGGCACATCCTTGCCTCCTTTCTTGATGGTCTGGGGCACTTTGGTTTTTGGCGGATAATATTGACCCTTGTTGGTGATGGACGTCGATGTAGTATCGGTGATTCTAGAAAGCGCATCTTTGTTGACCACCGTCCACCTAGCTTTCTGTGGAAGGTCATTGATGGTAACACGCGAGTGGAACCGGCCTTTGTCTGGGCCTGACGTCTCTTCTGCTTTTCCTGCGATGACTTTGAATTCAGGCAAATCAAGCCCTACATCGGGCGTAGATGCCTTTGCTTTAGGATCACTGCTTTCAGCCACTGAATTCTTTGGCTTTTCTGGTTCGTTGTATGCTTTGCGTTCCAAAGTCTGATTGGTGGTTCTAACTTCATCTAGCTTGCTCAAGCCACGGCCACCAAAGCCAAAGCTCATTTTCTCAGTTCCCGACTTCAACTTCTCCATGTACTTGTCGGAAATCTTGATGAGCCTTTCGTCAATGTTCTCCACTTTGCTCAACCGCAACGCCTTGACGGTGTCGGTAATGGAACGTTCCTGCGTGGACTTGACAAACGTGTAGGCATCGCCTTTTCTGCCGGCTCGTCCGGTACGGCCAACTCTATGCACATAATCCTCCATATGACTTGGAGCATCGTAGTTGATCACCACATCTAAGCCCTTGACATCTAGACCTCGTGCAGCGATGGATGTGGCTATCAAAATGTCCACACCGCTATCTGGATTGGAAAAGTCCCGGATCGCATACTTGCGGTCTAATTGTTCCTTTCCACCATGTATGGTGGTGGAAGGTATCTTCTGCGATAAGAGTTGCACTAGCAACGCATCTGCGGCCAGCTGCTTCTCCACGAAAATGAGTTTTTTGGTGCTGGGATAAGAATGGATGATATCCACGAGCTTCTCCAATTTGCGGGCCTCCACAGTAGAATCAGAATCATCGTTGACCTCAAACAATTCCACATGCTGCGTGATCTCTGCGGCAACAACACTGATTCCACCAACCACAACTTCAACAGCATCCGTTAAATTGTTTCGGACCAAAGCTTCAAGTTTCCTTGCAAACGTTGCACTGAAGAAGATTTTCTGACAATCTGGGCGGATCTGACTAAAAATTTTATTGACCTGAGGTTCAAATCCAAAGTCAAACATTCGGTCAGCCTCGTCCAACACAACATATGTCACCCGATGGAGATTGCAGATCTTACCATTGTTAGCAGCCAACAAATCAATTAGTCTACCTGGAGTAGCCACCACAATCTGCGAGCCCTTCTTAAGCTCTGCAATCTGGGCTTCTATAGGAGAACCACCATAGCAGCAGCAAGACGAAATGTCCAATTTTCTTGTGAAATGCAGGAGTTGCTTGTATATCTGCTGAGCAAGTTCTCTTGTTGGCGAAAGCAAAATGGCTATGGGCCCATCTCCTTTCTCAAGTGGAGGTTGGTCCAAGACATGCGTTAGTAATGGGAGTAAGAACGCCAATGTTTTTCCTGAGCCCGTTTGGGCAATCCCCAAGAAGTCTCTTCCTGACATTAGTGCTGGAAGGGCTTGTGCCTGTATAGAAGTTGGCTTTTCAAATAGAAGAATGTCTTTCATGACATCCAAAATAATCGGGGAAAGAGAGAGGTGGGCCCACTTCGAAACTGGTGCAGGTACATTTGAGCCCTTGACTCGTATACCTTCCAAACTTCTGGCTGCAGCTATCTGGTCATGAGATAAGCTAGAGACTTCTTCGAGTTCCGTATAAAAGTTTTTTCTAAACGGAGCATACTCGATTGCTGAGTGATCCACGTGACCCAATTCTTTTTCTTGCTGGAGTTTTTCGAGTTTGGCCTGGATGATGGTATCTGAACCTGCATCAGCTTCCGGGTCCGCCTCGGAATCGGAGTCGTCAGAGTCCGCCATATCAACATTGGCATTTTGTGCAGGTGGTGCCAGGTCCGTATTTTCCAATGTACTCATGAAAGCATCCAACTCATCCACTTCGGGCCCCGAGTCCTTTGATTGTTTGGGTGCAACACTGGTGGGAACCTTGAATTTCGGCTGCTGCTGCTCCGAGTCGTCTGCATCAAGATCAAAAACACGTTTCTTGACTACTGGAGCCAACGCCATTTTTTTGCGGGGGATTTTGATCATAGGAACCGAAGCTTCAAGTGCTCGTTTCTTCTTCCATGCCTCCAAGCGCTCTTTCTTGCGGATTTTCTCATCCTCTGCCAATTTAGCTTGATTGGCAGCATCTTCCTCGGCTTGTTTCTTTTTCTTCCATTCCTCTAACCGTTTTTGTCTCTGGAGAATTCTATCACGCTTCACTGCTTCTTGGTCAGTAGAACCCATATCATCAGAAACCTTTTCTTTTGAGTCAACACTTTTTTCAACACTTCTTTCAATACCATTTCCAACCTTATCAATACCATTTTCTAATTTTCTGTTTTCTAAATCATCACTTTTCCCAGACTTAACAATGTCTGGACCTTTCTGGTTTTCGGGTGCGGTACCATTATTCAGTGTCTCCAGGCCTGCACCAGCAGTACTATCTGCAGACTGCTTGAGCTTCCACTTGGCAAGCCTTTCCTGTCTTTTTAAGAGCCGCTCCTTGGCGACTTCTGTGTCCGACATGTTAGTTGATGCACTTATTGGAGTGTCTATGATACAAACGTGACTGCCTGGTATGGCTGAAGAGAGAGAGGTATAAAGCGCGCTGCTCATTACGTCTCTCATACTTTCAGGCCTCATACTCTCAGGCCTCACTTCTCTCAGGCCTCACTACTAAACACCTCACATATTAGACAATATTGGACAGACACCAGAAAAACACCAAATGATACTAGACACGCGTTGGACATTTTTCTGAATCAAGTATACTAAACTAGATATTGGTCAATTATTATATGTAGGAGTGTTGTAGTGTTTTTATTTGGTAATATTGATTTTGGTGTACGGATGTGGCCGCACCTCCCCCCCAGCCTGGTTCCTCAGCAATTGTTCCCCAACCTCACTACACCATAATCACATACTCCATTTACAGTAGAGAGAACTCCTGTGAATACCTGTGAATAGCTGTGAATACCCGTCAATACCTAAGACAAACCCGTACACCACCAAGATGTCTTCTATCGTTTATCAATTGGGCCATGAACCCATTAAGGACCATTGTTTCTCGCCCAACTTTGACCTCTTGGCCGTCACCAAGGACAATACCATTGAATTGTACCATACATCGGCCAACGCCACTACAAAGCCCCAATTATTCACTGTTTTGAAAGGTCACGATAAAACAGTCACCTCTGTGGATATTTCGCCAGATGGATCCAAGATTTTGACCTGTTCCCAGGATAGAAATGCCTTGGTATGGGAATACGATGCTGCTTCAGGCGAATTCAAGCCCACATTAGTGCTTTTGAGAATCAACAGAGCCGCTACTGTATGCAAATGGTCGCCTAATGGTGATAAGTTTGCAGTGGGCTCCGCAGACCGTATCATTGCCGTGTGTTACTATGAGGAAGAGAACAATTGGTGGGTGTCCAAGCACTTGAAGAAGCCATTGAAGTCCACCATCACCACATTATCGTGGCACCCCAACAATGTGCTTTTGGCATCGGGTTCCACCGATGGCCACGTTCGTGTTTTCTCTGCTTTTGTCAAGGGATTGGACGAGAAACCCGAGCCCTCGGTTTGGGGTACCAAGTTGCCCTTCCAAACGTTGGTAGGTGACTACACAAACTCCACTGGATCGTGGATCCACGGAGTGTCTTTTAATGAAGATGGGAAGGGTGACTCTTTGGCCTATGTAAGCCACGATGGTACTGTGTCGGTGGTGTATCCTTCAGGAGAGGGCCAACCACCAGCATCGTTTGTGACGATCAAGACCGATGCATTGCCCTTTAAGTCGCTCTTATACTTGGGTGACTCCATCATTGCTGGAGGTCACAACTGCAACTTGGTTGTGTTCCAGGGAGACCAATCTGGGTGGAAGGAGGCCTACGAGGTGGAGAAGCAGAAGGACTTGATCCACGATGTTCCAGCCGAGGAGGATGATGATGCCGAGATCTCCAGCCACCAGGCACTCAATATGTTCAAGCAAATGGACTTGAAGGGCCGTGTGAACAAGCCACACCAGAAAGGTACAGGTAAGGCGTTGAGCACTACGCACCAGAACACCATCAACAGCATGCGGTGGTATGACGGAGGCAAGGTGTCTACATCGGGCATCGACGGCAAGATCGTGATCTTTTCCATCTAACCAAAGATGATGGTAGAGTAAAACAAAATAGAAGTATAGTATAGCTATAAGTATAAGTATACTTAGATGGGAAGATATAGTGAGTAGAAATGAGGTGAACAGAAGATATACCGTAATTAGAATTACGATAAGAAGTAAAAGGTAACATGTATGGTAAGAAGTAAAAGAAGTTAGAAAGACAAGAACGACAACGAGAACAAGAAGGTGATATAGTGATGTGGAGGATGACTTGGTTATTGCAACAAAACGTCAGAAAATGTTGTAAAGCTTTGGTAAGGGTTATCTTCATGAATAGTGGTTCAGAAGCAGAACTGAAATAAGGTTTTTCATCATAGTATTGTTGCAATGGTACCGTTAGTCATATGGTGACGAAGGTCTCGCCCAAGGCCACCGTCTCCACAAGAGAAACTGTATCATGATCTTGAATCTATTGGTTAGTTATTGTTTTTGGTATCTTAGGCAAGGTCAGATGGTGATGCATGTTTGTTCCTGGATCACGAGTCTCCGGACATATGTTGTGTAAACAATCATCAGTAGAGCCTGCAACTCACATACCAAAAGGAAGGAGAGAAAAAAGGAGGGAGATAGAGAAAGATGATGGGGAGGGAAAGAAAAAGAAAGGAGTAAGATAATAGAGAGGGGGGAAAAAGGAATAGAAGGTGTAGAAAGAAAGGTGTAGAAAGAAAGGTGTAGTGAGAAGTGAGAATGAGAAGAGAGAGAAAAAAGATTGATGTTGGAAATGATGGCTCATACCAGCACCCAAGAGTGCGTGCCGGGTAATGCTCGCCCAGGGCATTGGTATATGTGAGTGTGTGTGTGGGACCCACTGAGATGGGGAGATGGGGAAAAATTGGCCAAACGCGGCTGAATACACGGCTAAGGTTTCCTCTCATTCCAGAAACCAGAAAGCCTAAAATGAGCCCTTGGCAATAGTGATCGTTTATAATTAAGATAGGACAATGACGTCACCTTAAAATTATAAGCTATGATCTAATTTCTATTAGACTTGTAGAACGTCAATATATTTGTTTCACCTTAGTTAATGTATTTTGAATATGGCAAAAAATAAATACATAAAAATAAATGTTCCTTGAGTATAGTGTAGTAGTCTATATGGCACTGGTGTTGGCGTATGCCGTTATTTTCTTCCACTAGATTGTTAAGATGCGCACAGTGCCCCCCAATTTCTGGCTTCCACATGGTTAACTAAAACGTTACGATTGAGTTTGACAGCACTTTGACATCTTTGACATCTTTGACATCTTTGACATCTTTGACATCTTTGACATCTTTGACATCTTTGACATTACTTTGACATTATTTTAACATCAGTGTAGGAGCAGTTTGACATCAGTTTTACATTAGTTTATCATCAGTTTTACATTAGTTTGATACCAGTTTAACATCATAATTTCATCATATTTCCATCACATTATATAGTGTAATTTAGTAAACACCTATTTCCAATTTTTTTGATTGTGGGGCCCCTATTCGAATTGGGCTTTGGTCAGTGAGGCTTTGTCTGGACTGGGAGGAGACCTTTCCCCAGCCTCGTGACGCACCGTGGGCGCACTCCATCTTTTTCGCAGTCGGCTTAAACTCCGAAAACACTTCTTGCAATAATCTCCACCACCATCAACTAACTAACCAACCAACCAACTAACCAACCAACTAGCTAACCAAAACCTTTCTGATTGAACCTGGTCCCCCAAACCTCTTGATTTTATTTCTGTGAACATATTAAAGCCTAATCATAGAAGACTTAATCGTTAGAATCGGTCATTTCCAAACCACCTACCGTCACTTAATCTACGTTAATTTATTCAATCGCCTCGTCTAATTGAATCATATATAAATCACCAGATAATCAGCTCAACCAAAAAACAACAATTCAATCACCAAAAAAAAGACAGCTATTGAGTCGATCACCAGAAACATAACTCAATCCACCCGAATAAAATTCTGTGTTTAAGCCATTATATTCCATCACTTCTTTAGTTATCCCGCTAGCCAACCATGTCTGAAAGAAGAAGCAAGTCTATCCAGCCAGTGTCTAGACACCATGAGCATGAACCAGATCAAGAACGCTCCATTGGCTTGGAAGAGCCGCCTGCCCCTTCCGAACGAGAGCCGTTACTTCAACCACAAGCGTCTTCTTCCCATGGAGCTACCAAAGGCAATGTGCGCCGGTCTTCGTTCTCCGCTGCTGATCTTAAGAATCGGTATCCAAGTCCACCGGCACAACAACCCCAGAACCAGCCTTGGTTGCACCGGCTTTTTGCTTCGCAGTATACAGTGCTGAACCCTGCTAACCACGTACCTTCAAACTCCTCCACTCATCAGGACACCAGTTTGGACTACGAGTCGTATGGAAGGGACCTAGAGGATTATTACCGACGCAAATTGACCACGGTGGTGCGTCCAGAGAAGTTGATTGGTCACTTTGATCATTTGACTGTCTGGAAGGACTGCTTTGCTGAGGACGTGGCCCAATACAAGAGCAAGTCCGTGCGCAAGTTCTACAGTGACCAAAACGAGCTTATACGGAGATTCATTGAAATCGACCATTTCTTGGATAATGGGAAAATCCACTTGAATATGTTGTCCACCTATACCAACACTAAGAACGTGGACGAGTCTGCGGATGATGAATTGGTGGAGGTGAATGTGGAACCTACAGCACTCCGCAAAACCGCGTCCAAGTCCCGCTTTAACGACTTGCCGGGAAACATCAGAGAAGGAGGCCAATTTTTGGGGTTTGATGAGGAGAGACTGTCGCACCAAGTAT
The DNA here is from genome assembly GCA_002370695.1 of Metschnikowia matae var. maris. Classification (NCBI taxonomy): domain Eukaryota; kingdom Fungi; phylum Ascomycota; class Pichiomycetes; order Serinales; family Metschnikowiaceae; genus Metschnikowia; species Metschnikowia matae. The sequence goes on along the minus strand of NKZH01001756.1, from coordinate 97,984 downwards.
TCTTGGCCATCATGTTGAATTTCTTTATCAACTTTGCACTTTTATTGGGGAAAATCATCATCTCATACCTTACTAATTCACTTTCTGTGGTGGCTTCATTGGTGGACTCTATTCTTGATTTCCTTTCCACATTCATTATCTACATGGCCAATCGACTCTCCAATACCAAGAACTGGCAGACTCAGATCTCATACCCCATTGGACGCACCAAACTTGAGCCTTTGGGGATCTTGATCTTCTCCATTTTCATTATCATCTCCTTTTTCCAGGTGGGGCTCGAGGCTTTTAAAAGACTCCTCTTGGTGTCTTCTGAAGACAAAGTGGCCGTGGCCATTGGCTTAGATGCAGTGCTGATCATGTTGGTGACCATCTTTGCCAAAATAGCGTGTTGGTGGTGGTGCTCCAGAAGCCCTTCTAGCTCTGTACAAGCCTTGGCCCAGGATGCTGTGACTGATATCATCTTCAATAGCATTTCACTTGTGATGCCTGCCACTGGCTATACCTTTAATATCTGGTGGCTAGACCCCATGGGTGCATTGCTCTTATCCGTGTACGTGATCTTCTCCTGGAGTATTACTGCTTTTGAACATATCGACAACTTGACTGGAGCCGTGGCCGATCCGGATGACTACAAGGTGGTGCTCTACTTGGCATACCGGTTTGCTGAAAGCATCAAGAAAATAACAGCACTTAAGGTTTATCATGTGGGCGACAATTTGAATGTGGAAATCGACCTTGTTTTTGATACGGACAAATTCGACTTGAGCTTTAAGGATGCTCATGATATTGCTGAGGCCTTGCAGTATGCACTTGAGACCTTGCCTATAGTGGAGAGAGCATTCGTTCATATTGACTATATGGAGGGCAATTTCAAGGGTCACCTTACATAAGTCAAGTCAAGTCAAGTCAAGTCAAGTCAAGGCTAAAACCACTTTGCTGAAGTTCTTTTTCAAAAGCACCATTTTTTTTATGCAACCTCACTGAAGCATTTTAGGTAACATCACATGACTGCATTCTTGAAAGTTAACCTTAAACTTTGCCCTCAAATTGGTTTACTTTTTGGAAGGAAAGAGCTCTCGCATGCATTGAATAATGCCCTCTTTATACTTTGAAAGAATATCGTGGGGATTGTTTAGGGTAATACGGTCGTACTTCTGTACAATCTCCGCCACGCCATCCAAAGCACTCTTCCATTCCTTATTGGACTCGGACAACCTTTGCTTTTGCAAGTATAAACTAACCAATAGACAGTTTGACCCGTAAAAGAAAAAGAAGTGCACCTGGTCCGATAAGTAGGCAAAATATGAGTCGTCCGTGACCTTCTGTGCAAACTGCACCAATTTCAACGAGTGGCTAAAGATGAGCCCTAGTATTTCGTCGTCTGCCAGACTGATGACTGCTCTCAAATTATTCATGAGTCCCATTTTATTGGCCGATTTGCAATTGAGGTACGTGACAATCACTTGCAAATTGCAGAAGTGGTAGCACAACTCCACAAACTGTAATGTGGGCTGCTCAAATAAATACAGCCATTGTTCGTGCCAGGCTCTGATCTCGTGACCCACGGCCTCATAATTGAAGTCTAACTGGTCCTCCGAGTCCAGATTTACCTGGATGAAATTGTAGGTGATCAAAAGAATCTCGATTTCACTCACCATTCGCCCGTCAAAGTTGGTAGCACTGGGCAAACTCAATGCGGAAGTACAATAGTTTAGGCGGATCTCGTCCATCATACACATGCGACCACTGACCACACATCCCACCAAATGCACTAACACCAAGTGATTGTAGATGCGAAAAATCGTGAGAGTTTGGTCCGAGTCAATATCTTCGGAACCTATTTCCGTGAGAAACGACTTTAAATTTGAGTCCGAGCTGGGGCTATTCCTCAAAAGCCTACCGAAAACAGACTTGGATATCATGGTGGAAAGACCTAAACTGGAAAGGTACCATGCATCGAAGTTCACATGGCTCTGTTTGGTGCCCTTTGAAAGATTCTCATTGGCACTGATTGCAATGGACGATAGTGACGTCAGATAAATGGCCAAGATCACTATGGCTTGGAGATACTCAATATCCCCCATTTGTTCGCCTGGAATCGACGCATATCGTAGTACACATGCATTCAAGTCATTGGTGAGATGCTTGATCATGGCCTGGAACCTGGTACTGTTCTGGATCTTATTTGTATTGAGCAGGAACCGTAAAGAGAGACAACAACATGTGGTTAGAAGAAGAGAAGACAGTTTCCGGACCCGCTCCACCAAATCACTAGAGGTCATCTGAATGGGAAACAGCACCCACCGGCCATAGTTGCTGCGGAAATCATCCATGAGAGCAACAGCTTCTGCTCTAGAGATTATGTTCTTGGAAATGACATCTTCAAAGGAAGCTGGCTCGGGGTCTGCCAGGAACAAATTGACAAATTGCAGAGGAGCATTTTGCATTGAGTTTGATATTAGAAAAAGCGGGGATGTTTGGAAAGATCTGGCCGGTGAAACGAGTACAGACGCATCGTCTTTTCCAACACTTTCAGTTGAAGGTTCAAGGTCATAAGGACCATGAACAGGCAATTTCTGGGAATTGGTAGGGTATGCAGCAAGTGAATTGCCCAATTCCTGGCGGGTTTGCTTCATTGTTTGTGCTGCATCTAGGAGAAGCTTCACATTATCCACTGGAGGTTCATTTCTTTTATCAGTGGCCATCCGTAGAAGCTCAGAAACACCTTCAAAGATCAAATCAAGTTTCTGCAGCATGCTGGGAGCCTGCACAGCATCTGGAGACGGGATCAAGCCCAATGGAAATGACGAGTGTTCAAGCACATGTCCAACCAAGTGTTCTGGTATACCACCCACAATCTTGACATTGGGATTATCTATTCTATATTCGGTTTCAAGCGAACAAGGAATCTTGGCCAGAATACATGATACACACAGGATCGACACCGAGGAAGGTTTAAAGCACTTTCGTTTCCGCTTTTTGCAGTAGTCACAGGCTTTGAGAGCCCGGTGCTTCCTGGGGACAGGACGAAGACCATTTGAAGGTCGCTGAACAGACAAGCTCACGTGACCTGAATCCAGGTACATTGTCCCATCGAGATTTTTCGCCGTTTCAGCTTTATGATATTTGTCCATGGTCTTTAGGGGTTTTTCCGAGATGTGGAGAATGGAGTGTGATGCGATAAGGACACCTGCAGGAATGCATATCGGCCAAGCGCAGGTTCAGTATAATCGTACCAAAAACCATAGAATCTTCAAGTATGAGTATCGTCAAAAACCTTGTAGAGAATGAGACTCCCACCTTCGGACATCTTTAAGTCCACAGAGGTAAGGCGTGCGCCATGGTTCAAGTCTAAATGGCTCGCATCCACCGTTCCTGTATATAGCACCACCCCGGAGTAGTTCCTGCTACTGATGTTCAATTGTCCCCGGAACATGAGTTTGAAATCCTGCTGTTTGCATATATGAGGCTGAGTTTCCTTGTGGATTTCATGAACACGGCCACTTCCATAATCATGTGTTTCTGCTGCTGGTGAAACAAAACTGCCAAGACGCCAGAGTGTACCCTGTACACAGTCTGTCACATCCCAGCTAAGCAGTTTAACACTCCAACTAAAAGAAATACCTAATTTCCCATCAGTCTTGGTAATTGTAGCCTTGAGGCCATGAATTGTGGGGTATTGAGGCTCAATCCACACCTCAAAGTCATCTTTCGCTGTAGGTGTCAATTTGAGGGGAATACCAAAGGTTTCCCGTACCATAGACAGTCGGAATAGACAATCTAGAACACACAGAGGAATACTATCTTGGACAGTTTGTAAGTCCAAGGCTTGAAGGGATTCGGAGTCCAACGCTGGGTTGTATGCAGGATACAGGAATTTTCTTTGATTGGGCCAGTTTATGCCTAGCCACAAAGGAAGGTAGACATTTTTCTTGCAATCTTGGTCACTATAGTATACTTTGGCGACCTCGATTGCCAAAAAAAGCAGCATTGCCAGTGTAGTAGAGATAACCACAGTAGTCACAAAGCCACGCCACCAGCTACCGTTCATTTTCAGATGACGAGTGACCAAAGCAGGGTCATTCTGGATGTGTTGGATGATACGAGGTCTGGAATCCGGGTGGTAGGATCTTGGAGAGGTCAGGAGTCCCGACCGAAGTATTATGATAGGAGATTTTGCGGGCCACACAGCTGGAGTCGAGTTTCTAAGCACAAGTCGATAAGATCTAGGAAACATTATTATTCTTTGGATCCAAAAAAAAAAAAATTAATAAAAACAAAAAAGAAAACGGATCTTTTGGTGTTTAGATTGTGGGGTATGCCACAGGGGTGGAGTGTATAGTGCGATAAGTCAGGATAAGGACAACCTAGAGACAGTAAAGGAGAAGAATACTAGGATCTGGAATAAAGAAATCTGGATTCAAGACTCTTTAGGTTAAATGTTTTGATTTCACACGTTTAGGAAGAATGGGGCCAGCCGATGAAGAGTCCGTATGGATAAATGGTGGATGTGGTGAATGTTGGATGGTGATAACAAGAGTACATACAATAGACTGCGCGGGCCAAGGTAATGATAGAGATCACATGAACACATAGCACAACCATCCAACCATCCAAACACCCAACATGTCTTAACTAAATACTAAAATAAATCATGGAAATCACGTGATTTTGTATGACTGTTAAAAATGATTAAATATTTATTTTATTTTCTTTGGACTTTCGTCGCTAGTAGGTATGTTCTAATGGCAGTAGTATCAGCCCACACTCACATAGCTACACAGCTACACATGCACTCAACTGATTTTTCAAATAGGCGCATTAACTGATTTAATATGTACTGGTAATTGAGAGTAGTAATTACGAGTAGTAATTAAGAGTAGTAATTAAGAGTAGTAATTAAGAGTAGTAATTAAGAGTAGTAATTAAGAGTAGTGATTGAGAGTAGTGATTGAGAGTAGTAATTAAGAGTAGTAATTGAGAGTAGTAATTGAGAGTAGTAGTTGAGTACTAGTAGTTGATTACTAGTAATTGAGTACTAGTAATTGAGTACTAGTAATTGAGTAGTAGCAATTGAGTAGTAGTAATTGAGTAGTAGCAATTGAGTAGTAGTAGGTATGGTGGTATACATCATAGAATTCCTAATAACCAGTTTGATGTTAAGTAGCACTAGTAGGAGTAGTAGTTATACTAGAACAATTCTTAAGCTAGTACTACTAATAAAGTGTATATGTAGTAAGTAATGAGTAGTAAGTCATGAGTAATAATAGTTATAGTAGTAGTAGTAGTACCATAGTCGATATATGGATCAATATATTATGAATTAATTAAAATTTCAAGGATAACATAAAATTAAAGGAGAATATTTAAATGAATGGCGTGAGGTATGATGATCTCATGGTCAGATCAATAGGTAAACATATGCGCACCTCTTAATTCACCATACTACTGTAGCCCACAGCTTAAAACAAATACCAATACAACCACTACCACTACCAATAAGAACATGAAATAATAAGATTACCAAAAAAAGAGATTATTAATGACTATAATGTTCATTATTTATTTATTCACTTTACTTTTGTAATGGTGTTCTAGTCATAAGATGTATTGGTTAATATTTATGGTAATTATTATGTTATGCGTAATTGAGTGTTGATCTCACTTAATCTCACTTGATCTCAGTGTTAATATCAGTGCTAATTTCAGTGAATCGCAGTGAATCGCAGTAATTGTCAATGTGAAGTCTCAGTCAATCGCAGTCTTAAATCGCAGCGTCTGTTGAGTATGGAATAGTAAGCAGTGACTAGTGGCTAGTGGGCAGTTATGTGAAGTGTCTGATAATGTCTGTTGAGTATGTTGACCAATAGTGACTAGTGACTAGTGACTAGGGTACAGTGTTTGGATAGGACTAGGTACTGTCATTTGATTGACTGAGTGTCTGTTGAGTCACTAGGTCTGTAGTACTGTAAAACCAAGTGTCTGAGTCTGAGTGTCTGAGTGTTTGAGTCTGAGTGTTTGAGTCTGAGTTTCTGACTAATCATTCATCTTCCAAGTCAGCCCAGCTGGTGCTTTTATCGTTCATCTTCTCAAACAATGACTGCACCTCTGCCTTGAGCTTGGCGTCCTTTTCCATCTGCTCCCTGGATAATTCCTCTTGCTTGGCTCTTTCTTCGTTGAGCTTCTTCTGCTTGGGTGTAGTGTACTTGGCCATAGTGGCTTCGGCCCGTTGCTTGGGCCGGTTGACAGTCTCAGTTGTGGCCCTATTGTGGGGTACTGGGGCCTCTTTATGCCCAATTCCCAAGCGAGCTGCAAGAACGTTTCCAGCATTGGTCATTGGCACCCGCTCATCTTCCTCATCCGAAAGGTCTCGCAGGAGTTTCCGTGCGTTCTGTCTTGGTGAAGTTGTTTTTGGAGACATGTGTTTTGGAGGGTGGACTTTAGAGGGGATTTGGTTTGAAGGGATTTGTTTTGGGGAAATTTGTTTTGGAGAAATTTGTTTTGGAGGTTCTTTGGAAACATGCTTTTGGATATGCTTCGAGTCTTTAGATGAAAGCGTTGGAGAGTTGTAGAAAGAGTTTTGGGGAGATTGGGGGATGTGTTTTGGTCTAGTGCCCGAGATGGATTTACGCTTGCCTAAGTCGACTTTATTTAAGGAATCGGCAAGATCCCCCAGGGTTGGCGCATGTTGTTTGGGCGAGTGTTTTTTGAAATGTCTATCGGATTTAACAGGAGACCCTGGTTTTGCTGGAGATGTGGACATTGTATTGAGAGGATGTTCATCTGGGGCATTGGCCCATTTGGAGCGTAGAAGCCCATTGGATGCTGGGGCTTTCTGGGGTTGCTTCTCGGAAGATATTTGGGATGTTTTGACAGAGGTCATGGGCTCCAGTATGGGTTCAGCAGTGGCCCATTTTGAGGCAAGAAGTCCGGACATGGCAAGGAATGATGGTGCTAGAGACGAAAGCTGGAGTGCGTGGAGATGACGTTTGCTGGTGCACCTGCACGTAGCATGGGTTGACGTCAGAACCACAACAAATAATCTCCACGATAAGAAAATGGAGTTTAGGGTTCGTGATCTTTTTTAATTGAGTTTTTGGAGTTCAAGCTTTTATAGTGGGTAACCATGTAATGTTAGAAACAAGCTGTAGAAATAAATAGTAGCACGCAGTAGATACTAGTAATAAGTAGTATTGAGACTGGTAGGAATCAAGGGAGTGGAACTAGTATACAGTCATAGAACTAGGAGTTAAATTATTTGACAGCAGTAAAGCTAGTAGACAGTACTAAAATAGTTTTTGGGTAAAGGTAAATCTTGGATGGATAAACTGAAAGGGTATGGACATTGTATTGCATAAGTCAGATTCATGGATATGTCTAGTGGGTTCCCCATGCAGTAGGTGAACCTATAGACCAAGACAACCAATCACAATCCTAGAAAGATAGTACAGCATTGGGATCCGAGAAGGTTGCATTGGGATGCAGGCCAGGATGCATTGTACAGGACCAAGAGTATGAAAGAAAGCAAAAACAAACAAAAAAAAAAAAACCGAGAGGTAAACTCTAAAGTGTCAGGTGTTTCAGGATAGGTCTCGCAGAGCATGCGCTTAGCCAACCCACCCACCCGCGGGCACCGCACGGTTCCAAGCAGTCCGAAAACCAGAGTCGGCCGCGTTTTCCCCACGCACCTCCACGCCTATGCAGCAAACCATGAACAACAGACAAAGTGTAAGGAATGTAGATAGGGAAGAGATTTTAATACAGAGTAGAATAGATAGAGTACATTGGATGGAGTCGAATAGAAACTTTGAGAATTTAGAATGGAGTAGAGTAGAGTGTAGGTTATAGAAATGATTGGGTTTGATACTTGGACCGGACGGTTTACCGTGTTTCTCATTTTAGGCATAGCTATTACTTAGAGCAGAGTGAACTAGACTCATGAGCATAAACTTAGTAATTCTTAGTCATACACCACCACCACCCCACAAAAAAAACATTTACCAAACAACCAAGAATACCAATAAAGAATAATACTGCTAAGATATAGAAGACTAACACATAGTCATGACACCAAAGAAATTGTTGATTAAAGTTCATCTTCATGTGTAGTTTCATAAGTAGTTGTTCTTCTGCAGACTTAGTGTGCCAAGCGCAACACTGGGTGCCCTAAAAAAATAGCTAGACCACACTGAAACATTATCCACCAGACATATCCACCAGTCATATTCACTCAGGCATATTCACTCAGGTATATTCACTCACATGCACCAGACATGCACCAGACATTCACCAGATATACACTAAGGCATATCCATCAAACATGCACCAGATATACACCATAAATATTTACTTAGATAAAAAACAGTACTGAAACGTAGTCACTGAAACGTAGTCACTGAACGTATTTAAACTGATTTACGAGTACTTGTATAAATCACAATTCTGAACCCAATTATTCTTTAAAAAAAACAGAAACAAAAAAAAAAATATTAAACATTGGTTTTATGTAAAATGCTAAGAGGTGGTTGGTGGAGGGTGGGAGTGGTGGCCCTGGAATTATGCCGTGAAAGGCCCCAGTGGCAACTAATGCGAGGTGCGCATCCGGCAGACGGCCAGGTGTGCCGGACCAACCCCAGCCATAAGTAGCGCGGGCTTGCCGGTCCTGTTTGCTCTTTACCCTGGATTCACACTATCCTCAATTGCCAATGTCCAAATTCTCCTCATTCAATTTGTCCTCCGATTTGCCTGCATGGAAGAAGCTCGAGGCCTCTTACGAGAAGGTCGGCACCTCCTTGAAGGTCAAGGACGAGTTTGCTGCTGATAGCCAACGTTTCGACAAGTTCTCGCTGACCTTCACCAACTATGACGGCTCCAAGATCTTCTTTGACTTTTCCAAAAACATTATCAATGACGATATCAAGAACCAATTGCTTGAATTGGCCTCCGAGGCCGGCGTCGAGAAGTTGAGAGATGCCATGTTCAATGGTGACAAGATCAACGAGACTGAAGACAGAGCAGTGTACCACGTGGCCTTGAGAAACCGCTCCATGAAGCCCATGAAGGTTGACGGAAAGGACACTGCTGGTGAGGTGGATGACGTGCTTAAGCACATGAAGGAGTTCTCCGATGCCATTAGATCCGGAGAATGGACCGGTTACACCGGCAAGAGAATTACCGATGTGGTGAACATTGGAATTGGTGGTTCCGACTTGGGTCCTGTTATGGTCACCGAGGCCTTGAAGGCTTACTCGCAACCTGGCCTCAATGCCCACTTTGTCTCCAACATTGACGGTACTCACTTGGCCGAAGTTTTGAAGGGTTTGGACCAAGAGTCCACCTTATTCTTGATTGCCTCTAAGACTTTCACTACGGCTGAGACTACCACCAATGCCAACTCCGCCAAGGCTTGGTTCTTGGAGAAGGCCCAAGACCAGGCCCACATTGCCAAGCACTTCGCTGCATTGTCCACCAACGCTGAAGAAGTGTCCAAGTTTGGTATTGACACCAAGAACATGTTTGGTTTTGAGTCCTGGGTTGGAGGCCGTTACTCCGTCTGGTCTGCCATTGGTTTGTCTGTTGCCATCTACATTGGCTACGAGAACTTCGAGGCCTTCTTGAAGGGTGCCGAGGCTTTCGACGAACACTTCACCAGCACTCCTTTGGAGAAGAACATTGCCGTCACCGGTGGTTTGTTGTCTGTTTGGTACAACAACTTCTTTGGCGCCCAGACTCACTTGGTTGCTCCTTTCGACCAATACATGCACAGATTCCCTGCTTACTTGCAGCAATTGTCCATGGAGTCCAACGGTAAGTCGGTGACCAGAGGTAACTCGTTCACCAACTACCAAACTGGAACCATTTTGTTCGGTGAGCCAGCCACCAATGCTCAACACTCGTTCTTCCAGTTGGTACACCAAGGTACCAAGTTGATTCCCGCAGACTTTATCCTTGCTGCTCAATCGCACAACCCCATCGAGAACAACTTGCACCAAAAGATGTTGGCTTCCAACTTCTTTGCTCAAGCTGAAGCCTTGATGGTGGGTAAGGATGAGGAGCAAGTGCAAAAGGAAGGTGCCACTGGTGGCCTTGTTCCTCACAAGGTGTTCTCTGGTAACAGACCCACCACTTCTATCTTGGCCCAGAAGATTACGCCAGCTACTTTGGGAGCTTTGATTGCTTACTACGAGCACGTGACCTTCGTGGAGGGAGCTATCTGGAACATCAACTCGTTCGACCAATGGGGTGTTGAGTTGGGTAAGTCTTTGGCCAAGGCCATTGGCCCCGAGTTGGACAGCTCCAAGAAGATCGACAACCACGACCCTTCCACCAACGGTTTGATCAACCAGTTCAAGGAATGGCTCAAGTGACTGCTTGACGCGAAGTTGTGAGTAGCTTCGCAGCCATAGATACCATAATTAGTTAATCACAGACAGATTTAGGATAACCCCCAGAAGAATTAGAATCGACAAGAGAAAAGCAAAGTAAGAAAGAGTAGAAAGAGTAGAAAAAAGAAGATAAAAAGAAAAACAAAAACAAAAACAAAAACGAAGTCATGGTTTAAAGAATTGGTGTTAGCAACAGTATAATAAGAATCGATGAGCAGTGCGTGCCTGCATACACCCCCACAAAGATTCCCAGCATATCCGATGCTTCTACATAGTAGTCTCCAACAATGACGACCGAAAGCCAGGCAGCAAAAGTGTCGGAGAAAAACGTCACCGAAAAGCACGAGACTCCAGAAGGTGCCGAGGGCTTGGATAATCCCTTGAGAGCCATCATTGTGGTGAACCTGAGTGAGAGTCCAGAGGGTGATTTGGAAGAGAGAATGCTCGATGGCATCCAGAGCTTCGAGGAGGTGGAGAAGTTTTTCGATCAGTTCGACGAGAAAATCGCTTACCCTAATGAAAACGATATCAAGTATGAGGTCGGAAGCGACGGGCTTGTGGTGTTTGTGGTGAGCACATTGAAGTTGAAGGACCAGGTGATTGAATTCTTGGATGCTTTCAGTAAGAATAAGAAAACAGAGAAAGCAAGTGAAAAGGAGGAACTGAATGAACTGAAGGAAGAGGCTGAAGAATCACTGGCCAAAAAGACCAAACACAATTAACGACTTCAAGACTTGATTTGTGAGATTCAGTCTACTGATGGTACTGTACTGATATCACAGCAAGGTTAGAGTAACTACTCATAAGAACAACAATACGATCCAAAATTATACGAAATCATTAGTGAGCTGTAGAATTTATACGTTGGTAGTGTTCGTACTTGTCAAAGGAAATAGTGGAGTTAATGGTATTCAATGAGACAGTACCAGCGCAGTGACAATAACAGACAGTGGACTCTTCTGATTTATGAATTTAAGAATTTACAGTTCAGGAATCATGAACAAAACAGTGAAGCTCAAATATCATATATATTTATATATTTATATATTTATATATAATGATTTAGTGTTAGGTCAATTAGGTGAGTAAACCAGTGTGGTATACCCCATTTAGCTTGAGACAGTAGAGTATACAGCATACAAATGTCTCCTTTTTCACACATTAAGTAAAGTGCACTTTTTAAGATAAATTAATTGATATATATATATATTCATAAAAAAAATTATTTCAAAAGGCATATGTGTAGTGTATATCATTATTGTCCTAATAAGGACGAACCTTTAAAAGTTGGAAACTCGAGACAAACATGTAGATGAAGAAAATTAAGACGTCCAAGAAAAAAAAAACTGTTATCAATTTAATTAGTTTGGAAATAAATGTATTCGTCAATCAAACAAATGGCAATTGTCAGGCAGTACTACTACAAAACTAATACAAGCCAGTAAGACAGCTAGACGAGACAGTGAGACGATGCAGTAAACAGTTCATTAGTGTATAGTGTATAGTGTATAGTGGAAAAAGAAAGATAACAACATAAACAAAGTTTGTAAGGTTTTGCAAGGTTCAAAAAATTTAGTGTGTTACATAGGGTATAGTACGATATGGTGAGGTTCAGCAAGCAGCAATCAGTAGTCAGTAGCCAATAGCCCGTAGCCCGTAGCCAGTAGCCCGTAATTTAAATTTAGAAGAATATGAACTAAGCAATTCATTTAAATTTAGAAGAATATGAACTAAGCAATTCATTTAAATTTATTAGGTCAGTGATCCATAGATTCCAAGTATCGTTTGGATGCAATAGGACCGAGCTCATCAAAGGTCCATTCTACGACGTCCATTGCCAACTTCCCAGTCAAACTCATTATTATATGTCTATTAGAGACTAGAGAGTAACGTTTTCCGTAGATATAGAGACTAGAGGATAGATTTCGGTGGTCAGTAGAGACTAGAGATTACATTGGTCCGTGGAAATTATCAAGTTGAGCATCATATTTCTCTAGTCAAAAGTATACCATCTTGTGATCATATGTTCATAGTAGAGACGAGAGACTAGAAACCAAAAACTAGATAGTAGATATACCTGGCCAAGTGATTATAAAAATCCAATCACTCATAAATTATATATTACTGGAAAGTCTATAAATAGTACATCACCAAGACAGTAGGATGATGAGATTGAGATTCGGTATCATACAGTGAGACAATAGTATACAGTGAGACAGTAGTATACAGTGAGACTGAATAGTAACATACACCAAGACAATCAGATATAAAATTAAGAAGATCTAGCGTATATCTCATATTCTGTACTTCAAACCAGATTAACCCTTCATATCCACAAAAATGGTTTTCTAGCCTGATATTGATTTCTTATTATGGATCGTGATAATGGTGGTACTACACCCGTGCACCGCACCAGCCTCTCAACACTAGCGTCGCAGGTGCACCTCTCATACACCCCCACCAAACATGGACGACTGGAGAAGAATCGACATCGACGCCTTGGAGCCCGAAAACCATTTATCCAAACAGGACTTGGTGCCGGACATCGAGCCTATTCCCTTGCTGCAGGTCCAGGCCACGACACAGCATGTCAAGCAGGCATTATCTCTGGGCCAATTCGCCAACGCCTTACAGGCTGCTTTGGAAGCGCCTCCATACACCAGCGAAGAACAGGCAAAGACTCTTCAGACCGATGCTGTATTCGAGGTGCTTGTATCCATTAAGAATAATCATAACATCAATGAATTTCCTTCGTTTGTCAAGCAATTGTCGTCAGACCAGCAAGATACCTTGATCAAGTACATCTACAAGATCATGTCGACGAAGAATGGGGCCAAGCATGGGGCATTGATGTTGAGTTGGTTCGAGAAGACCGTTGAGGTCACGGGAATGGGTCCTGTGGTTCGTTTTTTCTCCGATAGAAGAACTGTTTGAATAGAATCCCCATAGGAACCAACTATTTGGCCAATTAGAAAGTATGGATCAACAAAATATTAGAATGTGATTATTGTAGAATTCATGGTGTTTAAATGTGATTAAATGAAGATTATATGAGTTCATATGTTTTATGAATTAATGTATCTAATTATATGTGTCATTATTAATTATGATATGGATACATGACTGTTGTTTTATGTAGAATATCCAGCTAGTGTAGAGTGGTGTCTTCTGAGAATGTTTTTGGCAAGCTGGTACGCATGCTAGACTCCTTTCCGATGCGCTTGCTAACAATGGAATCAAAGCGGTGTGAGATGTTTATATCGTTGGACATCCTCAACGGGCTGGGTGACTTTAAAGGCGTGGGTTTTTTGAAAGCCCCTTCATTTTCGTTGCCGAATTCCTGCGTAAAGTCTATCGTAGGGCTATTGGTCAATGGGTAGTTGATCTTGGTGAAGTCCAATTCAGGGTACTCGAAGCTGGCTGTTCTGTTGATGACTTCATTCAACTCGGTAATCTTGGCTTCTTGTCTGGTCTCTTTTGCTATGTGCGCTTCAATAAGTTCATGTTGTTGATGAACTTTGTTCTTCTGGGCCTCGAGTTCTTGTTGATACTCACCAATACTCTTCTTGTACACTTCCAAGTCTTGGCGATACTTCTCTTCCTTTTCTTCGAGTTCCTTGAGTTTGTGTTCCGATTGCTTCTTAAATTCACTCATTTCTTTATCTGCCTTGATCTTGTGTGCCTCTAAGCTGTCGTTGATCTTCTGAAGTCCTCGCAACTCCACAATCAAGGTCTCTTTTTCCTCCAAGATCGACGTGAGCTTGCTCAAGTTTTTCTCTTGGATACTGTTTGTTTGCTGTAGAGCCTCGACTTCGGCTCTCAACGTGGACTGGCTCTCAGCAACTTGCTCAAGTGCTTGTAATTTCTCCATAGTGTCCTTATACGAGTGTTCAACCGATTGGTGTTTTTCCTGCAACGAAGTGAGTGCATCGTTGGAATTTTTGAGAAGAGCCTGGGTAGATTCAAGTTGCGATTGTGCAGTTTCAGATTCCATTGACTCTTGGCACTTCTGATCATAGCGCTGTTGTAACTCCTGAATCTTGGTATTCTGCTCAGCAACAGTCGATTCAAGTTCAGAGACCGTGTTGCCTTGGCTGATGAACTTCAGCATCATTTGGTCGAGATTTTGCCGAGTGATGGCCAATTCCCGATGAATCTCCTGCACAGACCCACTCTTAATCTGAGCCAACGATTGCTTCAACCCCAGGATAGTCTGTATAAAAGCGTCTTTTGTATTTTTCAAAACATCCGGATGTACTCCTTTTGCGTGTTTAGGAATATCGTGATGTACTGTTTCTCTTGAGATAGACCGGGGAGTATAAGACTTTCCTATCACCTTACCTGCAAGCCTGATTCCAGAGGCTCTGATAGCAGGTCTTCTGGAAGAAATTGTGGGTCTTGCGTATCCAGGTAAAGTTTGCTTCAGCAGACGACGAGGAGCAGTAGAAGCAGAAGCAGTAACAGGCTTAAGATTAGACTTTATTAGCGTGTGCTTCTTCATGAATAAGTTTTGGGTATCATTGAATTCATCCAAAGAAGCAGCCACTGTGACCGAGTCTGCGTTTTTGTTCAAGTGCAAGACAAAGTGACTTGAAGGCTTGAAAATCAACTTTTCCACCATGGGAAACATGGTGCCTTTGGCAAAAGTATCATAGAATGTCCTGGTGTTGACATCTATGATGGACGTGATCATGCCTTGAGTATACAAGTTGACTATAAGACAAGACAGAATACCATAGGATGAATTAGAGTGGCGTTTAGACACCAAGCGAACTATGGCCTCACTCAATTTGACCTTCTTTAATTGGCGTTCTAAGGGAATGGACTGAGCATAGTTCTTCACGTTAGAGATGTGGAGCAAGTCCACGATTCCGTCTCTTTTAACTTCACAAGCACTCACAAAAACCGTGGAGTCAAGCTGGACGTATTGGGCAAAGATCTCTTTCAAACTGGAGAGTTTACCACAAGAGCCCGTCAAGACAATGGAAGCAGGTTCTGAGGGGAGGTTTTGTAAGAGCAGATCAGGGAGCGAGTTTTCAAAAACCGCCAGGAACGAATGTTGTTGTTGTTGTTGTTGTTGTTGCTGACCAAGCACAAGAGTATTTTGGGTGATGGAAAAGACCCCGTCTAAGGCCTCATCAGGGCTACTAATGACCTTGAGAATATTCATGGTGTGGAATATGACTGATTTGGACTGATTTGGTGTGTTTCAACACAGCTTCAGAATGGTATGATTTCGAATAAGTTTCAGAACTGTTTCAGAACCGTTTCAAAAAGGGAATGGGACGTGTTTTTGGTAGGTGTTTTCGTGGTCAGGTGTGCTTGTGTATAGTGTTTGGATGTATGTGTTTGGATATTGAGCGCGTTTCTCTGAGATCACGAGTAGTGTTTATGAAGTGGCCGGATGCGGCACGTGGTGCGAGATGAACGGTTGCAACTACTACTTAAACCGAAAATGGAATAGCCGAGATTGCTAGATCTGAACAATACAAGGTCACGTGAGCAATCTTAATTTCTTTGCTTTGATTATTGATTATGGTTACGTGAGAGAGTTAGAGCAATCACTTTTTATTTATCATATGATACAGTGGTCAAGTGATACACTGAGTCAAGTGATACATTGAATCGGTTGATAGAGTACTGGGACAGATATAGACTTAAAACAGCCTTATGGGTATTTGATTGCATCCCCAGAAAAATAGTTACGAAGGTATCGATTTGGCCACATACCTTTTTCCCGAAAAAAAATGATTTGTGGTGACAATTTCTCAACACTTGGACTTGAAACTCAACAATGGTCAGTATTTGAGCACTAGCCCTACCAAGTCAAGAGCCGCTTCTCTCCCATTATCTAACAATAAATCATCATAATTATCAACTAAAAAATCAGCCCAAAAAAGAAAGGAGCCAAAACAGAAAGGAACCGAAAATCTCTGGTTTTTGGTTTTTAAGAAATTATAGTGGTCATAACAGCTATAGAGCAAGCAATAGTTTGGAGTCAGTCGTAACTTAGTTGCTGGTCACCCAATACATGAGATTTGCCAATATCGCGATTATTGTGTGGTTCACCAGAACAGAGCCACGTTAATTATGTTGAAGAACTTCCTAGAAGTATGTCCATGGAGTGTATACAAGAACAAAAGCACTAGAACAGAAAGACTAGAACAGAAGGACTAGAACAAAAATACTTGAAGTTTAAATTCACCGAATAGTTATCTTCCAACTATACTCATAATTGCTTCTTGATGCTTACCATTATGGGAGCGCGCACCTTAGACCCTAATGTGGCATTAACGAAGGGAATTCGAAATACTTAATCAGGTGATTACAGATTGCAAAAAAAAAAAAAAAAAAACCAAATAACATACAGTGACTCAATGAATAAGTGCCATTTTTCATTATGAAATATAATTTTGGTATCTCAGTAGTAATTTATTGGTGGGGTGAGTGTTTTAATGGTAGTGCTTTAATGGTGTGAGTGCTTTAGATTGGTAGTAAAAGACAGTGAGGGTACTCTAGTAGAAGAAAGAAGCGTATTTACATATAAATGCATTCACATGAGGAAATAAAATTTAGTATCATAATTCGTGAAAGTGGGATGACTGGATGAAAGAGAGAGAGAGAGAGAGAGAGCGAGAGAGAGGAAGGTATAAAGAGAGTCGGGTGATTTACTGGTGTGTTTAGTCTATGTATAGTCAGTGAGTGGGTCAATGAGGGGTCAGTGAGTGAGACTCTAGTCTATAGAGCTGAGGAAGACATGGTGTGCATAAAGTGCATTGAGTATGAAGTGCATTGAGTATGGAGTATAAAGTATGGAGTGCATAGTGTCGGAGAATTCAACTGTTAATAATAATTGAGTCAGGTGAGAATTGGAAATTCTTAATAGTGGGGGAACTCTAGATTCGGAATTCCTACGCATTGAAAAATTCAATGCTGTGGGGTGGGAGGAGTATTTGCGTTACCCAATTCGGAAGGCTAGCGCGCTACCTATTAAAACACTCAAACAACTTAGAGTCCTCCAAAACCTTCACTTCGATACTTATGCCTCTAGAAATTCATTCATAAGTACATGTAACATGTGGCAATGAAAGGTACCACTACCTTTTTTTCTGTTTCTTTTGTGGTGTGCTGAATGGCGTTTCAGAACAGTAACCAACTGGCGGCCTCTCTGCAGTCACGTTGCAATCGTGCATTTCGCCCCACACCCTTCCACACCCAGCAACTATTTAAACAGGTACATTTCCCCCGCCTCTCTTCTTTTTTTTTCTGTTCCCATCCATTCTATAAACCCCAACACAATGTCTACCATCAAATTGAACTCCGGTTATGAAATGCCCCAGGTCGGGTTCGGCTGCTGGAAAGTCGATAAGGCTACTTGCGCTGACACCATTTACAACGCCATCAAGGTCGGTTACAGATTGTTCGACGGTGCTGAGGATTACGGCAACGAAAAGGAAGTTGGTGAGGGTATCAACAGAGCCATTGACGAGGGATTGGTTGCCCGTGACGAATTGTTTGTGGTCTCCAAGCTTTGGAACAACTTCCACCACCCAGACAATGTGGAGAAGGCTTTGGACAGAACTCTTGCAGACTTGAACCTCGAGTACTTGGACTTGTTCTTGATCCACTTCCCAATTGCCTTTAAGTTTGTGCCTTTCGAGGAGAAATACCCTCCAGGATTCTACTGTGGTGACGGAAACAACTTCCACTATGAGGATGTTCCTTTGATCGACACATGGAGAGCTTTGGAGAAGTTGGTCAAGGCCGGCAAAATCAAGTCCATTGGTATCTCCAACTTCAACGGAGCATTGGTCTACGATCTTCTCAGAGGCGCCGAGATCCCCCCTGCTGTTTTGCAGATCGAGCACCACCCATACTTGCAACAACCTAGATTGATCAAGTACGTGCAATCCAAGAACATTGCTATCACCGCATATTCGTCCTTCGGCCCACAATCGTTTGTGGAGTTGGACCATCCCAAGGTCAAAGAGTGCACCACTCTTTTCGAGCATAAGGACATTGTGTCCATTGCTGAAGCACACAAGAGAACTGCTGGCCAAGTGTTGTTGAGATGGGCCACACAAAGAGGCCTTGCTGTGATTCCAAAGTCCAACAAGACTGAGCGTTTGTTGCAAAACTTGAATGTGAATGACTTTGACCTCACTGATGCTGAGATCCAGGCCATTTCTAAGTTGGACGTGGGCTTGCGTTTCAACAACCCATGGGACTGGGACGAGATTCCAATCTTTGCTTAGAACTACTGAATAGATATGGACATGCTCCAGTGAAAATCCAACTTAATTATGTAATTGAAATACCATAATTCAACATCTCTAATCATCTATATACCTCGATTGATCTCAATTTTAGTCTCTATTCTACATCATTCAATCCTCCTTATCTCAATGGCCTATATCGAGTCCAACACGGCCTTTCTTCCCACATTCAACAACTTCAATCTGCTGACAAAATCATCCCTGTTGATATAAGCACCACAAAGTCTTCTCTTTCCCGTGAACTCTGTTCTCAGGTGGAAGCATCTCCAGTTGTCAAAGATCAAGCACTGGCCCGGCTTCAACTGGTAGAAGATCTCGTTTTCAGGAGAGCTGATGATGGCATACCAGCTCCGAATGGCCTTATAGAACTTAGGCACATCTTCAGGATTGGCCCAGTTGTCCATACACGAGCGATCACTCTGGTTCCACCGCACTTGGATCAAGTCCCCGTTCAAGTCAAGCTTGAATACTGGTTGTGCAATATCTGGCTGGATACACACTTTCTCCTCACCAGCAGAATGAGCCGGCACTGGAATTTTAGTTAAGAGCTCAAAACTCTCAGGGTCCGTCTGGCGCAAGATCTCTGCACACTGGAACGCATCCACCAACGACGTGGTTCCTCCCTCTCCATCATGGTACAACAAATGGAACAATTGCAAACCTGGAGTATCGGACCAGTATGTTCCATCAGTATGGGAAGAAATATCGAAATTGGTGTAGGCCGTATCCTTCTTGCCCAAATCAGAGGTGAAGTCCCAGAACCCACCATAATGCGTGGGCCGAATGTACATGAGCTTCTCACAGAGCTTCTCAGTATCTTCTGGGGTCACAGGTACATTGTCAATGAGCGTGAATCCATATTGCCATGTTTTCAAGCACCAATCCTTGATGGCTTCTTCATTATCTGTTTCATCAGAAGAGGCCATGATCTGGTTGAAATCTACTGTAGGCATGTTGTCCTTGATATCGGCGGTTTTCCAGAACTTTCTGGCCAAGATCTCTTTTTCTCCCTCCACTTTATCTTTTGGAGAAACAAGAGATGGGTTGTAGGCATGAAGCCGTAACCAGGCAAAATCATACATGGACTCATGGTCGTCCTGGCTCCACACAATGGTAATGCCTGATTCGCTGGTGTCACACTGCACCGCGAAAATCTCGGGGTCGATGGTGGCCGAGTTGAGCAACCGCTGCTTGGTGGTATCAAAAAAGCACTTTTCACAGTGACAATTGTCTCTCAACCATATGTAGTGGAATGACGATTGAGTTCCATCGAAGTCAACTGTCAAGCTGTCTGGGTTAGGTCTTACCTGCATTGAAAAGAGTGGTGATGATAAATAACAAAGAGAAATTTAAGGTAGGTAAAATTCGGAATTCGATGAGTGAATTCGAAGTGGGGCTTCAAAGTGAGAGTTGAGAAATGGGGGAGAGGGAATTAACAGGTTGTTGGAAACCTGGGGAAAATGCGACTTCTTATATGTTGCGCCATTCGCCTTGGCTTACTGTACAAGGCGGTGAAGACAGTGTATGGTGAGAGGAAGCGAAAGGCTGCGCGAGTGTGCAGGTCTGGGGTACCCAATCCAACCATCCCTCCGATAACACCATGACAAGTCGTTAGGTGCAGTAAGAATGTTGGTTTCTGCAAACGAACAATTTCCAAATTTATCAAAAATATTAACAAATCCCAAATCACCAAAAAGATGATGTTATACTTTTTTTTTACCTACTTTCTTTTTTTACCTTCTTTTTTTTTCCTTTTTTTAATGTTCCTAAATTGATAAGCTTTAAGGGGAACTCGTGGCATATGGTCGTTGGGGCCTGCATACACTCCCGCTGCGATCGGCCCTTACACTCCCCCACCTCCTCCTGGCTAATCTACCACCAGCAACTACTACAACCTACTTTACATTGAGAAGTTGTGACGGTAAACGACCTAGAAAAAGAGCTTATTCTGCACAGTGGCCATGGCGGATCTTCTACTGTGCAAGTCCAATGTTTCGCATTCCGTTTTGACGGATGCCCTTACATGCCATGATAAGGACGATGTTACTGCCATCTGTCGACTGCCAGATAGCATGATTACAGATGTAGAGCGGAAGAAAATGTGGTGTTATTTTTTAGGTCATCATAAGGGTGCGGAAAACAACGAGTCTCGCGGTGAGGTTCGGGACTTCAATGAGTCTTCATATCCAAATGGATCAAAAGGCCATGTGTCTGACTTACCTGGGGACTCTGAACCCAGGGACTCTCAATCCAAGGACTCTCAATCCAGGGACTCCAAATCTAGAGACTCTCCCAAGGGTTCCGAATCCAGAGACTCTAAACCTGGAAATCTTGAATCAGAAAGCTGTGAATCAGAAGGCTGTGAATCAGAAGGCTATGAACATGGAGATATTAAACCAGATAGTGAACTAAATGAAGAATCTCCAGAATTTTTATCTCGGAAGAGTGAACCTTGTGAAACTCCAGATTTTGGGGAATCATATGAAAACCTTTCACTTCGGATGGAAAATTCTCAGAAACCCAAAGAAAAACGACTTGATCTGGACCCCAAGAAGAAATTGGCAGCGGACGACGATCTAGATTTCTTGGTGCTTGATGATTTGAACCCCCATCCCGATGAACCCCAAGTCATGCTCGATGTAAAGAGACTGTTCACTCTCTTTACACAATTCCACATGAACGGAAACTCCTCCTATACCACCATACTCTCTGGAGATGAAGTCAAGACCATGCGCAAGAAGCTCTACTTCCTTATAGTGCACATGCTCCGCAAGTACCCTTGCTTACACTATTACCAAGGTTACCACGATATAGCCAGCGTGGTGCTCCTTGTGTGTGGCAGTGACGAGGACTCGTTTAGGGTCTTGGAGCTGCTTACGTTGTACCATCTTCGGGACTTTATGTTGCGGGATATTTCGCTTACCATCAACCACTTGAAGCTTATTCCAATGATTCTTGAGAATGCTGAGCCCCAGTTGTTTGAGATGATCAGGGACACGTCTCCTTCGTATATGGGGTCGGAAGGACTTTACTATGATTACAAATTCACACCTGCTCTCCTGCTGGTGTTGACTCTCTTCAGCCATGATTTGGCCAGCTCCAATCAAATCACTAAATTGTGGGACTTTATCCTCAGCTACAAGTCTGTGGCCGTGAGTGCTTATTTCTATGCTGCTGCTATTGTACATTTTAAGAATTCTATAATGACTTCCTTAGACGATGAGACTGATGTGGATCCGTCCATGTTGCATTCGCTAATATCACCAGCAAAGCTCTTTGGGGACTTAACCGAAGCTGACCTTGAGTCGATCTTACTTTCCACCTCCTCCTTGATCCTGGATTTTCCGCTTGAATCTCTGCCCAACTCCTCCAAAACCTACAAGGTGTGGTTTGAAGAATACAACTGGAAGTCAGTTCTTATCACCACGTCCAGTTTAAAAACCACTTCGGATTTGACTCTCGATCTGGAGTCTCTTCAAAGCATCTTGGAACTCCAGGAAGAGCAGCTGGTCTGCGAAACCTTGCATGATGCTGAATTGTTCAAGAAAGCATTGGAGAGTGCCGAATCCACTTTAGCAAGTTCCGAAGAATTCGAAAAGCTGAGCTTGTTTTCTTCTTCTAGTATGACATCGAGTGTCACTTCATTGGCCAACTCTTCAATCATCAAAAAGATCTTTGCGTCTGGAAACGATAAACCCTCCAGCCCGCAATCCAATATCTTCAAACTCACCATTTTCGTTGGGTTTGCAGGAATCCTTATTCACTTCATGTTTCGACAAAGCGGATGGTACTTCATATCCAGATTGCCTCGGTACATTCACAATAGCTTGGGTGACAAGAGCTTTGCCAATACTGAACTCAGGCGTGTGACCAATGTACTTGGTGAAGTTTGTTCTCATATGAGAGAAGCATTTGCACGAGAATCAATAGATTTGGGCCAAGTTGGCCTAGGCACATTAAAGAGACACATCTATGCGCTTGGCAACCTCAATTAGCCAGCCACACCAAGGGACTTTTTTTAGGCTCCTCCCGGAATTGCATCGATGGAGTATATGAGCACGACGTCTGCATATGGCGAGTGCCCCCAGCCTCTATTTCCACTTGAACTGATCATGAATCGTCCTGTATCGTCGACAATGAGGTTACTTAATACACCGCCATGGTGGCCTGGAATAACATAAAACGGTGTGGCCCTCTTCTTGGATACAGCAGTTTCCTGGGTGAACTCGTCATATAACTTGAGGTTATAAAGACGGATGTTATCTTGGGATCCACAGAAGATGAAGTTGTCGTTTGGCATTATGGATAATGCACTGACAGGCCCCGAGATTTTGGGGAACGCCAAGCGTTTCAGTACATTAGGGACCAGAACACTATTATGAGCAGCATGCGGCATGCGCAAGGAGAACTCCTCCACCGTACTGTTTCTTCTGCCCACATAAAGTTTGTCTCCATCATTAGACCAACTGGCAGTCATACACCATGGAGGAGTGCCTTCGGGGACCCCAACCTTCAACACGGAATTGGAGCCTGAGATACGGGCATCCCAAATGTTGATGGTACCATCGATATTGGAGCTCATGAAGATGTTATCATCAGTAAGGGTTTTGTTTTTTCCTGAGTCGGTTTTGAAGTTTTTGGATGTATCTTCCGACGGTCTGGCGTCGTCCTTTTCGTCATCATCCTCATCACTTCCAAACAACGAATCAGCGTCACTAGAATTTTCGGCAAATGTAATGTCCGTCAAGCCAATAGCCCTGTAGCTTATACTGGAGACTTGACCCGTACTTCCGGAGTATAAGTTCAAAGTTTTGCCTGTATTAAGGTCCCATTCACGGATGCACTTGTCCCAGGAACCAGATAAAAAGGCATTCTGCGAGTGGTTGACTCGAAGCACCGAAACTGCATCGGAGTGGCCGTTGTTCAATGTAGGAGTAGTGGATTTGTTGGAAGTGTGACGGAAATAATGGTGGATATTTCCCTCGTTGTAAATCATGGTATATAAGGAAATACCACCTGAGAGCAAACCACTAAGACACCAGTGGCCATTTCTTTCCACATCAAGAGCATATACAGGGTTTGTTTTCGGCTCGTACGATGCAAACGTAGATGAGAAATCTGAGTCGGAGATCTTGGGGTTTTCATTCATGATCTGGGTCTTTGTTAGTGGCTGTTCATTCTCCCAGTACGAACCAATGACTCCTGCCTTGTTAACATTATCAATGAGGTTATGTTTTTGGGCCACCGTCAACGGAGCCTTGCCGTCTATGGAGGCCGAAAAGTCGTACTTGCGGATGAACCCGTCTTCTCCACCCGTGAGAAGCCATTTGGGGCCTTCGGACATGGCTACCGCATGACACTGTTGAGCATAAGGAATTGCCACCATGGGTACGATCTCAAAGTCACTGGCTGATTGCACAGCCTTGACTGCGTTTTCACGGATGCCTTTAAAATCTAGCACGGGCTTGGGGGGCTTATCTGCCGTATCAGAGGCCCCATTGTTGGAGTTTTCTGCACCATTCCCGGTTTCATTTATGTCTTGATTTTCAAAATTATGCTTCCCATCCCCATTGTTGGCGTAGTTAGAATTTGAGCCCGACCCTTTGTTTTGTTTATGTTCAGATTGGTTCCCTTCGTTGTCATCATTGTCGTCATTTCCATCGTTTTCCTCATTATCTTCATTATCTTCATTTCCTTCAATTCCTTCCATTCCCTCATCGTCTTCATCTTCATCTTCATCATCGTCTTCATTTTCATCGTTTTCGTCGTTTTCATCATTTTCATCGTCTTCATTCTCGTCGTCGTCGTCATCGTTCATATCGTCATTATCCCGCTTGGTTTGCACGTTCAGCTCATCATCCAAGTCCATATCGGAATTATCCGGGTCATCCTCAAGCATCTCGTTCTCTGCATCATTGAAGAGATCTTCTTCCGCTGACATGGTGTGTGCGTTGGGTTAGAACTGGTGGGTGTACCTGCTCGCAGTGTATTTGATAGTACTCAATGAAATACGCGATATGTACATGCATTCGCACTCTGGCACACTCCAGCACAGTTTCTACAGTATACACATACAAATGACTAGAACTATAGATTTCGAGTAAACTGGAAAGCACAAAAAATAAACCATCAGAAAATGAAGCAAAAAAAAAAAAAAAAAAAGAAAATATTTATAATGGAGTGTATTTTGATGTTGAAAGAAAATTAAGAGAAGTCGACTTTTTTTATGGCTCAATTAATTGGACATAGTTCTATGTAGCCATTATTGAGTGATGATATGAAGTGATGGTATTAAGTGATAGAAAGTGACAGTGACAGAGTGTGGTCAGAGATTCTTCAGTGCATTGAGTGATGGGAATGCATACATAGTATTGTGTACATAGTACTGTGGGCTCATTGAGTGAGCCATGAGTATTAAGTAATATGTAGATTGCTATGGTAGTAAAAGCTATGGTACTGATATATTCATTGGTGTGTATCTGGTATAAAGTAGAGTATGTGTAGAATATTCAGTGTGTAGTATTAAGTGTATATTGAGTGCTGCAGTAGTTAGTCCTACAATAAGCTACAGTGAGCAGTGAACAGTGAACAGTGAGCAGTACTGTGTGCTCAGTAGACGATTGCACAGTTATGAGCCCTTGAACATACATTAGTACATACTCTGTGCTCTAATATTACTCAAAACCATAGTATCTCCTAGGTTACATAAACAGAAAATATTATTTAATGCCCTTTCTATTTTATAGGATATACTGTGACTACATACTGTGACTACATACTGTGACTATATACTGTAATCTGGTGTTTACTCTATTAGCACGATGAGCGCGCAGTGAGTGCTGAGTGTTAGTTGACACGGTATGAAATATAACCACCATAATTAAATTCTATATTTAGTATTTTCTTCGAATCATGCCAAACATGATAATCTACAGTTAGCACATAATTACGAGATTTACAACTGACTAGACACTACACTTGATGGTGAATATATATATTCGTCTAAACTAAGCTATACGCTTACTCGTAGATCCAAGACACCATGGCGGACTTGAATTCAACCAACTCCTCCTTCTTGAACCACAAGCCAATCTCCTTGTTGGCGGATTCGACGGAGTCGGAACCGTGAGCAACATTTCTACCCATGTCAATGGCAAAGTCACCTCTGATGGTACCTGGGGCAGATTGCAATGGGTTGGTGGCACCCAAGATGGCTCTACCTTGCTTGACAACATCCTTACCCTCCCAAACGGTGGCGAGAACTGGACCAGACAACATGTAAGACAACAAGGATGGGAAGAAAGGCTTCTCTTGCAAGTCATCGTAGTGGTTTCTCAACAAGGCCTCGGTTGGCTGGCACAACTTGATGCCGACCAACTTGAAGCCTCTGTTCTCGAATCTAGAGAGGATAGAAGAGATCAATCCTCTTTGGACTCCGTCAGGCTTGATGGCAATGAAAGTTCTCTCGGTGTTAGACATGATATAAAGGGAGGAGGAGGGGGAAAAGAATTTTTTCCAAGACCGGTTTTTTTTTCTCTCGCTTTTTAACCCGCGGCCCGCATCACGTGACCTGGGGTACACTTATGGGGCTATTGGTTCTCTCTCTGGAGACTTTAAGGCCACGTGTTTCGGGGGATTGAATATTTGTACATGTTTTAGAAATCCTATGTATTTACATGTTTCAAGGTCGAATGTTTTAGGACCACATTTTTTTTTTCTTAAATCTTTCGAGGTGGGTTTTACCTTAAAATCATTACATTTTTCCCTTGCTCATGTTTCAGATCTATGCCGGTCGTTTCTGGGTGTCTCAGGAATGTCTGCGAGCAGAAGCACCGTGCGCGCCATGTAAATACTCTGGATCTGCTCTAGTACTACTACTACTACAACAACAACTACTACTACAAAAACTACCTCTACACCTTACTGTTCCACCATGAGCCCGCCACATTCAGTAGTCAGTCCGAGACAAGCAGAAAAGAGAGGCCCTACTACACCTTTGAAACAGTCCAAACTTCAGAATAAGCGCAAGGTGGTGTCGAAACCTGAACCCATGGTGAACCCCACTTTAGCCGCAGAGCCATCTTCTGCTTCACTGTACCGAGCTGAGCTCCTTAAAGCAAAGTACCAGAATTGGTGCCTTGAACAGAACTTGGCCAAGCAAAAAAGTCTAGTGTCGTTTTTGGAACTAGAACAAAGGTTTCAGGACTGATCTAAATGTGTGTATTGACACACATTGGTGTGTTTGTATTATATGTTTCATAATACGTGCCTTGTGACATAAAATTCACGAATACTCATTTTCATGCATTTCTTCATATATGTTTCATGAACTTTTTTTCTACAGTCATCGAAGCAACCGTTTCATATTGATCATGGGTGTGTTATATACAGGGTTCTTCCATGGAATCTATTCATTGGGGTTTTTGAGTGCTTCCCCTTGTTTTTGACTTATCGTGGCTGCACTTCTAATATCTATCGGCTCGGTTATACATCAGTGCTGCTTCGGGTAGCCTTGAAGTAGTCTCCTACTCTGGAATCACGGTCGAAATAGTGTCCATCTTTGGAGTTGTTCCAGTCGTTGACCCTCTGAGCGAGACGTGCTTTCTCCTCATCTCTACTTCCACGCTCGGTCAAATCATCCTTGAGCCAACGCAAAACAAGTGGGTGAAGTGACTCGGCCAAGGCCACATCTATACCCTGATCCTTTCTGAAGGAAACGCCATCGATTCCAGCCAAGAAATTGATCTTCTCGATTTCCACATCGTCAGTCTTTTTGCCGTCGTTCAAGTGGATCACACGATCACACCAGCTCTTGCCCAAGCCATCGAAAATATGCGTGGCATAAATCACACAGCAGTTTCGTTCCCGACACTCCCGCTTCAAGAAGTTAAGGAGATTTTGTCTCACAATGACATCTAGGTCAACAGTGACTTCGTCCAATAAGAGGAGTTTCCATGGCTTAAGCAAGCCCATAACCAATTGCACTCTTCTACGCTCTCCATCGGAGATAAACGCCATTGACCAACTAGGATCCAAATCAAGGATCTGGATCAACTCGTCTCTCCGCTCTCGGTACTGCTCGCCTCCGATGGACGAAATGAGTAACTTGACGGGGATGTCTCGTCTAACCACCTCGTTGTTGGCCCACTCGGTGCCCAAGTAAGCAATGTGGTTATTAATGTCGGAGTTGACGTGCTCATTGCGGGTGATAGAGAACTCAAATGGATCAAAACCCCCGAGCCGGAGCTTTCCCTGCTTGATCAATGTTTTTCCAGCAAGGATCTTGAGCAACGTGGACTTGCCTGCACCATTAGGACCTACCAATAAGTTGGTGGAACCCCATGGGATTTGCAAGTTGACGTTTTCCAAACCGCGTCTTTTGTTCTTGAAGAAATACGTGAGGTCAGTGGTCTCCACTGCATATTCGGATTCAGACATGGTATTGGGGAATATGAGTAATAAAATGGAGAGGTGCGTGGTTATACTCCGATTGCGTGCTCGAATGCGTCTCGAATAACGTGCTTTAGTCGCATGTCCTGCATGCCTCAGATGCTTTGCTCAATATACTTTTAATCAATTATACACCTAATATTTCAACTCTTCCGTCCAGAGAAGGGCATCGTCCCGTACCTTGCTGTTGACAATACCAGCAAAGATTTCCTTCACCTCGTCCGTGAACCCCGAGTGTTGCGTACTGAATTGTCTCAAGTAAGTCTTGAGCAAGCCCTTGTACTCGAAGAATAACCATTGGTTATCGATCTGCGTCATCACCACTTTATCATTTTTCTCATCGTCCGTGAAATCCGTTTGGATCTTCACTGCATCTGTTTCAGGGTTGTCCAAGCTCAAGGTATCCAAGATCTCATTCAAGTTGCGCACAATCAAGTTGAACAACAACAAGATGATCTCTTTGAAGTTATCACTCTTGGCCGAGCTGCTCAACACACGGTTGATAGACTCCATACACGACACGTTATTGATAATGAGGTTGTAGTCCAGCTTGAGGGCACTGCGAATAAGGAATTGTGGGTGCAAAATCTTGAATTCGATGAGATACTCCAAAATCAAGAACCCCACTTGCGGCTGGTGGATCCAGATTCTAAGGATGGACTCCACGATCCACGATTGTCTGTTGTCTTTTTCTTCCTCGGAAAGCCCAAGATCCGGGAAAGCAAAGTCGGTTCCACTGAGCTTGTAGTCCTCTTCAGTGACAGGCTCACCACTGATAAACTTCAACTTGGCCACATCTCTGTTGATGATACTAACAACCGAGTAGATCGATCTGGACCCAATGTAAGCGTACGTCTGGAAAATAAGGTTGATCAAGATCTTGTTGTTGTCAACATTTACCACTGAAGACTTGATGGCCTCCAAAGTCTCATTGACCATATCGTGGAACTGTTCGTTGGTTCTCCAATTGGCAATGATGAAGTCGTAGAGTTTATTGGCAACTTCATTGAGAGGCAATTGCGGGTTTGAAAACTCATATATGAGCTCCTCCTGTGCAGTCATTATGGAGTTATGAGCCCCCATCTCCTTCTTTTGATTCACTGCTGCCTTGATAACGTTTCTGAACTCATCGTTGGTGTCATCTCCATAGAGCGAAGTGTCATAATCAATAACAAATTGGTCTGCGTTAGGATAAAGCGAGATGTCGAGGTATTGGTAAAACTCTTCAAGAGCCACTAGTTTACCCTCGCCATTCTCGGCCTGCGTCATGGTCACAAAACTGTCCTTGATTCTATTTTTGTTTGAAAGCCGAATTTCCTTGGCAATCAAGTTTTTGATAAAGTTCTTCTTGGGGTGGTAGAAGAGGTTGGAGTACTTGACTGAGTCCTGCACCCACTCGTCCCACTTCCAACTGAAGTCGAAGTTGGAGATTTGCGTGGTCATCCAGTCCATAAAGCGAATCTTGAGCTCATAGTCAAAAGTGTGCAAGTTGTTGTAGAAAAAACGAATGGCCCTACCAAAAACTGGAGCAATGGATTCGGGACTCTCGCGACAACACGAGATAAGCACCGTGTAGTAGTAGATTTCGTAATGTAACGGCTTGGGGAGCTGGAAAATCATCGTCAATATACTCTCCACTGCGACATCCTCGACCTTCCATGTTGAAAGAGGCGGATTATTTTCTCCCAGCTCATTATCCTTAGCAACGAGAGCAAGCTGGTCCACCGAAGATCCAGGTGGACTAAATAAATTTTTGGAGCAGAACAAGTCTAAGATCGACAATTGGATGGAAGCTTCTTTCTGATTGAACGACATGTTGGTCAAAATGTCAAAGGCCAAATCCTTGAAGAACAACCCATAGTAAGATTCAATGGAGGGCACAGTTTCAAAGCTGGTGGAGTTATACACCTGGAAAATCAACCGAGGATGCTGTACCCATAAGGCATCGATCAAGCCGGTAGGCTTATAGTTCTGGAGTTGATCAGTCGTAGGAATGGAGAACTGAGGCAATTGGTGCTTGACGAGTTCACTTGAGATGGAATTATTCTTGAGTGCATCAGAAAGCACAGGGTCCAAAAACTCGGAAAAGTTAAGGAACAACGAGTTCTTCAATGTTGCCCAGTTCTTATCAGGAGTTTGCAAGCCCACAAGAGCAGGCAAGATCAACGTCACAAGCTTTCTTGGTCTATATGGCAACAGGTCAGCAAAGTTACCATCTTTAGAGTCGAAAGGCTCCAACACAGAAATTGTCTTTGGAGTAAGGTCCTCCACGATCTTGAAAGTATGTGCTAGCTCAATTATTTCATTAGCACCATTAATAGTGTTTTCGGAGAAGTCATTAGAAAACAAGTAGGGAATGGCAAGAAGAGTGTTGTAGAAGATCTCTTCTGCAGTTCCATTTCGAGACACCGAAGCGTTCTGTAAGTCAATGGCAGCCTGGAGGAACTGCTTGAGGATATTGGACATGGCATTATTCTCAATAATTGGAGACAACGCTGCCAAAAACTTCAAGATGGATTTCAAGTCGTTGAACACTCCGGTATCTTCAGACCAACCGGGGTACTTGGCCACGGCATCAGAGGTAGCCTGGCCATCCTTGGAGCTTGCAGAACCATCCCTCGAGATATCCATGGCATCATCAGAAGCAGCATCACCCATGACCACATCCTGAGCCTTGAGTTTATCTAGTAGCTCCTGACCCTTTGCGTGGAAAAATTCCACCACGTACTTGGCGACCAAGAAGTTCTTGGCGTTGCAAATGAAGATCAACACACAGAGGTTGGGGATTTTCTGAGGTTGCTCCCGAACCACAGCATAAAGCGTAGAGAGAATAGCTTCACGTAACTTATCGATTTTCTCGAATTCCGCCACAATTGGGTTGGAAATGTAGGAGATGTCGTCGACCTGCTCGGCCAACTTGGGGTTCTCTCCTATACGCCGGATATCCTTACAGATGTTAGCAATTAACTCTGTGACTGGGTCCACGTGCATTTTCTTGGCGGGGTCATCGTACTCGTTGACGTGACCACCATTGGACTCGTCGAACTCGTCTCTGGATCTCTTGGCTGGGTTCTCCATGACGTCAATAGAAGAGTACCAGATGTTGACCTTGGTTTTTTCGCTGCGACGGTGCGCGGGGCCTGTGCACCCGTACCTCCGGTGCTTACCTTTTGTTCCTGCAGACCACCAGTATCCTACTGTTCCAAACCAGTACAGTTTAAATCGGGAAAAAAGAAAGTCGATTAGAAGTCGATTAGAAGTCGATTAGAAGTCGATTAGAAGTCGATTAGAAGTCCATTAGAAGTCCATTAGAAGTCTATTAGAAGTCCATTAGAAGTCAATCTGGAAGTCAATCTGGAAGTCGAACTGCTGGTATTTAAAAGAGGTTAAGTAATGTTTGGGTGCTTTTTTAATTGTTCACCTGATTGAATTATCTATATGATTTGGAAATTTTTATGTTTTGTTGTGCATATAACGTAGATGATGAGTGGGTATGTACGTTCGTACGTACGTAACGTACGTCAGTGAAAGAAACAGATCTTTGTTCCTGGTTGGTTTGAAGCCCCGTTGAGTCAGATGATGTATGTTATTGATGAGATGATTCTGAATAATATTTTTTTTTCTTTGCAGTGATTTCTTCACTTCCACTTCGTAATATAATTTTTTTTTTCGATTTTTTTTTTAACAAAATAATGTCTGTTTTTTTCAAATTAACGTTTGGCTCTAAAAATTTTATTAGGTTTAGCACTTGGTGCTTGGATTCTTGGCGTAGTAATGAGGCTCGTGACTCACGTAATATTAGTCACTCGTTCCATACATTCTCACCATTGTCTACTGCTCCTCCATTGACTATATAAACCATTGATCTTCCCCAACCATTTATCTATCCAAACCATTGATCTATCCAAACCATTGATCTATCCAAATCATTGATTATTCCAATTATTCTTCTCAAAGGTAAATATGTCCTTGAAGAATACTCTCTCGAAACGTGTGCTAATACAAGATGGCTCCACCGGTACAGAGCTTGAAAAGCTCTTACCTCTTGACCACCCACTCTCTGTTAAAGGGTCTCCCCTCTGGTCCACCAAAATCCTCTTGGGCGAACCTTCTTTGATTACCAAAGTCCATAAGAGTTATTTGGAAGTTGGTAGTCAAATGATCATCACGTCCACATACCAAGCCTCCGAGTTGACCTTGAAGAAACATGCAAATCTTGATCTCGAAGGCTCTAAAGGAGTGTGGCAGAAATCGATTGACTGTGCCAAGGAGGCCATTGAATCATTTCCTGAAATAAAGGAGAAAATCTATATTGCTGCTTCCGTGGGGCCTTATGGTGCGTACCTTGCCAATGGTGCGGAATATAGTGGTGTATATGATGTGACGGATGCACAACAATTGGCAACATACCATGAGGAAATGGTGAAGTTTTTCATTGAAAGTGATGATGTGGATGTGATTGCTTTCGAGACCATTCCCAGTTTACATGAGGTCCAAGGCATTTTTGAGCTTGTGAAAAGGCTCTATTCTGACTCCTACCAAAAGGAATTCTACTTGAACTTAAGCTGCAAAGATGAAAATACTCTTGTTGACGGAACACCACTTAAGGATGTGGTTCTGTATATGGTGTCCCAAAAGGCGCCATTGGTCAAAGCTAACTTCGTGGGAACTGGGTGCAACTGTGTGCCCTATGAGATCGTCAGTGGTGTTATTGAGACCATAAATTCTACGTGTGAAGAGTTGGGCACCGAGGCCTTGGACTTGATTGTTTACCCCAACTTGGGCTTTGAAAATGATATGTCCAACCCTAGCGAGTATGTTTTCCGTTCTAATACTGAGGGTTGGAGGAAGGCCATAAATCAGTGGTTGGCTGTTCCAAACGTTAGAATTATTGGAGGCTGCTGTAGCACCGGTCCAAGAGATGTCAGAGTCATCCATGATGCTATTGTTGGGAAACAGAACCATTAGGCAAGCTTTTATCAGACAAACAATGTTTTTAGCATTGTTCAAACTAAAAGTACCTTCATTTTTAGTACAATAAACACTCATTTACTCACTTTTAGTACAATAGACATTCATTTATTCATGGTTTCATTTATTCATTTATTCATTAAAAGTGCAATAGACTTGAACTACAGACATTAGCACATTAACTTATTATCATCGACATTCATAATTCTGTAAACACCACCAGATATCAAAGACCAGGGAATATTAGGGTCTTTATACCAGTAGTCTGGTAGCGACTTAATGGAAACTTTTAACCTTTCTAGCAATAATGCCGTCTTTCAAAGAAAACACGCCAATAACCCACGCCATGATCAATGCAACGACGCCTAAACTGACGTTAAATGTGAACATAGGTGTATAGCCATGGTACTCCATCAGGTGTACCACAGGGTCACAAGACTCAATGAAGATCATTCCGCCACAAATGAGGCCAAACGACAGCAAAATCTCCGTCATAGGGTACAGTGGCTTGGTAAGGTATTTGGGGTTGGTGGGGGCAATAGCCATGTAAATGTATGTGATGACACGGAAAGCACATGCCAAAACAAACAAGTTGCCCCACTGCTGATGCAAAGTTGATGACAATTGCGAAGCCTGCTCGTGCAGAGACATAAGATAGCCAGTCCAATAAATAGTAAGCACGGGGAAAGGATTAGGTGAGTAGCCGGGAGTGGCCTTCACAATTGTAGACACTTGGTCTTGGCTGGCCACAACTGACAAGTTGTCAATGGCCTTCTGGTGTCTCCATACGGCCAAGTTTTTCTCAAGCAAAACACCACAAAGCCCACATCCAATGAAGATGAAGGCAATGGACACGTGTTGCAAGTCCTTGGCGGAAAATTCACCTCCAGGGTTAGCCAAGTGTTCCATGAAAATGTTGGTGGTTCCATAAAAGAGAATCAAAGCCGACTCCACGAACTCCATGGAGCAAAGCCCACTAGACTGCCACCGGAGCCAAAAAGTTGTTGCGGCTTTCCCGCTCACAAATCTATGGTTCCAGGCCCAGCCCTTGTTCTTAAATGCACCGCAGTAACGAGCTAAGTACACCAAGCCAAGCACGAAGAACACTCCGCCTTTAATGAAGTGTGCTAACATGTTGAAGAAGAAACCATCGTTTCCATATACCAAGTAAGTGGCAATTCCAGTGGGGAAGTAGACGAGGAAGTATGCAAAAAGACCCCAATTGCAGATGCTGGTCAATGCCAAGGCAGTTTTGCCGTAGGCCTGGGTCACACGCTTGAAAGCGGGGAACTTGAGGAAGAAATCAGCCACCTTGGAAGATTTGGGCGTAAGCATGGCATTGTTGGAAGTCTTCAAGTCTTCCTCAGAATAGGAGTTCAGGTCGAACGAGTGGACTCTGGAGTCTGAGTTCAGTCCGCGCAAGGTGTGCTCGGAAGAATCCACCGTGGTCAATTCGTTGTCTGTGGTAGCCAAAGCAGTTTCCAACTCATCGTATTCAAAGTCGGAGTCGATATCCAAATAACGATATGCGACTGCAGAGAGAGCAATGGCCCAATGGGCAATGGTGGCCATGAACAAAATGACCGACATCTTGGTGAAGGCATTGTTGGGATATAAGTCCCGTATGGAACCATTGAAGATCCAGAGGCATGAGCACGACACTAGTATGAGCGCGGAATGCACCGTCAAGAAAGGGAGGTACAATGCGTGCTTTGTGTTCCAAAACACCAACACCAATGGGTACAAAAACACAAAGGAAAAAAGGTAAGATGCCAAGTGGGAAGTTAGGGCCCAGCGTTTGGACGAAGGAGTATTGAAGTATGTTTCAGTGGAATAATTTTCCCAAAAAAGCCTCTCCTCAGGCTCAAGTGGCATTTGTAGAATAGGCATACCATGGTGGTGTTTTTCCCGATGGGGCACTGGCACAAGCGAAGCCGTGGAATGGGACATTTCCATATCGTGGGATTGGTCAGGATGCATTGAGTCCATTTCTGAGGACTCATGGTGGTTCAATTGAGCATTTTGCATTCCAGCTGCAGAGGCTAGAAGGGGAGCCGCCATCAAGAGAGCAACAGCATGCATTGTGTAAAGGAAATAGGAAATGGATTAGGGGGTCGGGGTAAAGGTTGTTAAGGGGATGCCAAAGACAATTGACTTCAAGGGAAGTTGGGAATGAAGGAAGGAGGAAGGTAAGGGTGGGGGTGGGGTGGATATGTCGGAGTGGGTACTATTATATCAACAGGGACGTGGATAGTTTCGGGGGAAAACTAATAGTAATCAGGCGATGGCTGCAAACAAATGGTAGATGTAAGGACAGGTTCAGGCAAAGCACTTCACCAGCAAGCAGTCCAGGAAACTATAACAAAAAAAAAAGGAGATTAAGCAGACAGTACACAATTGCCAGAAACGTAAGTCAGATAAAAAGCTTGCAACAATGGGCGAGGGTAGGTATTTATAAGTGTTGCGCGGGCATGCTGAGCCGGTATGGTGGCACCATAGTTCACGCCGTGCGCATTATTTGCATGCGAGTCATTTAACGCTACGGGACGATTCGGAAGCGGCAGTTTCGGGGCCGACTTTGCCTGCCTTCCTGCCTGCCTGCCACCAATATTAGTCAGCCACAGGCCATGAGAGACCCATGGATTAAAACAGATTTAATAGAGCAATTGGCCCAAATTTCACATCAACGGGGGGGGGAGGGAGTCTAGACCCCGTGCTGAAACATAATTGAAACAATAAAACATGGGAATTTCTCTTCTCTCTCTCTTCTCTCTCTCTTCTCTTCTCTTTTATTTTTTTATTTTTTTATTTTATTTTTTCTTGTTCTATTTTTTTTTTTTGGTTGGTTGTTATATTCATTTGCTCCCTTTGCTATTCGTAGTTTTTGCGGAATCTCATCGCACTCAACGCAAGGCAATCTTGCTATTTGGTAAGAAACTATTTTCTTCGCCATTTTGCATTTTCCATTTTCTTCTTCGCTGTGCGCATTGACTCACTTCGGAGCCATTTACTAAAACAGTAACACCGATATTCACCCACTAATAGCAATTACTAATACACACCATACACAGTTTTACCAATACATACCAATACATACTAGCAATACATACTAGCAATACATACTAGTAATACATACTAATGGATTCTGGATGCTGGACTCTGAATGTTGCTACTGGTACTGACTGGCACTGGCTGGTACTGGTTGGTGATGGAGACTGATAGCCTAGAACAGGCCTATGAAATATAAAGCGGGCCAATATCCTAGACTTTGCATCTCGGCAATTTATATATGCATTGACAACCGCCAAGCACCTCAACTGATGTTCACATGCTGTATTTGTTTTGCATCCAAAGCTGGGAATTGCTACTGACGGAATTCTCGGCTCGGCCCATCTTTTTTTTTTTTTTGGCATGCACGCTTGATTACTTGCGTACGCTTGCTTGGCCATCGCGCCTACCAATCTCAACGACCTCATCACTCTTCATCCTAAACTGCTTCTAGTATATTTACTCAATTGCTCATGTACTCAACTACTCACGTAATCATCCATTGCACCTTTATGTACGTATATATGTCTTTTTTTTTTCTTTCTCCCTTTGAATGTCTACGTATGTATTCACCCAGAAGACCTGGGGTCGTGTATACTGTTTAGTCGTGGCTAGTGTGGGAGTGTTCTAGTTTTAAGCGCAGTACATTACTTGCTACAGGACTCTTGTCTTTAATCTGACTCAGGCAACTTCCCGTATGCTCGCTCGGAGGTATACCCAATTCGGGTTCCCCTTCATCATATGACTACAGCTGGCTATGAAGTAATGTCCTTATTGAATGTCCTTGCGCTTATAAGGCGTTCTTTCGCGTCAAGTAGTCAAACCGTGAGTACGTGTACCCGATAAATGGCAAATCCTCCTTGACGTTTTCGCCGTTGGATTCCGCTTGCTGCTGGTGCGCCCGGCTCATTGCCGGACTGTCGGGCACATTCTCCAACTCGTCCGTAGGGAAGAACCGTGTATCGGTGATAGACCGTAATTTGGGGATGAATGGCGCATCCACTTTTCTAATAGTATCCCAATCCACTCCGCGGAAGAAGGGGTGCTGTTTGATTTCATCCGCTCCGCCGTGCCGGCCAAGCCGTCTGTCGCTATTGGTCAACAAGCTGCGGATCAAGTCCTCTGCTTCCGGCGACAAGTGAATATCTTCAGGGATGATCAACGATTCCTGCCAATTAATGATCTTGCGGTATGTTTCATGCGGCGTCTCAGAGCAGAAAGGTGGCCATCCGATCAAACACTCGAACATAATAGCCCCCAATGACCACCAGTCACATTCCTGGCCGTATCCCTGATGGATGAAGATCTCGGGCGCAATGTAGTCAGGCGTACCAACTGTAGAGTATGCCATGAGCCGACGAGATTTTCTCCACGTTTGCATCTGCTGTCTGTTAGTCATAGTCAAATGAATGGCATCCACCATCACTGAGTTCCGTTGAGGGTTTTTGCCTGGGGTCACCAATGTGTTCAGAGAGCTCAGGTTATCTTGTTCCAAGAGTTTCTTGAAGTAGTTGGAGTCATGCGTCTTGTGGAATCCAGTAGACAATCCAAAGTCCGAGAGCTTAATGTGGCCACGGATATCAATCAAGATATTATCAGGTTTCACATCACGATGGATGAATCCCAACTTATGGATAGCCTCAATAGCCAACACACACTCTGCCATATAGAACCGGGTGATATCCTCGGTGAAGATCTGCCATCTAATAAGCATAGTCATCAAGTCTCCACCGGGGAGAAACTCCATGATCAAGTATAAATTGACAGAGTCCTGGAATGAGTAGTAAAGTGAAACCACCCAGGGCGAGTCGCTTCCGGCTAAAACATCTCTTTCCGCCTTGACGTGCGCCAATTGATCTTTCTTGTACATCTCCGACTTCAAAAGAGTCTTCATGGCATAGATCTTTCCGGTGTTCTTCTTTTGCACCAAGCGCACTTCTCCAAAGGCTCCCTTACCAATGACCTTGACGGTGGAGAAATCCTCCAAAGATAATCTTGTTCTTCTCAACCGTAAAAAGTGTGACTCCTTCTTACCCAAATTTTGCAATTGCCTGTTCTTGCGTTCCTCACTCATTCCAGCCTCTTCCATAGAAAGTTTGTTTTCCAAGTCCATGCGACGCTGGTTTCTCTCGATGGCATGAGTGACGGCCATTTGATAGTTATTCTCCAATTTTAGTTTGATGGCTGCCGTTTTGTCTTGCGTGGCTTTGCTCAACAAGTTGGGTTGCCGGGTGAAATACACATAGTTATCACCAGAAGCTTCCTGGGCATGGTTTGCTTGTGCTGGAGGGGTATGAGGGGTAACTGAGGGTATTTTGGGCGCCTGCTGAACACCATCGAAAGGAGCTGTATTGTTTGTTTGTTGATTCTGGGATCGAGCCTCGGCCTCAGCTCTAGCTTGGACTTGTGCCTGAGCCTGGAATTGAGCCTGAGCCTGGGCCTGAGCCTGGGCTTGGGCTTGAGCTTGAGCTTGCGCCTGGGCTTGAGCTTGAGCTTGAGCCTGAGCTTGAGCCTGAGCTTGAGCCTGAGCCTGAGCCTGAGCCTGAGCCTGAGCCTGAGCCTGAGCCTGAGCCTGAGCCTGAGCCTGAGCCTGAGCCTGAGCCTGAGCCTGAGCTTGCATATGAGCCTGCACTTGGGCCTGGGCTTGCTGACCTTCAAGGCTTTGCCTAGGGTAATTGTCAGGGTTCTGCATTTGCAGAGCAGCAAAGTTTTGCTGATGTGGTACCGGCGAGTTGCCAGGGAAAGTGCCCACACTGGAATTGTCACCAAAAGCCAGCACATCATGCAAAGAACCTGTGACCAGGTTGTTCAGATGACTGATATCCGATAAATTGGTATTGCTTGAGTTGTTTAAGGCTGTAAAAGCCAGAGGAGGCTGAAAGCTCAACGACGAATTGGAGTCCACCAGCTGGAAGTTGGTGCGCTTTTCATCGAAGTTATCAAAAGTCTTCCCTGAAGAAAACGTGGGAGACAACTGGAAGTTGGGAGGCTGTTCATGGCCATCCATATGGTTCCAGTTCGTTCTTTGGGCATGGGAATCCGCTTGTATAGTATCGTTAGTATCCTCGTCCATATAACTATCGTCGTGAACATTAGAGTGGTCGAATTGAAGCTTGGGGATCTGCTGCAGACGTAGCCCGTCGTGACCACGGTCCATTTGGACGTCAGGGTTGTTAAAGATATGGTTGTGGTAGTCGGAGTCCATATTGCTTAAGTCTTGACGAAACTGAAGTTGGTCGCACTTCTTGAGGTGTTCTTAAGAACTTCTTAAGGTGTTGTTGAAGGTACCTTGGTAAACAGTTAAAGTAAGACCTTAATAAACAGTTCTCTTGAAGTTAATATTTGAGCAGTCAGGGTTCGTTCTGAGAGTTGGTGGCGTATTGGCGGGAGTGTGTTTCGGTAAACTAGAAGTGGTATCAGAGGATCTCAAACTGAGCGAGTGATCTGTCACTCTTGATCTGTCTCCGGAAAGCAGCTATTCTCAGGTTCGAGCCGAACTTAATCCTTATTTTTTTTTCAGTCGTTTCTGATTGGCTATAGAGATCTGCTGAAACGCTTGTCCTCACTAGACCTGCACAACTAAGAGATGAAACGACCTTGACACGAAACGAAGATGTTGCTGTTGCTGTTGCGGTGGTTCCTCCAGTTAGTGTCGTCGGAGTGTCTTTTTCTCAGTCGCGCACCCGTGCCTACTGTTTCGCGTCTAAAGGCACAGCTGGCTGCCAACGTACCGGCCTCACACATTCCACCATAGACAAGCATGCAAAAACTCGTAACAACGGGTATAAAAACACTAGACACACAGACCACACATAAAAAAAATATACATCATATTTTGATATACTGATTAATACATTTGTCACGTGATATTATCGTCATCAGCGTCATCATCATCATCATCATAATCATCATCATCATCATCGTCATCATGTTTTATTTTTTAATAAATGAAAGGTATATTTAGTTTATAGTTAGTGTAAGTGGGCCAGTGGGTCAGTGGTTTAGCATGGCAAGTGTAGTCAGTGTGTAGCAGTGTGTGATCAGTGTATGCTCAGTATTAATGTATGGCTAAGCTTTGAGTGGGATATGGTGACCAGTATACTAGTATATTTACTTAACTGAGACTTCCGAGTCTTTATATATATGACTTTTCCTGGCGTCGATTCTGATTAATCAAGTGCTTTTTGAACTCCATACTACATAATAATTATTTTTTCTTGCATATTGACTTTTTTGTGGGTTTCATTTTTTGTCGTTTACAGTACTGGCTTCTCGTTTTCTCGTGTACCGCAGTTTTCTCAGTTACAGTGTTATTCGAATCGATTCAGACCAGCGCGAAAATACAATTCAGACCAAGAAGACAGAATGATTCGGACCACACTAACAAAATTAAACAAACCACTAATTCACATTCTTTCAAACCAAATACCATAATTCTTCACACCAACTTTCATTGGTTTCCATTTCATTGGTTTCCAATGTTTGGTTTGAAAGGATGTGCTAAGGGGTAAGAAACTTTGTGAATTATTGGTTTTTTAAATTTTGATAATGTAGTCTGAATCGTTTTGTCGTGTAGGTCTGAATGGTTATATCGCGCTGGTCTGAATCGTTTCGAATAACACTGTAAATTTCTTAGTTTTTCTCAGTCCGTTTCTCAGTCCGTTTCTCAGTCCGTTTTCTTAGTTAAATTTCTTAGTTTTTCTCGGTACTCATTTTCTTGGTTGCCAGTGCTTTTCTTGGTTTTCGCAGGGCAGTACACTCCAACTGTCCATTAGTAACTACCACATCCATACACCAATGGTTTGATAGTAGCTTAGTATTGGTATTACTATTGTATGGTACCTAGTGTGTGGCTTTAATAGTATTGGTAATAGTAGCTTAAATTGGAAGCTTGATAGTGATGGGTGTCACCAGTACTAGTATTACTATGGTACTGCTATTAGTAAAATTATTACTATGAAATAGTATTATTAGCAGTAATAGTAGTTTGGTAGTAGTTTGGTAGTAGTTGATGATTACGGTTTCTATCATGGCTAAAATGGTATTATTATGGTATTATGTTGTTAACAGAGTGTATATTTCTAGCACTGGTGCAGTGTGTATTAGTACTAGTATAGTGCGTGGTGTAAGACTAGCATGAATCCTTATCGTCTATTAATTTGAAGTCAGTAATCATTATACATAAATATAATATCATGGAGATAGTGAGTATTGGAGGAAGGAACGGGACTACCAAAAAGAAACTAGAGAAGAAATTTCTTGGATGAGATGCTTGAGAATAATTGGTTGATCTTGGGTGCAGCATTCCATCGGTAAATACTAGCTAATTCTAAGGGTTTACCTTCGTGTGCCCGTATGGGGTTTGCTGCAATAATCGGCTATACATTCGTTTCGTAGTACTTCTTCTGTGAAAGCGTTTAGCTTTTTTTCTAATTTTCCCAAACTTTTCTAGGCACTCAGTAAGCTTACTCAGTTACAAAGGATATATAAGTTGCAGGCCGTAGGATCCTTATATACTGTATTTGGATGTAAGGAGATATACAAGCATACATGTCCAATATTCTTAGTGAGAAAATTTCTATATACAGTGTTTCTCAACAGTATTCAAACCAGGGCAGCAAAATGTTTCGAATCACATTAGAATAATTATTAAGCAAACCAGTAATTCAAAAAGGTTCGTACTCCTTCGCACAGTCTCCCAAACCAAAAAATAGCGTAATGAATCACACCAACTTTCATTAGAGATCAATTCATTAGAGATCAATATTCTTAAATCAAAAATCTGGAGGCAGGTTTAAATAATACTTTTTGAAAAACACTGTATGAGGATTAGTCTTTTGTTTGATACAGAGCAGTTGTAATAGTACAGAGGTCTTATTATTAGTATACATTAGTATTGACACTGGTAGAATCGCTATATAGTAATGCAAAAAGGATTAGGCCATTACTATTGATACTAAAACACCATTGTATTAATATCGGTATAGTACCAAATACCATGATTGTAT
Organism: Metschnikowia matae var. maris; assembly: GCA_002370695.1. Lineage (NCBI taxonomy): Eukaryota > Fungi > Ascomycota > Pichiomycetes > Serinales > Metschnikowiaceae > Metschnikowia > Metschnikowia matae. Next base: position 55,846 of record NKZH01001756.1, on the reverse strand, counting down.
TAGTATACAGATGATTAGCATTAGTATTAGATTCAGTCAGTCTCTAACATCAAAACAATATTATGTATTACTTAAACTCATGGTCACGTAGGTGGCACTACATGCGATAAACCTCAGCAGTATATATCTTGTTTTAATTCAAGAAAACTAAACTTTCAGGTCCAGGCAAATAATAATAAAGAAATGGAATATCTCCTGGGATCAAACTTTCATATCATTCGTGATTTCTTCAAGCAAAAGCAATTTGGAGTTATAGACTCCAAAGACATTGCTCCAACTCCAGTCTTTTGGCACCCATTTCATCAAAGTCCACAACCTATTCTATCACCACAACCTATTCTACTATACCTGTTCTAATAGGATTATAACACATACACCTACATATGTTTAGCTATACTCTATATAAGGCATAGTCTTAGTAAAATAGGATTACTCACTATGGAAGTATACTTGTTAGGATCATAGTATTCGAGACATTTCTAGCACACTCGGAAAAATTGGTATTGACAAAAGAGAAAGTTTTGGGTGGACTGGTGCCTTGAGTAACTGCAACTTCATAAGACACAACACTTGATCCTGTTTCCTTTTTTCTCTCTGTCTCTTAGTGTCCTTTCTCACTATTCGCTCACTATTCGTTCTCACTATTCGTTCTCACCATTCGTTCTCACTATTGAGTCTCACTATTAAATCTCACTATTGAGTCTCACTATTGAATCTCACCATTACTTTTCTCTATGTTCTTTCTCACGACCCGAATACATTTCATTCTCACTACACCCACTGCGACTAAAACCACTTATTCTTCTCTCATCTGTACCACTCAAATTCTATGTTGTACTGTTTTCTTCCACCTCCAAAATATATTCTTCACTCCTAACCAACTCTTAAATCCAAAATGTCCTTTTCTTAGTTTAAATAGACTACTCTTAATTCACATAACCTACCCTGAGTCATATTTAGTCTATACTCTATACCCTCTTTTCTCCACTGTATACTTGTACTGTATACTTAGTCTGACTACTTGATACCTCATATTGCTTTCTGTATCACATCTACTCTACACCAATATTCTGCACCAATATTCTACACCAATATTCTACATCCATAGTCTATACTCATATTCATAGCTCATAATTAAATCTACACTTACTCTCTACTTCTTCATAGTGTCTATACTCTAAGTCTACTGGCTGTAGTGGGGTGACATTGCGTGCAGTCGCGCTCGGTGATCACTCCTCTCTACGCAAGGATCGCTCTCTACGCTAGGATCGCTCTCTACACCTCGGAAGCCCCAGCAAGAGTCGTCAACACCTAGCACCATGCCCGGCGACCTGAAATTGCGCCCCTATTACGACCCCGAGTCCTTCAATGCAGGATACCTGGTGATCTTCCGGCCCGGTGTCGGCCTCATCAATACTGAGACCCAGCAAGAGATCACGGCCTCGTTTGGCCATGGACTTTCTGCCTCCAAAGGCTCTTTATTGACTGGAAACATCGGCATCAATGCTGCGGGTCCCAATCGCTCTCCTTCTTCGCTACTGGTTTCCTCAGATAAAAACTACCTCAATGACCTAGAGATTCTGGAGTACTTTGACTTCAACAACATCCTGGAGGTGTTTAAGAACTTGGCGGCCAATTTCTTCAAGAACTATTGCCGCATTCTATTATCTCAACCTTTGGATATTGTGCGTTTGATTCTTCAAGTAGGTCGCTTTGACTTTGCTCCAAATCGCCTGACTCATTCGCCTTTATCCAATGACATTGTGCCAACTAATTCTGCAGATGACGATGATGAGGTTGTGGACTTTTTTCAGCCGTCATCACTTCTGCCTCTGAAGTCGGCTACTGCACCTTCTGATGCCTCTGCAACTGGGTCCCGTGTCATCGAGACTCCAAAGCAAAAGAATGCAAATAAGATCCACCCGATTTCTCAGCACACCATAGATATCATGACCAGTATTGCGGCCAAGGATGGCCCTCTTGCTCTCTTTAGAGGAATCAATGCTTCGTTCATCCACTACACATTGACGCACACTATTGAAGCATGGCTCACGGGATTCTTGTCTCCGTTCTTGAATATCCCAGACCCGTTTTTCTTGGACTTGACTCATTCCCCAGAGCCAGTGAAGTCGCTCTGGCTTTCTGTTCTGGCTTGTGTGCTTACTGGAGTTGTTTTGATGCCTTTGGATCTACTCAAAGTGCGTTTCATGATTACTCCCATCCACAATACCAATGAAACCGAAGCTCTGACGTCTGAAACAAATCCTGTCAACCGCAGGAGCATCAGAGACTCTATCAGACATTACCCAAGACAATATCTCTTGGCACCACCGCCACTGATCACGGTCTTGACCATTCTATATCAGTTCTCCACCATTGTGTTCCGCAAGTCTGCGCCATACCTCTTGTTTGTCAAATACAACATAGACCTGTACCTGGCCCCAAGCTTGTTCACGGTGGCCAACCTCTTGCTCCTGATCACCGAGCTTTTCATCAAACTCCCCGTTGAAAACTTGCTCCGAAAAGAGCAGGTGCGTTTCTTATTGCAACCCAAGTCTTTGGAAGAAGACAAGTATAGAGTGGTGACCATTGATAATCCAGATGAAAATCTCGTGGTTGACTTTAATTCATGGGCACATGAGGAGTCCGAAAATGGCGATATCTCGAGTCTCAGTTTATGGGCCAGAATTAAGATGTTGGGCTTGTTCAACGGTTGGCGTGTGGGTGTGCTTAATGTGATTGGATTTTGGGGCTATAACATCTTTAAGACTACCGCAGTTATGCCTGAAGAAAGGCTCTAAACCAGGAGGTTAGATATTAGCTTAGAAGTTACGATAATGAGTAATAAAAAAATGTAAATAGAAATCAGGTGATGTAATAACTAGCTGAATGTTATAGATGTTATAGATATAATGGACAAGAGTAAAGGTATGGTATGGGCTTATCTGGCACGTGACACACCGCACGTGCGCTCACTCGATCCCAACGACACATCAACTAGCTCTCCGCCAATACCTGACACCAACTCACAATGACATCATCATATGCCTATGATCCGGATGAGTTTGAAAACAATAACCCCTTTGCAGAACCTGAAGATAACCCACACCATTCTATAATTGGGTCTGCGCCCATCACTGACGTCTCAAGAGCATATCCAGAAACCACACCCCAAGACCCGTACCCAGACCCTGAGGAAGAAACAACGTCACAAGGGGATGAGCCCAAGTCAGAGGAAGGAAAGTTGGTGAAAGAAGAGCTAATGAGACTTCTCCCGGAGAGATTCACCCACAAGTACAAGATGAAACTCATACTCAAAGCAGTGGAGAAGAACAAGCCGGATAATCCCATACTCCGTTTCGAGGCTAGTGTTTCAGGCTTGCCCAAGTACCGCCAGAGTCATTATAAGGATATAAGAAGGACATACAATGAAGTGGTTAAGTTTAATAAGTACTTGGCTATCTCCAACTTAGAGGTGTTTGTGCCGGTGATTCCACTGTATATGACATCTTACCCCACGGGTGGGGAGGATGAAACAAAGCAGTTGATGTATGTGTGGCAGGAATGGATGGACCGAGTGGCTCGGAATCCCATCTTGATCCGAGATGAGGAGTTTGTCTTCTTCATCGAGAACGATTTTGGCTACTCGGTGATTAATTCCAACCGCAAGGCCTCCGTTGCTAGTGGTCTTGTACGCAGAACACTCAAGCAATTGGCAGTTCCTTACGATCCATACGTGGAGTTGGCGGAGTTTCGCCCGGTGGTCAAGGCCGCATACTTGTTAAGTCAGAAGCTCCACAAGCACCTTGAAAAGGCCCAGAAAAATGACCGTCTGCAAGCATTGTTGGTGTCGGAACTGAGTACCAAGCTCAAGGGCCTAAGTCACTTTGAAAACGTGCATCCAGGCATGAAAAATATGTGGGAAAAGTTGGCCCATGTATCCCATATCCAATCGGAGCTTTTGCTCGTTCAGCTGATGACCGATATGGGTTCTTTGGGTGATGGTATCTTGGCCCTCACCAATGAACTCTACGAGATCAAAGAGGCTCTTACAAACAGACACCTCATCATGCGAGAGTTCAACCAGGCTCAAGCGCAGACTAGGGCCAAGCACATGACGGCGACGAAAATCAAAAGCCGGTCTTCCCTTGACCCCATCAAAGTGGATGAGGCTTTAAGCTCGCTAGAGTATGCTACCCGGGCCGAAGAGAATCTCCACCAGCAAGTGAAACGTATTTCGGGTGAGATGATGTTCGAGAAGAAAGAGGCTACAGAATTCCTCGAGCTGAAGTTCCAGCACATGCTCAAGCTGTACTCCCTCAGTCGCATAGACCAGAGCAGGAAGCTTTTGAAGAACCTCGAGAACATCCGGCTTGATGTGCGCATCATCGACTCCAACGGAGGCTTGTCCCGTTTAAATAGAGATAACCTCACGCTGATGAAGCACAAGGTATCACAATCACAGGAGGCCAATGGCGATGCATGGTCGTCCCGAACATTCCGGAGTCTTAATTCCAACGAGGCTGCCGAGCAGAAATCTCGTGTGGTGGAGGACATCAGCACGCAAGTGGACGCTAAGCAAGCAGCCTCGATTCTTGGTGTGGCTACGTTCTAGTCATAATATTGAGTTAATGTCTCCAAGAGCCAGAATGACCATCTAACATTATAAGAAGAGGAGATTACAATGGAGGCATGGTGATATGTCTTTGTTGTGATGAGTATGGCAATCAGTGATAGTCAAAAAAGAGTATGGTAATAGTCATAAATAGAAGTCTTTAGTCATAGTAGCTAGCTACTTAAAACACCTAGTTGACGGTGTACCTCTTCTCGGCCTCCTGCCAGTTGATGACGTTCCAGATGGCCTTGAAGTAGTCAGCCTTGACGTTTTGGTACTGCAAGTAGTAGGCGTGCTCCCAAGCGTCAATAGCCACCAATGGCACCAATGGCCCGGTAACGGTGTCCTGGTTGGCGGTGGTGACAATCTCCAACTGGCCACCATTCTCCTTGTTCTTGACAATAAAGGCCCATCCGGAACCCTGGATGCCGGCCAACTTGGCATTGGTAGCAGCCTTCAAGTTGTCGAGCGAGCCAAATTGCTTCTCGATCTTCTTGGCAAAGTCCGACTCAGCGGAAGGAGGTTCGCCTCCACCCTGCTTCTCTGGAGCCAAGTTCTTCCAAAACAAGCAATGGTTAATGTATCCACCACCGTGGAAGTTGATCAACTTTTGCAATTCAACGGTCTTCTTGACCTCACCCTTGGCCTTGGCCTCGGCGTGTTGTTCAATGGCTTGGTTGTAGCCGGAAACATAGGTCTGGTGGTGTTTTGTGTAGTGAAGCTCGTTGATTTGGCCGGAGATGTGGGGCTCCAAAGCAGCAAAGTCCCAGTCCAAGTCTGGCAACGAAACCTTGGTTCTGATGGCGCCAATGGACGAACCCAAAGGTCTGGAGGCACGGAGCGAAGTTCTAAGTGTGGAGGAAAGCATAGTTGAAAGAAAAGAACGCAGCAATTGAGTTCGGGGAAAGGCTATAAGTGCGCGAGCTATGTCAGCAAGCCAACGTTATTGGATGGGGTGCGCGCGGAAAGAAAGGCTCAAAGTGCGAAGGGTCCTGCGAGGTGCACACTGTGAGAGATACACTGTGAGAGATACACTGTGCGAGATACACTGTAAGATAGACTGTAAGATAGACTGTGAGGTGCAATGACTAGAGGTGAGAATAAGAGAATAACCACTGAGTGGATTAATAAAATGGTTGAATAGAGTATTGCATTTAGGTTCTGGCAAAAGGTTATGAGCCCATCATATACATTGCCAATAAAAAGGTTCATTGACATAATCATGAACACATTGCTACTGCTTTTGATTTATTGATATGTGAGGCTAGGTTGTATGATTGAATGGTTGTATGAGCGGAGTGAGCGGAGTGAGTGGTGGGTGTGGTGGGTGTGGTGGAGGGGAATTGCGTAATGGTGCGTCTTTAAGTTAGTAGGCCCAGGGCTCATGTCCTTTTCCCGGGACAATGAAAGGTAACAATTATAAGAAAGCAAAAAAAAAAAACAAAGGTTATGTTTTTCATGGTTCATATTATTGTAATTAAATTTCTTTTTTCCTCTTGAATTCTTTTCACGGTTTTGTACATTGAATTTTGTATTTTTTTATATGGTGAGTTTTTATATGGTGATTTTTTGGGAGAGGTTTTGATTTGTCTATTTCGGGTCCGAATCATGGACTCCTGCGAACTGTGGTGAAGAAGTCCCTAATGGTCTACCACACACAAGTTAGTTCTGTCAATCTCAAACAGCACTTCTAATCAGTCCATTCACCTTTTAACAGCATTTTTAACAGCATTTTTAACAGCATTTTTAACAGCATTTTTAACAGTATTGTTAACAGCATTTTTAACAGCATTTTTTATTACACTACATATAGACTATATATTAGGGTAGCACGTAGTTTACATTATACTACACTACACTACGGGTTATACAGTACACACCACTCTATTAATTTTACACCACACTACTTCACTATACTAATTCTACACTACAAGGCTATTATTATGGTACCGGTTCACTTTAAAATTTAAGGCTTGAATACTCACTCTATACTATGATCAGTACTACTACACTAAGCTAAACTACGCTACACTATAGTTCAATATACTACTACACTTCGTTATACAATGATCTATAGTACTGCTCACAAATACTCAATCTATTCATGAATCGACAATTGTTATTGGTCTAAGGATCTCCATTCGCTTTATTTAAAGATATCTATTGAGTACTGACTATAACTGCTGCGATCACGCTACCACACCACACTACACCACTCTCCATAACCTAACATACATGAACATAGATTACACTACACTACAGTAGACTAGATAATTCCTTATGGCAAAGATGGTTATTGAAATTAAAATCACTCTAATATTTTCGATTCTATATCGACTGTACTTCTGTCTTGTTCTTCTGTTCTGTGGTTCTTTCTTATTCTTCTCTTTATTCTTCTTCCCCATTCTTTATTCTGTCTTCTTCTACTGTACATTAGTTACTGGCCTCCGCATACACTATGCTACTAACTCAACTGCGCAACGCACGCAACCGCTCCGCAAGCTTGTCCTCCTTTTCTTCACTGATGGCCGTTTGTGGGGTGTCTAGGTCAACCTTTGTTTCGTTGAGTCCCTGCTTCATCTCAATACCCGCCTCGTCCGCCACCTGGCTCAATAACTCGTCCACATCCTCCTGGGGTGTGGTCAACGCATTGACATTGTTGGTGGCCGACTCGTAGTAGTTGGTCAGAGCATCCAAGTCTTCGAACTGATCCTCGAATTTGTCCATGACTAGCGAGATCCGCTCCAAATTCATGGTCTGGAGCGCCTTGTCCATACCCTTGATGACTGTGGTCATGTTTCCCGTTACTGACCGCATGGTAACTGCCGTTTGAACACGGGAAGCCACGGCATCGATTCTGGATGCTAACCGTAAAAGATTGACCCTTTCGTTGGCTTTTCGGATAGCGTTCTGAGCATAGAGCTGTGCTATATCTTTGTTGCCCTGGGTCAAGGCCTTCTTAACTTTTGCTTTTTCTTGCAACTCTTCTTTAGCTGCTTTGGCCAGTTGCCTATTCAACAGCTTGGCAGTGAACTTCAATTGGAATAACGATTGCTCTAGTCCGGCCATTGTGGAGAGTCTGGGAGCTGATGTTGGACGCTGTTCTAATCTTATCTGGGTGCGGTACTGCACCTAGCTCTCTCTGGGTCACCTGGTTATCAAGGTATACACTTACACACTTACACCTCTTCGACTTGGACAATATACTTATATATAAATGGTATCATGGTAGATTTGGACCCTCTTCAAAAAAGTCATCCAAAGCTATCCAAAATCTTTCAAGGTCTTCCAAATCTTACTTCGCGATGGTTCATTGTAGACACTAACATAGTATATGAGGCATTGAATCTGACCAATGCAAACTTACAAGACTCGGATTTATAAAAGAAACCCTGTATTTTTCCAAACTCAATAACTAGTCATCCCCTCATTTTAGACTTTATGTGTTTTCCCCTTTTCACTAGTCAAGGTCTTGTGCGTCTGGCATCTCGGTATCCTCTGGTCTTGGCGAATCTGTACTTCGCTCTGCACTTCTTTGAGTACGCTCAGTCAGCCCACCACTTCTATTTCCATCATCTTCCCTTGCCGCGTTATTTGAAGTTGCTGGGTTGTTTGATGCTGAAGACTCGCTTCCCGTTGCTGCAGTATTTCCTGTTACAGAGTTACTTCCTGTTCTTGCATTGCCTCCTGTTTCTGCATTGACAGGAACACGACGGCGGATGGATAAGCGAAGTCCAGTATGAGGACGACTTTGGGTGGTTTCGGTTTCACCACGGGTATTGTTCTCAGCACGGATACGTTCAAATCCTGCTTGGTGGTTGCGCAATGCTTGGCCGATGATATTGGTAAAACCTCCGGCAACTTCAAATCCTCCCACTGTAAATGAGTCGTTGCCATGCTGTCTTGGAGCAAACTCTCTTTGTGCACTGGCAATGGCTGTAGATAACGCATCAGGTTCTTGGCCTAGAGGTATAGTCATAACATTTGTCTCAGTACCTAAGGTTTCCGTAGTATCTGATTCAACATCATCTTGACTTGCTCTGTTTGGGTTCCCATCTGGCATCACACTGGCAATTACATCGCCAAGGTTGTTGAGCATTTCTCGGATGCCGGTCACTTGGTTGTCTAAATCTGCAATCTCGCCCCTAAAAGTTGGAGGCGATTGTGGCGAATCAGAATTGTTAGGTACCGCATGAGCAGCTAATGCAGCAAGTGGAGGTGGCAGAACAGTCACCGCAGATGCCTCCACGCCGGTGCTGGCCATAAGGTCATGGGCCACGTCTGGGTTCAAGATACTGGGACGCACTCGGTTTGCCCTTGCAGCAGTGCTGCGTGTGGATTCCATGTCTGTCTCGTAAGCATAAGAGAAGTAGTACAAATCTTCCGGAGCAGCACAGGAGCGAAGACGAGCCAAGATGGCACGAACACGCGTGGTGAGTTCCTGGATCAAAGAGGCAGGCTCTTGTTGTTGCTCAGCACGCTTCTCGGTGAGTATGATAGACAGCACCAACTTTTGCACGAACTGAGGAAACACCGCCTTCATCTTTGCCTCGGTATACTCTTCTTTCAGAGAAACGTCCGAGGGGAAATGGAGCGGGTAGATTTCTCCCGCAATGCAACGAAGGGCCACGAGGTAGCACTTCAAAGCAAGAAGGCTCTGCCCCAAAAATAGGTGACAGTAAGCCAACTGCGCCCATGCAGGTGTGAATGTCCGGTCTAGCAGAACCGCAGCCTGTAAATCAGACACGGCCTCGGGAAAACAATTCATGCCAATGAATGCTATGGCTCTATTGGTATAGAGTTGCGGCAAGTTGTTAAGAGCAGAAAAGCCTGCGCCTTCAATTGCTTCAGTGTAGACTTTCAAAGCCTGAGGGTATGAGCCATTAGCCATGAGGTTATTGCCGACTTCACGGGCCTCCAAGACATTGGCCAAGCTGGAAGGTGCGAGACTCACCTGCAAAGAGAGTAGGTGCTTGAAAAGCAGATACACAGACTCCCAAGACACATTAATCAGCAGGTCATCAGAACCTTTTAAGTGGGAGATCGCAGCAGACGAAAGACCACCAAGCGAGATTTTGCGGGGCTCCGCAGCTTCCTGGGCACTCAAGTAACCTACTAAAAGCTGGGAGATATGCAGTTCCAACAACAGAGGGTCTTTAATCTCAGGGCCCAGGCCTGTGGCCATCTGTACAGCGGCCTGAAGAAGACCATAGAGCTGGGACATTAATTGTGGGTCCTGTATCAAAGGGTTGGTCAGGATTTCCGAATCATCCACACGACCAACAAGTTCTTCAGTAGAAAGAGACAACAACTTGCGTCTCAGAGAACCACCCAAGATATGAGCATTTAGAAGGGCACATGCAGAGTGCACTCTTGAGGCATCGGAGCCATTGGCCAATGTGCGTAAGCCATAGTTCTTCACCACCCTAAGACCAATAGAGAGCTCTTCAACGTAGCAGCACTGTTCAATGGTTGACGAGGGGTCTTCACTAATGGCATCGAATTTGGCCTTCAACGTATCCAAGTGCGAGGCAAATGCAAGAATGAAGGCGACCTGGCTTGCATCCTCATTTAGCGACATGTTTAGGGGGAGTACTAAGTGGAGGCTCAAAGGTTTAGTTCAGAGTTTAGTGAGATTCAGAATTTGAGGAGTTCCGAAAGGTTTGTTTCAGGTTTGTTTCAGGTTTGGTTTGGTTTGGTTTCAATTTTAGTTTCACTTTAAAGTCACTATTTGAGTTGATATGTCTCCTGGACTAGAGCAGATGTTTCAAAACCAGAGAAAACCAGATATTCAACGTACACCAGGATCAGTGCGACAGAATGTGAGAGTAGAGTGAATAGTCACGATTATGCGGTGCGCCAGTGCGACAGTGGAAGTGCGGAACTATATAGTAAAGGGTGGATATTACTAATTAAGCTAGTCATACAAAAGTGCTTACTCCACATTAATTCTCCTAGTATTCTATATTTATATACTGTATACAATATTAATTATACACCATGATATTATACAACTCTTTTTAATATGTATTAGTTAATCTCTAATGGTATGTTTTGTCAGTCTGTATCAAGTATGTGTTGACTATGAGAGTGCGGTGCGGTGGTGCGATCGATGGATCGATGGATTGATGGATCGATCGATCATTGAGATTGAGGGGGCAACTACACCCTTTAAAACCACCCTCTCCAACAAATGACCAGTTGTTCAACACTGACCACCACCAAAAAACACCACCAAAAAAAGAAGAACCCAAATTAATTTTTTTTATATTTCTTTTTCTTTTGGGTCTATTCAATTATAGATTATGAATAAATGAAAAAAAAAAGATTGTATTATGGACATATGAAATCATGGGATCATGACTTTGGGGGATTTCAAGTGTTCGTGGTTCTTTAATACTACTACTGCAGGATTTTTTGTTTAATGGTTGAGGATGTGCGTGGATTACAATTGGTGATGGTGTGAGTTGATGCTGCTAATGCGGTCAGGTGTCGAAAAAAGATATCGAGGTACTTCCACTCATAGATTCGCATGCTGGCCATGGCTCTCCTATACCGGGCAAGTCCATAAGTATGTCTAAATTCCTGGAATCAAGGAATATGCTAAGTCAATATGGAGTAGACTCTAGTTGGTGATGCAAGCAATTGAAACTCATAGGCACTCTTAGATGGGGACATACACTTCATTGGATACACTTCATTGGATACACTTCATTGGATACACTTCATTGGATACACTTCATTTGATAGACTCATGAGACATGTACTTCAGGGGACATAGACAAACATTAATGCTTGGCTTGAGTGAATCAGTAAGCTAGTAAAACTAATATTTGGGGAACATCAAAGTCTAGTAATCTGAATAGCCTTGGTTTCTACTATTCATTGGAGCTCGTGACTTAGATCCACTGATGGAGATAAGAAGGAGAATGTGAGTGCTGCCATGGCCAAAAACTTCTCCAAACAGTCTATACTCTTTTGCTTGGCCTTCATGGTGAACACCAGCCCCAACTTCTTATTAAAGGGTGTATCCACGAGGAAACATCAGTGACGAAGCAAAGACTACTAAAGGAATTTCAATGAAGATTGAGTCAAGAATGCTTTCATCAATCATTGAAGTGGGTTGAAGATGGGGATTGCTATATAGCTTAGTCCACGGTTAAATTGATACTTAAAGAGACTCCCACTTCCACTACCACAGATGTTTCTCTGATGCTTCTCTGGTGCTTTTCTAAGTCTCTCATTGAGCCCGTCAGATTGCATTACTATCTGATTTAATACAAATATGTTTTTAATATTGTTGTACTACTAGAAGCAATGTGAATTGATCAGCAAGTCTGGTTTATTTAACTTCTGAACGAGAGTTGCTATACATGATGTTTCTGAGTATTTCTTTTCTTATACTAAATGGATAGATGGTACTTCTTATTCCACTTGATTACTTTACTCCATGGCTCTCCAATACTCAGTAGTCCCTTGGTCTTATTTTTATTCTACTCATGTATTATACTCATGTCAGTTTCATAAACAGTATTAAAATACTCTAAATAATGATAAGTCAATTAGGATTTTAATTCGAGCTATGAGCGTGAGCCTACAGAGGATCTACATTTTATTAACTACCTCTTAGACCTGTACCATTCACATGGAGTATACTCCCCCATCTACTCCACCATCTTCTCCACCATCTACTCCACCATTTACTCCACCATTTACTCCCCCATCTACTATACCTTAGGAAACAAAGAACATACTTTCCTTTTTTAGCCTATAGCTATAAATCCTTTCATTGATACATCGATAGGGACTTCTCCTATAGACTTGAGCATTGATTCCATATACTGAGGCAGACAGAGACACAATATAGCCTGGGAATCCTACTTGACGAATCCTACTTGCCAAATGCAATGTAGTGTTTAAAATTGCAAAAAAGCCCTCAATCTTGTGCTTGCATTGCTTCAAATACCTCAAATACCCCAATTACAAATTGTTTCACAATTGTTCCTTCCGCTTCAATTGTTCCTTCTTCAAGTTCTTTCTGCTTCAATTGCAAAATGCTTCGATCGCTCCTTCCGCTTTTTTTCAATACATTTTTATAACCATTAATTCTTAATTCTCAGTCATTATTTGTATAATAGTCGGATTCAGTATACATTGACAATATAACAGAATTATCGAAATTCAATATTTATTAAAGTATCATCTAATGTCAGTTGATATATTGGGAGAGATCACCAGAAAGGTTGACCAGGCCAGATTTGAACCCAACCCCAAGCTTCTCTCTTCTCCAAAGAAGCATCAGCAGCTTCAGTGTCTCTCTTCCAGAAAGGTTGACCAGGCCAAATCTGGACCCAGCCCCAAGCCTCTCTCTTTTCCAAAGTGGCTTCACCTTCAGCCTGAGCCTCGTCTCTCTTCCAGAATGGCTGTCCAGGCCAGATTTGCACCCAACCCCAGGCCTCTCTCTTGCCCAAAGCAGCCTCAGACTTGGCTTGTTGCAAAACGGTGTTGTTCAAGAAAACAAACTGAGTGGTTTCGTTGGAGTACCAAGCAATAACTTCATCACTCAATTGAACCAGACCCAAGATGGCTTCTTTAGGAACCACATCCGAAGCATTAGGGTCGGGACCAGTTGGAGCTGTTGGTGCGGCAGAAGCAAGAGCAGTCAAGGCAAGGAAAGCAGCAGAGAATTTCATTGTAGTAAAAGATGAGAGTATTGTTGAGAGAAGTAGTGGATGAGACTAGTGAAGAAAAAAAAAGAGAGATTGGGTGTTGGGAAAGCTCTGGTCTTATACTTTGGTTCTGGGTTTAGAGTGTTTTAGACAAGTACTTTGAACTCCCAATTGGGACTACGGCCAAGAACCATTGCTTATATGGCAGCCACACATGGAACCTTGCATGGGGCTACGTGGGGATGCATAGAGGTTTGGGGGACCCATTGGCTATGATTAGCCCCCCTGCATCGAGAGATGAGTAATTAAGCTCTTATAATATTTTTTTTTTGCCGTTTGCTTCAGACTTGTTCCTTTGAAATCCTAATCGGTGCACTTCTGCGCGCCTCACTTTGAGATGCCCACTTTATCGTGCATGAGACGCACTCCAGATCCATCTCTCTCATATGGTACAAAATTTCTATTGGACGGAATTAAGCAGAAGGTGGTTATTGTTACATGGTTTCTGATCACATGCTTTTGCCTAAGAATATTTATTGGGGAAAGAAACCCAAATGTGGACTCCTCATAACCAACTCCTTACACCCAAACCTCATACTTAAGACCTCCTCCATTACAGTTCAACCTTAGACCTCAAACTCCAAACTATACACTTTAAAAGAGGATTTTACATATATAGAACAGTTTTAGAGCTTAAAGGGATATAATAAGAAAACACTAGAAGAAATTATGTGGATGTGGGTGAAATTTGGACTGATGAGTGTAGATCTCAAGATTTATGAGCATGAGAAAACGCTCATAACTCCTAGTTGGCTGCACAATTTAAATTAACTCACATCTTTTTTGATTAAAAGCATACTGCAGATGTATTTTCTTTTTTTTTTTCTTTTTTCTTTTTTTTTTCTTTTGGACTGACTCTTTCTATTTGCATACACTGTTTTGACTGTTTTCTTGGCAGAGTCAATTTCGAATCAACACTCCAGACTTTGGAGTTGGGGTTCTATGGCAGTAGCTACGAGTTTACTATATTTTGGCAGATCAGAAGTAGAAGTACTTGGTAGTAGTTTGTAGTTTGTAGGAAAAGGTATTAGGAATTAAAGTAGAGACTTGTTAGTTTAAGAATAGTCATGGTAATAGTTCAGACGTATGTACTTGTTCCTCCTAGACCACTGTCTTCAGGTTACACAATAGGTATATTCATATCATTTAAAGTGACTCTAGAAAAATTTATAGCTCATTACTACAGTATCACATTACTACTATGATTTGTGTGGTGCTTCTCCTACTTTATTATTTTTGGTATTACTCTACTATGGTACTATTGTACTATTGTAATATTGTAGGCTGAAATGTACAGACTATTGACATAACACCAGTAATTCCTTTTTTAATATTTTGTTAAAGGATATTCAAATACCTACCAAAAATATTGTTTAGCTTCAAGTAAGTATGGTCTCCAACATGCAAGTTTAAGGTGACCGTAGGGGCTCCTAACCACTACAATAATGTAACAGAACAGTAAACACAGTAAAACACAGTGGAACACAGTGGAACACATTCAACCATGTCAAATAGTAGATTCTGAGAAAAAAAATATTGTTAGATAGTGAATATTTGGTTTTCTTCAAAATTTCTTCGGATTGTATCATTTGCATCAATTGACCTCTTCGCACCTATCCCCATTCTTCTAGTCCCGATACACTACTGATTTCTGTATACATCTCTTACCTTAAGTCTTTTTTCTTAAATCTGTATTAAGTCTAAAAACACTTTCCAAGCAATAATTGCGTAAATTCATAATCCCTCGTATATAAATATATGGTATATAAATGTGTTTGGTAGACTCACCATAGGTAGTGCTCTAATTAATGAGGTTTTTTTTTTTGAAGCATGCTTTGTCTGGCCCTAACAAGGGCCGCTCCATAAAAGTATCTCATTACTTACTATGGTACAAAGAAACCGTAGGAAAAGTGATTCACTTGAGGTCCCAGGGTGGAGAAAGTGCTCTATTGAAGGTGGTTTTCATAGTGTAGTGTAGTGTAGTGTAGTGTAGTGTAGTGTAGTGTAGTGTAGTGTAGTGTAGTGTGTAGTTTTAGATCCATGATAGACGGTTCCTCTCTTTGAAGAACCATCAACGAATACAAGTTAAGACAACACACGCTATAAAGAATGAAATATTTAGTGATAATAGCATATTGCAGTGTATGTATATAGTGTATGATATATAGTGTGCTGAATAGTGTATAGTGTTGTACTAACTAGTATGGTAGACTATATAGTAGTGTGTAGTGCTATGATAATATAGTAGTATATAGTGGTCTAACAAAAAATAGTACATAGTATGGATATAAGTATTGAGGGAAATAGTTCACTGCAAAATCAATTTATGATCTCGGATGGTTCATGTTATTTTGTAGTGAGTTAAGCAGAATACTGATTATTCATAGGTCATAAACTTGAAGTTCAGATACATGTTGAAGTTGGCCCAAGTGTATTGGAAAGATTGCACGAAGAAGGGAGAGGGATTGAGTGTGGATGTTGGGGACCCGATTTCCAGTAACAATTTGTCTATTTATCAGAAAGCCAAGTCGGATGATGGACTAGTACCTCGTGATCTATCACTATCACATGTACTGAAAAGAGACAGTACGTGTCCAGGATAACGGTCCCGGAAATAGATGGTCCTTGTCCAAATACACAGACGACGGAAACTTCAAGAGGTTTCTAGAAGATCTCAAAAAATCTGTATATCTCAAAAAATCTGTATATCTCAAAAAATTTGTATGTCTCAAAAGATCTGTATGACCTTAAAACCTACAATAAGATCTTCACACTCTTCACGAAAATCCAGGTTCAAGTCACCTGAATTACGCTAGACCTAAAGGAACTCTTTGTCCTTGAAAAGAAAAAGTTAGTACTACTAAGACAACGACTATTCATTTGGGAGGGGAGTCCATAATTATGGTATTGTAGTAGGCTAAAGCCCTAGGTTACACTGATTACAGTGTTTTTCAAAACTATTCAAGCCAGTGAGGCAAAACAATTCAAACCACACTAGCAAAATTAAAACAAACCAATATATATATATATAAACATAACCCCAAACAAGGATACCAGTTCAGTTCTTTCGGTTTGGAATGTTTGATTGGTACTGCAAGTCGTCACTCCCAAATGTAATACATATAGAGCAATCCTCCAGATTTAAGATTATCAGGATTTTGAAAAGCACGAACCCTTCTGAATTATTGGTTAGAAAGGATATATAAAGGGGTACGAACCTTTTTGAATTCTATAATTGAATGCATACAAAGGCTAAAGTCACATGCTCGGTCCGTCTAATTTTCACTTATGTCTCCCTTCCCTTTCTTTTAATCTTTTTCTGTCACCTACGCATCTTCCTACGCATCTTTTTCCGCATCTTTCCTCCTGTTCTTATGCACTTATCCTAGGATGAATCAATACGTATATGAACATAGAAAAGAATAAATGAACCTATAGATTAAAAAATGTAATTAACCACTCAATTGACTAAAATAGCCACTACTCTAATAAGTATTAGTGGGCAATAAATATTTTTCCCAATTAACCAATTGAACAATTGAACAATTGACCCATTTTTTTTGTTTTTGTTTTTGTTTTGTTTTCAAATCAAACATTGTTACGAACAATAAACTAGTACCAAAAGTACTTGGCACTTTCCTCTCCTCACATTGTCTCCACTGTGTTGTACCCTCCCAACCAGTGGCGCGCACCATACCCCTACACCACACCCTACACCCCAGAATATACACCACTAGATCTATACTGCTACACAACTATTACACAGTCATAGTTCTGAAACCACTTTTTTTTTTTGACATCAAGCACCCTCGAATAAAGCTTACAATGCTCTTCACAAAAAAACAGCAGCAGGCGAAATCGCTAGAAAGTCTTTTTACTCCAGACAATTGCGTGAATAGTTCCCGGATCAGAGCATTTCTAAGACTCTCCAGAATAGCCACCGATGATAATATCAAACAACACTTGAATGAAGTGGAACAGTCAAAGTGTGATGAATATTTCGAAACAAACATCGCTCCCGAATGGCGGTCACGGGCTAATGCTATTCAGTATTGTTCTGATTATGCCCTGCTGTTACAGCACGAGATTCAAACAGTGCTGAATACGAATACCGAATTTGATTACCGGACGGATCCGTATGCTGCACGGGCCGTGGAGGAAAAGGTGGAAGAGCACAACCGCAAGTATGTGGCCATCGTGAACTGGGTGGCAAATGAGATGCAGGTGGAGTCGATCATAAGAGAGCAAACGGCAAGTGTATTAAACGATAAGTGCTATTATTCCGATTGGCTTAAGGCCTTCAAGAAGATAACGTGATGTTTTTAAGAAGATGATATGATGTTTTTAAGAAGATGATATGATGTTTTTGAGAAGCTAACATGATATCTTCAAGAAGCTAACATGATATCTTCAAGAAGCTAACATGATGCATTCAAGAAGATAATGTGATGTTCGTGAGACCATCCATGCCCACTGTATATACACCCATTTCGATTCATTCTATAGATCAATCTATAAGATTATTTTATACTTCCTTATCGATGGACAGCAGCAGCGGCTGCAAATGCAAAATTGTTAATGGGTTTTTTCGTGGGGACTGGCTTCGCCGTTTCCCCAGATGCCTTGCGACCTGCTGTTTTCACAGGCAGGTTGGACCGAATTTCCGGCTTGGCTGATGCTCTGGGAATAATGGTTTTTTTGGTTCCAGGCTTGGGTTTGGGGGCCATCATTGGGTTCTTTTTGCTCCTTGCCTTGGCTTCCTTATCAACTTGCCCTTTGGCCCATATAAGGCAATCGATCCACCCAAAGTTTCCTCCAATGCGCATGGCTTCACCCGATGATCCCACCACCTGGATGGTCTTGCCATAAGTGGCTTTGTCGGCATCGCTGAAACGCTTGAGGAAGATTAAGTCGCCACCATCTTTTATCATCTCTAATATCAAATACCCATACACTTCTTCACCTTCTCGGCTGGCATTGTCCTCCACCACATTCTCAAACTCGTAGTCGTACATCAGGTAGTCTCCTCCACGGTTTGCCGTCAAGTCTACCATCATCACACTTAAAGTATCGTCGATGAGGAACACCTTGGCTTTGTTGGAAATGCATGCAATCACAGGAATCTGGCTCTTGCTCAAAATGCTCTTGTTGCTCTCCACTAACGTTTCAATGGTATCATTATCCAAGCTTCCTGGTTTCCTATCAATTAAGCGATTACTCAACATCAGTTTCAACACACAATCGAGCTTGATGATCTTTTCATCGGGGCCCAAGAACCCGGATATCTCGGCGAAAGTAATTGAGACGATGCCTTTTTTGCGTTGCGTGTTTTTGTTGTTTACACTGTCAGATGAAGAAGACGATGATGGAGCTGGCTTGCTCTTTGAAACCACAGTCTTGGAGATCGATGCAAATGCAGTATTTGATCTCAAGTTCTTCAAATCAGGCGTCGCTGTAGTTTTAGAGGATAAGGTAGTTTCACTCATGGCTTTCTGAAGATTTTGCGTTGATGCACTGGTAGCTTGTTGGGCAGCAATATGTGAATTGGACTTGTTGGCTGGTGCTTGAGGAGGCAGTTGTCCTGGAGGAGTATGAGGATTCCACGATTGAGATTGGGGTTGGGATTGTGAAGGGTCATTTGGATGAGATTTCGGCAGAGCATCCCGTTGAAGTGGCATGTATGTAGCTTGCTGAGTATTTTGTTTGACATGTAGCCTATTTTTTGGGGGACCCGAGTGTTTTGCATCAACAAAGTTGGGGTCTTTTCGAATGGACTGTTGGAAGGTTTGTTGATGCTGTTGTGGAGGATGCTGTTGTGGATGCATGTGATGGTGTTGATTGTTGATGTTGCCATTATTATGATTGTTATAATTGTTGACATAACCATGGTTCATATTGCCATGGTTTCGGCTACCATTGTTTTGATGGCCATTATTTTGATGGCCATGGTTCATATTGCCATTATTTTGGTGGCCATGGTTCATATTGCCATTAGGGTTTGGAGGACCATGGTTCATGATGTTGGAGCTCTTTTTCAAACGAGTGGCTGGCGAATACAGGGTTTTCCTGGAGATGGAGGGAACAAACGTGTCACATGTGTGGATTTGCGAAAGGAGCTTGTAGTTGGTACTGCTCTTGGCCAAGTTTCTGTTGGAGCCCATCTTTAAAACGGGAGGGTTTCCAGCGTGTGGTTGGGACTGGTTTGGCTGAGATGAAGGAGCCTGGCCATGGATATAAGGCTCGAAGCGAGGAACGTTACGACCCCAAATGTAGTCTCTGTTGTTCCAAGGCACACCCTTGAACCAAGGCATGGCCTGGATCTGGGCCAAAGACAGCCTGGACTTAGGGTCTAGCACCAAGATGGAGTCGATGACCTCCTTCACCATGGGAGGAATGGGGTCTTTATAGTGGTAGTCAACACTAACGATCTTTTCAAAGGTGAGGTACTCAGTAGAACCCTTGAAAGGGGGCACACCATTAAAGAATTGAAACAAAATGCAGCCAATGGCCCAGATATCAGTTTCAAACCCACAAACATTATGTTTAAGAAGTTCAGGTGGCACGTACTCGGCAGTGCCCACGAAAGAACCCTTACGTTCGGATTTTTCTTTCTGCACCAGCAGGTCAAGCGTGTCGTAAATGATTTTCTCGCCCGTCGACTCATCAGAGTCGCCCAAAAGCTTGGCAGCACCAAAGTCGGTGATTTTTAAGTTGAAGTCATAACCCACCAAAATGTTTTCGGGTTTCAAGTCCCGGTGGATGACACCCTTCAGATGAATAAATTTGACGGCATCAACAATCTGGAGAGCATAGAACTTCAGCACTGGTTCCAGTAGAGAACCAAACTTGGAGATAATGGAAAGGAGTTCACCATATTCAGCAAAATCAAGCACAAAGAAAAGACTCAGCTCGTCCTGGAAAGTATAATAGAGTTGGACAATTCCCGGGTGTTGCAAGCCCAAACGATGCAAAGTTGTCTTTTCAATGTTAACGTATTTGATCTTTTCTTCCTGGACAATATGTTTCTTTGATAAGACCTTGACGGCGTATGTTTTCTTGTCGTACAAGTCCACGGCCAGAAACACCGTAGAGTACAGGCCTTCACCTATACGAGTACCGAACTGGTAATCTCTTGCCGAGCGTCTGCGGGAAGCAACGTTATGGTCACTCATTATATATGTGATATGGAATAGTGGATTGGTCAATCAGGTGGTTAATGTAAGCAATAGGAGCAATAGCAATAGATAAGGGTAAAATGGATCAGTAGATAAGGATCAGTGGATCAGTAAGAATGGATCAGTAGGAATAGATCAGTTGATAGTAGATATTGAAAATTGGAAATCAAGATGGATCAAACAGTAAGTGGAAAGTGAATTAATAATAGTAGTAACAGAAGAATGCAGAGGGAAACCAAAAGGATGCAGTAGGAGGACAATAGGAGGGCAATATGAGGACAATATATTCGACCCCAGGGTCACAGGAAAGGAAGGCAGAGTGAACCTCGAGCAGAGCAATGGCTTACTATCAAGCGAGTATTTTGACACCGGCAGAGTGAAAAGTGCAGGTGAAAAAGATCAGCGGAAGGAGGTTCGGCGTGGGAGGGAAAAAGCGTGAATAGCATTCTGCCAGACTCCGCGCAGCGCACTGATCAGGCCCCGGTGGCTTTTGTCCTGCGGTATCTGCACAGAGCAAGATGGGATGAAACAACGATGGGCATTTAACAATAGGCCATGGGAGCGAGTGCTTTCTTTTTTTTTCTAATTATTTTTTTTTACAAACAATACAGCCGAAGAAATCCAATACTAGAGCTAGGGCTATTCCGGTGTATAGTGGTGCATGTTTATAGAAAGCCTTGGTTCGGGCAACTCACGTGGGACATTTATTATGCACTGCGTCCAAGCACCGGACCCATTAGTCTGGGAAAATAGAATCAGTCTGGCAGAAAATAATAATAATAATAATAAGAAAGGAAAACAGAAAACAGAAAACAAAAAGGGAAAGGGAAAGGGAAAGGAAAGGGAATACCCAGATAAAGGTATTCGAAGTGTATGGGTATGGGTATGGGTATGGGTATGGGTAAGAAACTTGTATGCGACTTAAGGAGAGTAATAGTAGAATTCAAGAAAGAAAAAAAAAATAAAATAAGAAGAGAGTATTGAAGATTTGGTGAAGTCTTTTTTTTTTGTTTTTGACTTTTTCGTTGTTATTCGTTCTTTTATTTTTTGTTTTCGTATTTTTCGTTCTTTTATTTTTTTTGCTTTCGTCTTTTTCGTTCTTTTTTTTTGTTTTCGTTCTATTTGTTCTTTTTTGTGAGGGTGTTTTTTTTTGTTGGAGACGATAAATACTCAGACATGGATACAGTGCTCAAGAGAGAAATTGGGCTTTCATGTAAGGAAGAAGGCTTTTTTCAACACTTGGCGCGGCCGTGTATAATCAAATCAAGGTTGCAACACAGGCCAGCAAAAATAAGAAAAACATATACTGCGAATTTGGTAATGAGGGGAAACACATGGGCCCGTGCCAAGGAATCCTATTCAATGTATATAATGTGAAGGATAAAGTAGGTATAAGAGATAAGCTATGGTTTAGTGTTAGAGATGGTTTAGTATAAGAGATGGTTTAGTATAAGATGGTTTAGTATAAGAGATGGTTTAGTATTAGAGTTGGTTTAGTATAAGAGATGGTTTAGTATAAGATGGTTTAGTATTAGAGTTGGTTACTTAGGTGTGAAGAAATACTGGGTAGAGGAGTTGGTAGTGAGCATTATAATGTGTATATAATGTAGCAGTAAACTAGGGTATTTATCTAGTATAGTGGTGATGTGATAGTATATAATGGTGGTAGAAGAGCCCTATAGTCACTTTAGAAATTGCAAGGTTGATATACTGGTTTAAAATTTAGTGCATTGTAGTTATGAGTACTACACCACAATTGTTCTGTAGCCAGTATCGACCAGAAATGCTCATAGTGCATACTACTATGTCGATAGTGAACAATAGTAATTTTATAATGAACAATAGTGTTTCTAGTGAACACTTGTATTCTCCTATATATAGAGTATGCTAGCAAAAGAGCATACTAGTGAATGCGAACTGGAGGAGTACTGGAGCAATAAGTGTATTCTGGTGTTATGAGGTATAAAGAATATATGGACGATTTGGCATAAGCTTAGAGTAGGAATTGAACCAAAGTCTACAGATTAAAATTAGTAAGTTTATGGATCACATTTGTATGATTTGTATGAGCTATGAGAATGGTCATTATGGGCAGTATGAGCTATGACCTATGACATATATGATATACTACACTACACTCTCTTTTATCATTCTACTGCCTCTAAATCTTCTCCTTCCCTAAAACAATCCACCCTCCTATCGAACCGAATCGTATTGTATCATATCATATCATATCATGTAATTTATCCTCATAGTATACATGATTATCCTCATAGTGTTACTTTATGGGGTGAGGTAAACTGGTTTGGTGCGAATGCAGCAGCAATCTGACCCGACAGTTTGAGATCTTCATGGCAAGATGTACCGATCTCGAGCCCAGGAAACAATACCAAAAACTCCAAAAAAAAGTCCCCACCAACTCTAAGTCTAATTTCAACACCAACCAATATTTTTTTTTTGACCAGACCAAATCCACCGCCTTATTTTATAAAAACTAGCACCTCAAAGTAAGAAAAAAAAATAATAAAAAAAACACACCCTAAAATATCACCCCAAACCCTGTTTCTTTTCATTCTCTACTTTTTTCCCTCTGACCGGGCTTTGGAGTGCACAGGCTTCGCGACTTCTACTCATTCAAGACCAAGAGCACCAGCTTCAACCAGAGCCATGCTTGCGCTTCGATATCGGAGTGCTCTCAAGGTGCCGGGCCGGATCAGCCCCATCAGACATTTCCATCGCACGTCGGGGTCGGATCAAATCCTCAAGCTTTTCGATAGCCAGAAATACTTCTCCAACTTCATTCTGGCCCAGTACCTGGTGTTCTCCACGTCCAATGTGGGTTTATTCAAAAACAAACACCTTGCATCGCCGGAAGGCTTGATTCGGTTTTCAAAACAACTGTTGAAAAAGGCAAAGACTCTTGTGAAAACAATGCTTCTAGAGGCCCAAACAGAACAAGGGAAACTCACTTATATCCGCAAGTTGGACCAACTCAGTGATACGCTTTGTCGGGTGATTGATGTGGCTGAATTCATTCGTGTGGCCCACCCTAGCCAGAAATGGGTGGAGGCCGCTCAAAATACCCATGAGATCATGTTTGAGTATATGAACCAACTCAATACTGATGTGCGGCTTCATTCTACGCTTTCAACTATTCTAGAAGATAAGTACATCACACAAAACCTTAGCAGCGAGGAGGTCGAGGTGGGGAAATACTTGAGACAAGATTTCGAGCGGTCGGGTATTGCCATGGACCCGAAAACAAGGGATAACTTTGTTTCCATAACGCAACAAATCTCGGTCTTAGGTTCTCAGTTCAGTAACGAGATGCAAAATTTGGAATCATTCTGGATCTCGGTTCCGGAATCCGAATTCACTCAAATATCTCTGGACGAACTTAAAAACGAGATTTACCTGCTCCAATCCAAGTCTCCACTTCAATCTGACTCGCTGCAAAAAAACGTGTTTATACCCTTGGCTGGTCATATTCCATCCACTATTTTGGCCAAGTGCTCGCTGGAAAAAATTAGGAAACAGGTGTGGATCGCACTCCATAACTCGGTGGAGTCTCTGTTGCATACGCTCAACTCGTTCCTTAAATATAGGGCGCTCTTGTCCAATATGTTAGGCTACAAGTCTTTTGCAGCGTACCAGCTTGAGTTCAAAATGGCCAAGTCCCCAGAAAACGTGGTTGCGTTCTTGGAAAACCTCCAGCGGAACCTCTTATCGGATGGAAGCGTTGTGAATGAGATCAAGGAGCTTTATAAGCATAAACCAGGAAGTGATGCTGGTGCAAGTGACTCAGAGATTCTCCATAGTGTCAAGCCTTGGGACCGGGATTACTTGTTGAGTCAAAGTGAGAAGAGTGTTTCTGAAGTGCAAGGGTCTACGGTGGATCTTTCACCTTATCTTTCTGTGGGCTCAATTATGAGTGGTTTGGATAAACTCTTCCGTAGCATCTACAACGTTGCTTTGATCCCCGAAAGAACCGAAAAGGGAGAAACTTGGGACCAGAATAGGGTGCGCAAGTTGAGCTACAGAGACCTTTCCACAAACGAGACTTTAGGGTACCTTTACGTGGACTTTTGGTCTCCCAAAGTTTTGCCTTCCCACTTCACTATTGTGTGCTCACGGGAAATCAATAATGAACTTGGAAGTGAAAGTGGAGAAGAACTAGCCGATGAGGTGCACTTGAACCCTGCCAAGGATTACCAACTCCCTGTGATTTCTTTGGTGTGCAACTTCCACGATAACCGTGGATCCAAACTTAAAAGTTGGACGGAGGGAGATATTCCTACATTGCTTACTTTGGAACAAGTGGATACCATTTTCCATGAAATGGGCCATGCCACTCATTCTATGTTAGGCAGAACAAAGCTCCATAACTTATCGGGCACACGGTGCCTGACGGATTTTGTGGAGTTACCCTCGGTGCTCATGGAACTGTTCAGCTCAGACCCTCGAGTACTTTGCAAAATAGCCCGTCATTATGCCACCGGAGAGCTCTTGCCCGAGTCCTTATTGAAAGCACATCAGAAGAAATCAGGTAGCCTTGAAAAGACAGAGACATATATGCAGTCCAAGATGGCTATGTTGGACCAAGCATTGCATGGGGAGATCATTGATTTCTCCAGCAGAGAGTCTCTCCAGTCATTTGAATCTACGCATGTCTATCACGACTTAGAAAAGAAACTACAGGTATTCGCTGACGAATACTCCACGTGGCATGGCAAATTCCCCCACCTCTTCTCATATGGAGCAGTGTACTACTCATACTTATTGGACCGAGCCATTGCAGAGAAAATCTGGAAAGGCTTATTTCAAGCTGACCCATGGAGCAGGAGTGCTGGAGAAAAGTACCGCAATAGCATTTTGAAATGGGGTGGTACTAGAGACCCTTGGCAGTGCTTGGCAGATGCTTTGGATAAGCCTGAGTTGAGCAAGGGCGACTCCAAGGCCATGTCCATTATAGGAGATGCCTAGCCTGGACCTATCTTGTACATAAGACTATACCGATAATAAACAATAATAATTCGGTTATTTAAGAAGAATTGAATTTTTAATTATGCAGTTGTGGAATAAGAGAAGCATTAATGGGTTGCAACGGCCGGAATTGGTGGGAACCTCCCAAAACACACCCGTACACCAGGCTACCCCAGGACAAAAAGGCTCAACGCAAAGCACCTTTTTTTATATGGGAGTCTCTTGAAATTAGTTTCATTGGAATCCTGGAATTCCGGACATTACTATGCATGTTTGCATAGTGTTGCAGCAATTCCGGGTGCGAGTCAGTTCCGGGGTCAGGACAATTTAACCATTGAGTTAATACCCTTCCCTAATAAAAGATACCAAGTCATTAAATAAGGCTATATCATTTCTACCACTATATGCAATAGTGCTAAAAATCTACGTCAATGTACTAGTGTATATTGCGCACTACTATACACCACTCTATGATATAAACCAGCAATCATCACATTCTAATAACTAAGGCAAATGTTTGGGTGGTGTTTCCAGAAAAAGAATGAAGAAAGAAAAAAAAGACAAAGAAAGAAAGGTTCTATATTTAGAAGATTTCCGGTGTATAAACACTCCAGCACCATGTACATCTGTTTGAAGTCGGTATGAATACTTGGCTGCAACCAGACTGGGAATTATCAGGCTAGACATTATCAGGCTAGACATTATCACACTGGGAAATGGGAATAATGTTTCATGTTGCAATGTCTACATAGCATGATCAGACCTCCCATTATCATCTGACCATTCCTGACCTACCTATACTCTATACACTACTCCACACTATATTATTTATTCTACACTACACTATACTTACTATACCATACTATACTATACTTTACTGTTGTCATGTATACACTCTATACACTACACTATACTAAACTACACTATACTACACTACACTATAGTAGTGGAAGGAATGGGATTGTGGTATAGTGTATAACAGCAGTAGTAGATTAGAGTAGTACAGTGCAGTATAGTATAATGTTTGATTAATGATATGTGTATAGTGTAGTATAGGGCAGTAGATAGAGTACTTATGTAATGTCTACTATACTATAATATGATATAATCCACTCTATGATATAAACTATGCTTGCAACTAAATATACTCCTATACACTACATATACTCCTATACACTACCTATACACTACCTATACACTACCTATACACTACCTATACACTACCTATACACTACCTATACACTACCTATACACTACCTATACACTACCTATACACTACCTATACACTACCTATACACTACCTATACACTACCTATACACTACCTATACACTACCTATACACTACCTATACACTACCTATACACTACCTATACACTACCTATACACTACCTATACACTACCTATACACTACCTATACACTACCTATACACTACCTATACACTACCTATACACTACCTATACACTACCTATACACTACCTATACACTACCTATACACTACCTATACACTACCTATACACTACCTATACACTACCTATACACTACCTATACACTACCTATACACTACCTATACACTACCTATACACTACCTATACACTACCTATACACTACCTATACACTACCTATACACTACCTATACACTACCTATACACTACCTATACACTACCTATACACTACCTATACACTACCTATACACTACCTATACACTACCTATACACTACCTATACACTACCTATACACTACCTATACACTACCTATACACTACCTATACACTACCTATACACTACCTATACACTACCTATACACTACCTATACACTACCTATACACTACCTATACACTACCTATACACTACCTATACACTACCTATACACTACCTATACACTACCTATACACTACCTATACACTACATTTACACTATTCTAGGACCATATTTGAGGCACTTGAAAGTGCACAATAGTTTAAACTGCTTCATAGTATACGTTTAATTGCAATAGTCTATATCACTCTATAATTATATACTGCGCGATCCATTGACCATGTACCTTTACGCAAAGTTCTCAATTCTTCATCCTCACAGCATACTTTCAGTACAATGTTTTTCAAAACTAATCAAACAAGTGCGACGAAATGAAATGTTTCGAACCAAAAAGATATAATGATTTCAAACCACACTAGCAAAATTAAAAAAAAAAAACCAAACCCAATGATTTCAAAAAGTTCCTTCCACCTCTAATAAAATGTTGTATACAGGATAAATTGGAAACCCCAGTTCATGTTTTGTTCCGGTCCCGTTTTGGACCCTTGATTAATACTGCAACACTCCAAAATGTAGTAAATATATGGTAATTCTCCACATATAAAATTTCAAAATTAATTGAATTTTTCAATGAATGAAAGTTGGGGCTTTAAAAAAAAAAAAAAAAAAACACATTATGCCTTTTGGTTTAAAAGTTAAAAGTCCCTACGTAGGTATTCGAAACCTTTTGCATTATTGGTTTGTTTAATTTTAATAGTGTGGTTTGAATAGTTTCGAAAAACACTGAGAACACCTAGCACCTAGCAAAAAAAAGACTACCCGAATTTTTAATACCATCCACCATTTACCCCAGAATGTAGTTCAACTACTTTAAATACCAAAATCTTCACTCAATTCAATTCACCATTATTAGTATTTCACTTCAGTAGTAACTGAGAAGAACGGTATTTGAGAAGAACAGTATTTGAGAAGAACAGTATTTGAGAAAAACAGTAACTGAGAACAACAGTAACTGAGAACAGTATCTTTCTGCAGGCGTCGCGAACCAAAGCTACTCTCATTAGCTAGAAGTGCCTATACTTTAGATGTCCCAACGAGTCTTTTCCCGGGCACAGAGCTCGTTCAAAAACTCCACGGCCCTAAAACGGCCTGTTCTTGATATCAAGCGTGTCTTGGCCAACGAGCCTGAGATGCGTGACTCAATCTCCCGGAGAAAGGCCGGCGTCTTGGCTCAGTTGGACTTTCTTGTGGCCAATAGACACTTGGAGATCCAGAAACAGAACCAGCGGAATTTGTTGCAGAGCCAACGGAAGAAGCTTGGGGCAGAAATGGCCCGCATGGCCAAAAATGGCGAAAACACTGACTCTTTACGCTCTCAATTGGCTTCAGATAAACACACGCTTTCTATTCTTGAAAATGAACTTCTGGCCATGTCCCAAAAAATCCATGATTGCGCTGAAAGCTTACCTAATTGGATCTCGCCTCGTGTACCGTTGGATCCAGATGAGCCTGAAGTGGTGGAGATAATTAATGGTGTTTCGGAACAAGAGGTCGAGAAATCCTTACCTATTACAACCTATGACCATAAAGATATTGGAGTTAAGCTCAATATCATGAACTTTTCCAAAGCTGCCCAGGTCTCTGGCTCTTCATGGTATTACCTTTTAAATGATGGTGCCCTATTGGAACAAGCACTAGTGCAGTATGCATTGTCTGAGGCCCGGAAACATGGCTACAAGATGGTGGTTCCACCTTCTATAGTCAAGTCAGAGATTGTCAATGCGTGTGGCTTCAAGCCCAAAGACCAGAACGGTGAAAAACAGGTCTATACAATCCAGGACGAGAATCTTTCGTTGACAGGAACTGCAGAGATACCCTTGGGGGCTTTGCACTCACAGGAAACCATCACCACTCCGCTTAAGTATGTGGGGGTTTCCAGAGCATATCGTGCCGAGGCTGGGGCTCGTGGAAAAGACACTACAGGCTTATACAGAGTACATGAGTTCACCAAAGTGGAGATGTTTCATTTCACAGATTCTAGCAAGTCGGAGCAAGAACTCGAGAGCCTACGAGAATTGCAGACGTCGATCATCAAGAAGTTGGGGCTTTCGGCCAAGATGTTGAACATGCCCACATCCGATTTGGGTGCTCCAGCCATGATGAAGTATGACTGTGAAGCATGGATGCCCGGAAGAGGATCATGGGGAGAACTCACCAGTTGCTCCAATTGTGGAGACTACCAAGCACGGCGACTTGGAATACGGGCCAAATCCTCTTCGGGCACATTGGAGTATGTGCACACTTTGAACGGAACTGCCATGGCTGTGCCTCGGGTGATTGTGGCCATTCTCGAGCAATTCTATGATCCCAAGACCGAGTCCGTGGCCATTCCTGAAGTGCTCAGACCGTATATGGACGGAAAGGACTTCATCACAAAAAACTGACATCTCTCATTGTCGGAAACCTATTACATAATTCGTTGATGTCAATCACCATCTTGTACATAGTCAATAACTTCATTGATATCAAGCCATGTCATGTATATATCATACATCATTCTTCAATCTCAGGGTATCAGGGTATCAGGGTATCAGGGTATCAGAAATCAGAGATCAAAGTATCAGAGATCAAAGTATCAGAGATCAAAGTATCAGAGATCAAAGTATCAGAGATCAAAGTATCAAAGAAGATCACTCGTCGATATCGGAATTGTTGGAGTGAAGAGCACGATCTCTTGCTTCCTGGGAAGGCATACTGCTAACTCTCTTTTGATCCAAAAGAGGAGTGGCTATACGAAGCTTGTGGCTCTTCTTGGAATGCAAACCAGGATCACGCTTGTTCATATCGAGATTCTTCATACGTTCTTCGAATTGCTGTGCTTCTTCCTGAAGAGCACTGAACTCAGCACGGATCCGCTCACACAACTTGAGCTTTGTATCGTATTTATCGTTGAGATCCGAATAATTGCGGCGTAACTGGGCGTATTGATTGGATAAATTGGCCAAATCCGTTTCCATTTTGGTGTGCTGGTTCAGTAACTCCAAGTTACGTTTCTCCAAGGCCTCATTTGTGCCAATCAACTCAGCTTTCTGAGCCAATAATGCCAAGATATCATCCTGAGGCATCGGACTAGGTATTTGAGAATGGAATGCTTCAGATTCAGTTTGGAGTTTGGCCGAGGTTGCTTCAGTTACAACTTCAAGCCGGTCTAGCTTGTTCAGGATTTCTTGCACATACTTCTTAAGCAGAGACTCATTAATGTGACGTTTAAGAGAGGCATTTTCAACCAATATCACGTGCTCAATACGTTTGTACAACTCCCCAATCACTTCTTCCTTCAACGTAGTCCCATTCTGCACCATAAGCTTTTTTAGCTCCGTAAGCAGCTCTTCTTGAGATGTCTGCACGAGCTCATGCACATGAAGTAGTCTTTTCTCCAACTGCTCAGAATGCTCCTTATCCAAATGCTGGGAAACCAAGCGAGAAGAGTCAATGTATGCCCCGGACTTACGTTGCCGGTTCATGGTATCTTCAAAGAATGAAGTGAGCTGTTCTAGCAGGTCTTTCTGTCGCTTCTCAAGCTTGGAAGAAGACTCCTTAATCTGAAACTGAGTTTGTTCTAGAGCCAGGAGAAGTTTTAATACATCCAGTTTGGTGGCTCCTCCTTCCTCCGTCACTTCTCTGGAGTAAGCAGAGATGCCATCGAGAAGCTTGGTCAAATACAGGTTATTGCTCTTCAGGCGTTCGAACAATTGGCTCAAATCTAGACTGGTCTGCTTGGATTGATGCTCTATGGAGTATAGGATCAGCTTGATATCTTCATGGGATTCGAAAAGGTGGACGAACTGCTCGTCAATGTTATCGTTCTGGATGAAGTTGAGCTTGCCTACAGATGAGGCATGTTTGAGGGGAGAAGCGGACTTGATGATTCTTCGCGGACTACTGGAAGCGCTTGTTTTGGGTGTCCTTGGGATGCCTTGGCCGGCGTAGTCGATGGCGTTGTGGTATTCTGTCATGGAGGAGTTGTTACGAGCTTCGTGTTCTCGGGTAAACACAAAGATATATATATACAGGCGGCCGCACCAAAAACGATTGCAAAATTTAGTAATAGACACTGGAGTTAGGAATGAACCAAGAGATGACAGACGGTGTTTCTGTTTTTTTTTGTTTTTTTTTTTAAAAAAAAAACCTAAAAAGATGAAAACAAGGATTAGAATCCAAACTTGCTTTTGAAAGCGGACGTGTATAATGTTTTCTTTCCTGAGTCCATGGTTTCGTTCATGGATTCAGAGAGACCATTGGCTGCATTGTTGATGGACTCCTCCATCACATCGAGTCCGTCCCGGATATTTCTCATGATTCCCAGTGTACCCATAGCATATGGGTTAGTGGAAGCACCTTTTTTTCTGGGTTCTTCGTATGCTTTTTCTTCCTGAACGGCTTTTCCATAAGGCGTGCTCATACCGTAGGAATGATTAGGGTTGGCCTCAGGACTGATGTTGTGAGCCAAATCACTTTCGGGGTTCTTGGGCGGTTTTCTGTTTGGTCCTCCAATCAAGAGGGCCAAGTCCTTTGTGGATATGAATGAGCTTTGTCCTTTAGCCCACAGCATGGCTCCTGCCACGGGTCTCTGAGGTATGATGGCTGTATCGTTGAAGATAACATCTGTGGGTTTGTCCTTGTACTTTTTGTTCTTGTTGGTATCGTAAACAAACAAGTTCAAGACTTCAGTAGGGCTGACCTTCATGAAAATCTCTCCCGAATAAAGCACATCTGATAACGATGCAATACCGTTCTCCAAAGATGGTTTGAGCCGGGAAAAGACTTCCGAAGGAATCTTCACGTCGGCAATATCGTTAAGTGCAGGGAGCGAAAAGAGTTTAACGAACCCTGATTTGGTCACACTGGCCAATAAGGCTCCTTCCCTTCTCATTGTCACTATTCCACTGCAAAGAACGGTTTCATCCACCACCTTATGAGAGAGCTTTTGTTTTGGGGTTTTCAAGACCCGTAAATCTCTAGAGGAAGATGTCACCACGAGACCAGGCACCAACACATTTTGTCCCAATTTCTGGAACACATCCATGGTAGCCACGGCTGACTCTCCTGTTGATGCATTCACGGGCATGATTTTGTCCAAGCATGAAATTCCTGTGGTATCTGCACTTCTATAGTTCAAGCCAAGCGTTTTATTGGTGAACACCACCTCAAAACCACCATTTCCAAGAGGCACGATCTTGAAAATCAAGAGGTTTCCTCCAGCACTGGTTCCTGCAAGAAGCATAAGCGAAGAGTAACCATCCTGGCCATATTCCATGATGGTGAATTCCATGGCAGTCACGAAACATTCATCAGTGATCGAGGGTAAGTGCAGGGCCACGGACTCCAAATTGAGGATGATGGCTGGTCCTCTCACAATGTCACACACCACAAGTCTTCCTGATTTGTAAGCAATGGCAGCAAAGCCCGTGTTGGACATATTCAACGAGGTGATTTGATCCTTGATGTCGGTTTTAAGTAAGTAATGAGGACTGAACAATGACTGCGAAAAGTCCCCACATACCCTCTGGTTCAAGTCAACAAGTGATACATCACCATTGCTATGAAGAGTCCTGCAATCCTCGTATCCAGCACGACTAGGTTTTCCGGAAAGTGGGGGTGTTTTGCCAATCTTACAGATTGCAACATTTCCGTTGGCCAAACCCACAATTGCATGCTGACATTCAAAAGCAAACGACACATTTCTCACCGAGTAAGCAGATGAGCCTGAGTTGTTATCGAGGGTCTCTTTCAAATTAAATTCAAAGCCTTTTTCTTCTCGTTGGTGATCTGAAGAAGTGACATCGTAACAGCGCACCGTTCCATCTTCATGGCCCGAAACAAGCACATTCACCATGAAATCCTCCACACCCAATGTTTTGGGGAAGTTTCTTGGCACAGGAAGACCACCCGAAACAAGGGCATTGTGGTTCAATGCATTGTTTCTTTTCAGCAGGATGGAGCCAAACCACTCCACTTTCTTGATTGACTGAATGCAGCTGAAAGTGGTTGGAGGAATGATGGTATTCAAAGATGGAGGAAAGCGGAGAGGCAAGCTCTGAGGTTTCCTGGCATCATATTGAGTATGGTATAAAGCACCGAAATTGGACACGAGCAAGAGCTCAGTTGGGTTATGGCCTCCGGCAAAATAAGGCTGGTATTCTGCAGGAATAGGGAAGATACCAGAAATGTATTCCTGGGCACCAGTATCCTGAGACCTGCGGTTGAATTTGACCCGAATGGTTCTTTGACCTTCGGAGGGCCGGGCATAGAATTCACCCTGTTTCTCATGAGATGTCAAGCTATACTTCAAAGTGTACCCCAATTCAAGCACATGAAGAGTTTCAGGCAGGGAAGCACTGGATCCTGCTATAATAACTTGAGTAAGTTCAGGGTCTTGTCCACATACCCATTTCATGGTAAGGTTCCCACAAGGCTCCAGAGGCACATGAGGAGGTCCCTGTTTCTGGAGATTGGGCTCCAGAACAGACCGAGCTTGTAAAAGAGTACCATCATTAGCATCCCAGAAAACCACTGTTCCATTGGCGTGAAGTGTGGCCACGTGTAAACCATTTGGATGGTAATGAGCCTCACGAACCAGACAAACGACTTCTTTGGCCGAACCAAAAAGTTTCTTTTTACCTCCAGTCTCATGATCATTTGAGAACTGGAAGCCCTTGCAATCAGGAGTCAATCTGTAAACGAAAGCATTCCGAATGATACCCAGTTGGATGGAGTATTGTACTGCACAGTGGGAGTAGGCCACCAATAATACCCCGATATCACGTGGATGCCACTGGATAGATAAAACTGGTGAGAGTTTTTGTTTTGGTAAAACGGTTTTTTGGAGGTTATCAAGGCGGAAAGGTGTTAAGTTGCACCTATCAACATCATAGAAGAAAATGGAACCATTAGCAAGCCCCAATATAAGCCAATCCATAGAAGGATCACATTCCACGGCGGTAACCACTCCAGGGGCCAGGTAAGTGGCCAAGATTTTCTTGGAGTGGAGAGAAAGCACCGTCACGTTCCCTGTGGTTTCCACACATGCCAAGTAGATACCCTTGATAAACCTCAAGTACAGGATATCACCCTTAGTCTTCATTTCAAACACAACCTCCACAGCACTTTGACCAAACACGTGTACGGAACCCTTGATGGTGGCAACAGCAAATAAAGATTGCACGGGGTCATAAGCCACGGCCAGAATGGAGTCTAATGGTAAGCCTAGCTGATCACCAGCCACAATGCTCAAGTGTTTCTGGTTGAGTTGTGGAGACAAATCAGCAGTATTGATGTTTTTAATAGCATTGCTAACGGAACTCAAGGAGAGTGGTGCTTTTCTGGACTTAAACTTATCGAGCATGGCAAATAGTGGTTATTAGCTATACGAGCACTTAGGTAGTTAAAGTAGTTAGAAGAGCGCGGTATGTGGGGCCAGTACACGGTGCATAGTGTATGGTGCATAGTGTACGGTGTACGGAGCACAGTGTACGGTGTACGGTGCACGGGGGTGCGCCCAGGCCTGGCCACGTAAACGCACCGTCAAGCTACTTCTCACTAATAGCAATGGTATGTAAACTTCTGGAGTCTAAAGGAAATGAGGTATAAGGGTTTCAAATGTATTCAAGTGTGTTTCAGGTGTGTACATATTATAGATTGATCATGGATTGATTATGTATTGATTATTTTTGTGATGCAGATGATTAGATAGTCATATAGTTGGTACTCTTACTGATCGTACTCCTGTTGATGATACTGGTGGTGTGAAGATCAAATAAATACACCTGAACATATATGATCTGATATTTGGAACAGATAAATCACTTGGATTTATGAAACATGAAACACACCTGAAACACACCTGAAAAACTTGAATATATGAGACATCAATTATGAGACATTAAACACTGCTGAACCTGAACCTGAACCTTGATTCCTCAACCTTAACCTATCATTTTAAACAGACATTTGATAATTGGAACTGGTACTAACATTAGGCTTTGGATAAACTAGTTGGCTTGGGAATGCTTGCAATTGCTACGGCAGTGTTTTCGTACTATACCGCATGGGTGTTTTTGTTGCCCTTTTTGGATGAGGATAACTTGATCCAAAGCTTCTTTTTGCCCCGCGACTATGCCATCAAATTGCCTTTCCTCCTTCTTTTATTGGGGGGTTTGGCCGTGGGAACGTTCATTGGGAATGTATTGATTAAGAATGCGGAGAAGGAGAAGTTGAAGCGGGCCAAGAAGACGGAATGAACCGAGGCCTCTGGCCTGAATTCTAGACTACTCGAATAAGATTTAATAAATGGATTCATTTTGGATCTATCGTAGGCCATACTTTCCGGTAAACTGTAGTCTTTTAGTGACTCTATTATATTTTCTTCATTAGTATAAGCTTAAATAGCTGTTCCATGGTCTTAGTAATTGTACTGTGATGTGGCGTGTCACTCAAAATAAGTGGTTTCAATCTTGATGCTACTACCTGGGCTTGGTTTCAGCACCTAATGGTGTAATCTGCACAGTTGGTCATGTACTTGACACCCTTGTATGGCTTGACAGAATCGCCCATGCCCTGCGACTTGATCACCTTCATGCTATCAATCTTGAGCCCGCTGGGCACTTGTCCTTTATACATGAAATTGACCCGGAACCAGGCAGGTTTCAAAGGCTCTGGTTTTTCAGACGTAAGATGTAGCAAGTCTTCTTGATGGTTTCCCACTTCATCATCGCTTCTCAGTGACTTGATTGCCAACCTAAGAACTGCATGACTGCCTGTTTGTAGGTTCTGAATGGTCCATATACCGGAACCCGAGCCCTTATAACGGAAATCACCATCGGTGACCCGAATCGACTTCATTCCCGAGATCTCGGGGCCTTCCAGACTGCCGTTGTTGGGCTCATGGGCAAACACTTCGATTTCGATGGATTCGATTTTGGCCACGGCCTGGTCTTTGGAGGTCTGGATACGGAGCTCCATTTCATTAGCATCCAAGCCCAAACCAGCGTCATAGTCAAATTCAATGAGCCCTAGCATCTTATTTTTTGTTTTCAAAGGCATCTCATCAAGGTCCAAGGCATAATCCATCAAGACGGACCGGCCATCTGCAGGAACAAACGACAAAGCCTTAGATCTCAGCCAAGAGTTGAGATCAATGCATGGATGGAACCGAGGCGAGTCCAATTGGCTGGCCACTGAATTGAAGAGGATCTGCAATTCTGGAACTCCCGAAATATGCGATAAAAACTCCACTTTACCTGAAATCGTACCTGATAACACCGAGAGCTGGTTACTATGCAGCAGAGCCATTCCCGAAGAAGAGTAAAATGCCGAGTCAAAGTTTTGCGTACGAGAGTAACTTTTACTCCGAGCCTTAGGAGTCAAGATCACATTCAAAGACTCCACCACATCAACAAACATCTCATTATTGGTGTAACGCACATTGGCCGAGCGCCAGGGTACCTTATTCTCGGGTTTCTCCAGCGAACTAGCAAACGGCGAGGTGTGTGGGTTCGTAATGGATGAAATGGACTTTGCATTGGCCGCAGACGCCAATTGGTTGCCTGTCAGAAGAATCTTGGAGAGGAAGGTCTTCTGCGAGACCAAGTCTTTTAGGTTATTGAAGTCAGTAATGTTTGGAACTCCATCAGCAATCATTTGGTGCAACAAAAGGGTTAAGGTATCGTTATTGGCATCGATTTTCACCGTGGTAAGCGGCTGGCCGAAGTACTCCGCCATGGTTTCCACCAACTTATCAAGAAACAAAAACGGCAAGAGTGGGTTGAGGTAGCGGCCGAATTCCCTGGTCAGGCACAATAAATAGATGATGAACCGGGAAGTACCATAAGATGCCACGAGGTAGTCCAGGTTGATCTCCACGATCTGAAGCGGCAGCTCTGTATGGTCAGTAAACTTGGATTTGAACGTGTGGGCCACAACAGAGAACGTGGGCACGTGAGAGAACACCAAGTACTCATAGCAAAGGTTATTCTTATCGTCAGTGATATAAACCCCTTCAAACATAGTCAATGGTAAGTGGGAGTCAATGGTAAGTGGTAGTCAATGGTAAATGGTAGTCAATGGTAAATGGTAGTCAATAGTAAGTGGGAGTGGGTGGGAGTGAGGTAGTGAGTGAAGGGTTGGTAGGGAATGTGGTGGTGGTGTAGTGTAGTACAGTGTAGTACAGTGTAGTGAGTGAACAGTGAGTGAACAGTGAGTGAGTAGTGGGTGAGGATGGACTGGGTGCGCACTGACCTTTTCGTTATCTATACTACTACACTCTCCAGTAAGTGACCCAAGAGTACACCATATAAATGTATATATATATAATTTGTTAGATATGTTAGTATGTTTTTTATTTGTATTAGGTTAGGGTTGTAAAAACAATTGTTTTCTGGGAATGTAGTAGTTCTTATGAGTACTTTCAGTATTGTATTTCATATGACCAGTAGGTATTTTAAAGGTTAAAGTGCACAGGTAGGAAAAAGTATAAACCATTTTTTTTTTGGGATTTACCATCACTAGCTTAATATAAATTAATAGTCAAGATCAGTTACCAGTAACTTTTGTAGGGGACACAGAAGTCTAGGAATAAGTCCAATGTAGTCTAGTGGAGTCTATAATGTATATAGTGTATGTAGTGTATGTAGTGTCTGTCAAGTCTGTCGAGTCTGTCGAGTCTGTAATGTCTGCAATATCCATAGAAGGAGTTATTAGCTCTATGGAGAGACGGGAAGCTTCAAGACTTGTCTCAACACTCAACAATAAAGTAATTGGCTTTGGATGACTCATGACTTGTCTATCCCCCCCGGAAAGGTCACGTGACCTGTACTTACCTCTTCATAATTGCACCCACACACAATATCAAGACTCTTTCTTGAAATAGAGTTATGACGAAAATGAAGAGATTTCAAAACTCTAATTTGTTCTTCAAAATATTTTTTTGTGGGGAGGATAAAACGACCTGAGTCAATAGGTCGGAACTGGATATAAGCCCCGGAACTGCCACTTGCACCCTCGGAACAGGAAACCTGTCCCCCAGAAATAATCAAAACCACTAGTTCTTCTTAAATTGTAGGACTATTTACTGAATACTCCCTTCCTTATATGAATCTATCGATAAACCTCACATGTACTAATTTACAATTTCCTTGAGTTGTTGGTCATTGACAATGGCGTACTTAAAATGAGCTCCTCCAGTCTGCTTTTGATAGAGAAGAAGGTTCCTCCAGGAACACACAGCACTATATTATACCTATAATTTTACTTCACTGCATACCACCCACCACTCTACTACTCCACACTATACTACTCCATACTATACTACTCCACACTATACTACTTCACACTATACCAAGATAAAACAAGACTGATGAGGAATCACAATAGGTAGAACACTGACTATAGAGACATTATGAAGCCTAAGATGTCAGAATCAAGTAGTGTCTACTACAACAGCTGTAATACGGTTTGGTCGTCATGACACTTTGTGACTCGAAGACCCTTTTCGAACAAAACATTCTAGAACAATACTTACTCTAATTCTGGTAGAGAGCTTTTCGATTGCACGTTTCTCTCCGAGTTATATAGATCTCTTCTGTCCCTCGGTTTGAAACTCCATCAACGAATATAAGTTTAGGACTTCACACGTTACAAGGAACATAACACTTACTCTGTACTATACTCTATACTATACTCCATACTATACTCTATACTATACTCTATACTATACTCTATACTATACTCCATACTATACTCTATACTATACTCTATACTATACTCTATACTATACTCTATACTATACTCTATACTGTACTCTATACTGTACTCTATACTGTACTCTATACTGTACTCTATACTGTACTCTATACTGTACTCTATACTGTACTCTATACTGTACTCTATACTGTACTCTATACTGTACTCTATACTGTACTCTATACTGTACTCTATACTGTACTCTATACTGTACTCTATACTGTACTCTATACTGTACTCTATACTGTACTCTATACTGTACTCTATACTGTACTCTATACTGTACTCTATACTGTACTCTATACTGTACTCTATACTGTACTCTATACTGTACTCTATACTGTACTCTATACTGTACTCTATACTGTACTCTATACTGTACTCTATACTGTACTCTATACTGTACTCTATACTGTACTCTATACTGTACTCTATACTGTACTCTATACTGTACTCTATACTGTACTCTATACTGTACTCTATACTGTACTCTATACTGTACTCTATACTGTACTCTATACTGTACTCTATACTGTACTCTATACTGTACTCTATACTGTACTCTATACTGTACTCTATACTATACTCTATACTGTACTCTATACTATACTCTATATTAGGTCTACTGGAGGAAGGGTTCTACACTGAAGTATAATGCAACGTCTTACACTAACAATGACTTTTAAAAAAGGTTGTCTTTGCAGCCATAATTGTAGAGGTACCAAGAGTGTTTGTGAAGAGCTAGAACATTCACCGATATTGCTAACAGCTTTTATAAGCTTAATTCCTGAAAGTTATACACAGTTTAGATTTCCCCTTTGAGAAAACATCACCGAAGAAAATCAATGACAGTGGTCTTATTAAATAATATATTTACTATAATTACAATAAACAAGTTGACATGGTAGTCTTACAATTACTACTACTACTCTACTACTACTACTACTACTACTACTACTACTACTACTACTACTACTGCGCCTATATATATATATATAATAGACCGTTTATAACATGAACTTGGTACAGTATATTTGATTCACTCCACCTGGAACAGTTAAAGCTATGTGTCTCGTTTCTGTGTTTGTTGAAAGGTCTGCATCCACAAACACTTCGACATCTTTATCATCTCTAGTTCTCTCGAACTTAATTCCTTTCATAGGATTCTGTATCAAGTATCTCAACGTCATATACGCTGATTTCATATGTTTGACTTTAGGACTATTCAAGTACCTTGCCAAGTTCAGGGCTTGATATTGTATATCTGGTCTCGCCGTATTCGACGCAAACATAAGTTTTCCAACAATCCTTCTGCATTTTGTTTCATCAGCTATGTTCATTCTTGTAACAATGCTCCACCCATAAAGGAAGTAGAAAATTAGCAGTGTGTCTTGAGAATCCGTACCTTTAAGTTACACAAAATCGTACACTCAGTATAGTTTTGATTGATATCCAATATTAGTGGTGGTAGTCAGTAGTCAGTAGTCAATAGTCAGTAGTATAGTAGTATGGTAGTACTGTCAACGAGTACCTAGCGGGTACGGATGTAAGGTACTTCGTGGATATGTTGTAGGTACTCGTTGACAAGTACAGTAGTATAGTATAGTAGTAGTAGTAGTAGTAGTAGTAGTAGTAGTAGTATTAGTATTAGTATTAGTATTAGTATTAGTATTAGTATTAGTATTAGTATTAGTATTAGTATTAGTAGTAGTAGTAGTAGTAGTATTAGTATTAGTATTAGTATTAGTATTAGTATTAGTATTAGTATTAGTATTAGTATTAGTATTAGTAGTAGTAGTAGTAGTAGTATTAGTAGTATTTAGATTCTAGTGGCTACGCCAGGTCCTATGTCAATTCACCGATGGTTCTTTAGAGGGAGGAATGGGGCTATTTCAGTAGTTGATGACGTCTATTCAATCAATTGTTGCTACGTGCAACCTCTCCACATTCCGTCCTGCTACATCCGGAGTTATCACATTCCCTCCTGGTACATCGTACCTTGGTGACTGAGTAATGGCACAATTAGTTACCCATTGGAGCGATTACACAGTGTACACTTTACTTCAATAAGTAGAGCAACACCTATGGTGCATCTAACAAAAAGCTTTAGTATTAGTATTTGTGGCAGTAGTATTAGGAACAATTGGCCCAAATCATAGTGTGATTAGTCATTCAAAATATCATCTGAGGAGAACATAACAAGATGTTCATCACTTCCAACTCACCAGAAACACGAAACACGAACTACGAACCTCGAAGCATTTCACCAAATTTCATAAGAATCAAGGACCTACTAACATCTGGAATTCTAGGCAAGCCCACCGTCAACCATTATAGTGTGTTCAATTCCTCCCTCTAAGGAATCATCATCGAATGAACATAGTAAATAGTATACCTGACGTTACAAGAATCCAACACAGATACTGTAGTCACCGTAATAAGCCATATGGTCATGGTCATGGTCCAAGTCAACCAGAGATGTATCATTTGTGATGAGCAGAAGAGGTTGTGAGTGATGTAGTTCTACAAGACAATATGACCAGAGAAATTACATAAGAGTTAGTACGAAGAGTCTGAATGTTCTTACTAAACCAAGACCATACTGATATCTACCATACTGATATAATGTATTAGGGTATTAGGACAATACCGCTAGGTTGTGGTAGTAAACTTTATGGGAGATAGCACCAGAGACATACCCATAGTTTAAATCATGCCCTAGTAGTCCAGCAGTCCAGTAGTCCAGTCGTTTAGTATTCTAGTATTCTAGTAGTTAGTAGTCTAGTAGTTAGTAGTCCATATCATTCTCTATAGTGCTTTCTATGGGGTTCTAGTATGGTCCATAGATGGTAAATTGACAGAAGGTAAATTCATAGATGGTAACTTCCTAGTAGTATTAGTATTGCAACACCGTATCCCATAGTTGGTGGCCAATGTATATCGTGTTCTGTAGTGAAGTGTGCTTATGGTTATTAAATGGATCATCATAGGCATCACCCTTAGTTATCCTCTCCATTCAAAGTAGCACCACTCACTCCTTCACTCGCTCAACCACACCCTCTTTCACACACTCCAACACTCATTCTTCCTCACACCAAGTACCCTCACCTTACATTCACCAAAAGATACCCACCAATTCACACCTTTATAATCCGCACCACACCACCTCAAATACACCACACTAAATACACCCTTAAATACACCACACTAAATACACCACATTAAATACACCACACCACATCATTAAATCATATAATATAAAATCTGTAAATT
Source organism: Metschnikowia matae var. maris (assembly GCA_002370695.1). NCBI lineage: Eukaryota > Fungi > Ascomycota > Pichiomycetes > Serinales > Metschnikowiaceae > Metschnikowia > Metschnikowia matae. The sequence continues at coordinate 13,517 of NKZH01001756.1, read as the reverse complement.
AATCAATCATCAATAATAAATCAATAATCAATTAATACTTAATTTTTTTTTTTTTTTTAAATAATTCTTGGTGGCATTTTTGTCTGCTGGTATAGCCTGGTTACCAACTACTACTGAACACTACTAAAAATTTTGATCAAGGATTTATTAAAACATAGGGTGGGGTGTAAAAAAAATTATATGGTCGAGCCGTTCTTGACATATAGGGACCGCACTGGGGAACACATAGAGGTGACGGGGTGCGACAAGCGACTTCTCATAGCTCGCTCGGTCGTCTGCATGGGCCGCTTCTCGTTACACACACTTAATTAAAAGGCCCATGGAGTCGACGTTATTGTAACAACGCGTCATAACTAATGGTTTCCCAATGCAGCTGGATTGTTCACTAGTGGAAGTGAAGTCACGTCAGGGTGACTAAACCATTCCTAAAGTAAGAGTTCACCTCCACTAGTTGGGGTTGCTCAATCTCACTGATGTGAAATTGAGCTTACTTGCGGTTAGAAAGCTCGGACGAAACGGCTTCTTCAGCCTCGAGCTCAATCTCATCTTCATCCGAGAGCTCCACGTCCAAGTCTCTGATAACGTGTTCCTCAATGTTCTTGGCTTCAGACATACCATAGAAACTGATGGCAATCATACCAAGAACACCAGCGATACACGAGAACACCAAAGCAACAATACCTCTGGCGGTGAAACCAGCGGGCAAAGCCTTTTGTTGCACATTTGCTCCGGTCAAGTCCAAGAAGTTGGTGTTACCTGCAGCGTTACCGGTGACGGGAACACCAACATTCTGACAAACGGACTTGTAGTTATCGGTCAAAGCCTGAGTGGATTGCTTTTGCATTTCCTCAGGGGCTTCAATCAATACAATGGCCAAACCTTGCTCCAAATGCCATTCGATGTGACAGTGGAAGAACCAAACACCTGGGTTGTCAGCCTTGAATCTCAACACAATGTAAGATTGAGGGTTGACGTAAACAGTGTCTCTGATCATAGGGTACTCGGGGTACTCAGGAGGGTTCTTGGGGTCGAAAGGAACTGGCGATTCATCATCGGGAACTCCTTCTCCTCTGGCAATCACTTGGAAAACATGTCCGTGCAAGTGGAAAGGATGCTTACCAGTATCGTTGTTGTTAAGCACGATATCCACAACGGCATCCTTCTGCAACACTTGGGCATTGATGTTTCCGTAAATGAATTCATTGGTAGCAAACTCTCCGGCATCCAAAGCGGTGGCAAGAACTGGCACCTTAGGAGTGGTGTAAGTGATGTTGTTGAAGAAAGCATAGTTGACACCATTACCCAAGTTGTCCATGACCACATCAATAACAATCTGCTCATCAGAGTCATCCAAAAGTTTCTCCTTGGAAACAGGTTGCAAGTAGAAGTCATCCAAGAAGTCATCGAGAGAGTCCACATAGTTCTCTTCTGGGAAGTCTGCATCTGAATTATAAGTGATGGAGTTGGTGGAGTTAACAAGCAAGTCATCTGGCAAAACATCCAACATATCGGTATCGATAGAGTTCATGAAAGCATAGTTTCTGTCGGAAGATTCCTTGGTGGTAATCAAAACATCATAACGTTGGGCAATGGTCACATAAAGCATGGATGTGGTGTTAGGCTTAACATAAATACCATCCACAGCCACCACGGTGAACTCATGGTCCTCCATCCACAAGTACTGAGAGACAAAACCACCAACATTCACGATTCTAACAAGGTACGTGGTGTTTGGTTGAACCTCCCAAGTGTTGTTTCTGGTTTCATTGAACAAAGTGTTTTGAGGAATAGGCTCAGCTCCCGTGGGATTGAATCTATTCAAGAACTTTGGAATCAATTCATCTGCTTGGGTATGGTACCATTCTCCAATAGGCAAGGTGACTTCCTCATCGAAATCAAAAGGATAGTCGGACTTTTGCTTCTCCTCAATGATGAAGAGTCCTCTCATACCATCACCATATTGGCCTGCGGTATGCGAGTGGTACCAGTAAGAACCAACCTGGTTAGGCACAGTGAAGTTATACAACATGGTGTCACCAGGAGCAATAGGACATTGAGTGACCATCTCAGGACCATCCATCTGGGAAGTACCGTTCTGGAACATACCGTGGAAGTGCAAAGATGTGTTTCTGTCACTGAAACCATTGGTCAAGAAGACCTCAATACGGTCACCAGTGGCCACTCTCAAAGTGGGCAAAGGCCAAGTGTTGTTGAAACCAATCACAGGCCGTTCCTTAACTCCATCAGGGTTGGCATTGACCCAAGTGGTGTTAAAGTACCAAGTGTGAGTCTCAGCAGCCACGAGGCTGGCAAGCATCGACAAGAGTAAGACGGAAAATGCACGCATTCTGGTCCGGGTCCTGCAGCTAGAAGTGTTCTGTTGAAAAAAGAATTCCCCCCTATGGAATGTAAAGAACAGGCTAGAGAAAAAAAGGAAAAGATATTTGCTCGCGGGTAGTGATTTCTTATATACGGGGCGGGCAGCCCGGCGAGTTGCATTGTGCGATGGTGAGATGGTCCCGAAATTCGGGTTCCGCAGCCAATGACCGCTGTCATCTGCATACTGGGTGCGACTGCTGCAAGCCCCATGCAGGCGTGCATGTGTCTGGCCAATGTCATCGCGGTTCCAGCCCCTTATGTGCACGCGTTGACGCAAGATGAACCTGATAAAAAATTCTCTTCATGATCCTGGTGTCCGCTACGACAATTCCCGAGAATCCGCTAAATCCTTGGTTTAACGCTCCTGCGTTGAGGCTTTTTAGCGTCGGGTTTTTGGTTCCATTCTTTTTTTTTTTTTTGCTTTTCCTTGATCTACAATGTGTACACTTTTTCGTTCTTGGGGTTGGCTACTATGGGGTTAAAAAATAAAGACGTCCTCATAAAGACGACTTTAATAAAGTTGAATAATACTTTAGCCGGAAGGAGTGGGGGCACTTAACCCCGAGGAAATTGACCCACAACAATATCCTTCAAAATCGGATTGTTCGGTAACTTCAAGTCCTCGGGTGATGATGAGTAAAAGGAACTTCACGGCGATTGAGAAGTGGATTTCGTGTGTGGAGGGTGCGCCGTGCAGGTGCCCAGGGTGCGTTTTTAGTGTGATTTTTTTGATAATCTGCACGTTCGCTGCCGCGACTTCTCTTATCCCACATTATCTTGACGTTGGGAGTTCTGCCTGCAGCTTGCCTCGCGGTCACGTGTCGCTCTCGTCCAGCCCTTAATAGCCCTACACAATACTATAAATAATACTATAAATAATACTTTAGGCAAATGCAGACAATACTTTAGGCAAATGCAGACAATACTCTAGACAAATGCAGACGATTCTATGGAAACTATTTCAGACAATCATACAGACAATCATACAGACACAATCGCAGACAATCATACAGACTATATTGTAGGCAATGTAATGTTGCAATAACCAATATGTACTGTAACGTAGGTAAACATAATCATGAGTATCTGTTCAGTTATGATAGTAATAATTCCGTGTAGTAAGTCTGTGTTGTAAGTCTGTGGAGTAAGTCTGTGTAGTAACTTTGGTAACTCTCTGTAGTAACTCTGGTAACTCTGAGTATTGTTGGTTGATGGATTATGAGCATAGTAGTGCCCGAGTTACTGGAATACCAGGACATAACCAAACCCACCCACTTTCTCTTTAGTTCTTTTTCTTTTGTGAATATTCCCGGAATACTGTTACCTTTCCTATTGTCATTTTCAAATAAATTGTTTATGGCGTGGGTCACGTGCTTGGCCCGGGAATGTGGGTTCTGAATCCCCATAGAGAGAGAGAGCGTAAACCCCATAGAGAGAGAGCGTATACAGTGTTATTCGAAACGATTCAGACCAGCGTGATAAAACGATCCAGACCAGCGCGACAATACAATTGAGACCAAGAAGACAGAATGATTCGGACCACACTAACAAGATTAAATAAACCCTATATTCACATCCTCTCAAACCAAATAGCGTAATGCTTCACACCAACTTTCATTGGATTCCAATATTCTGAAATCTTAAATTTGGAGGATTGCCTAATATAATTACTGCATTTGGGAGTCTTGCAGTACGGAACAGAAACTGAACTGGTTTCATTGTTATCCTGTATACAACAACTTGGGAGGGGCTATGTACTGTAATTAGTGAATAAGTGGTTTGTTTAATTTTGCTAGTGTGGTCCGAATTTTTCTGTCTTCTTGGTCCGAATCGTTTTCTCGCGCTGGTCTGAATTGTATTGTTGCGCTGGTCTAAATCGTTTCGAATAACACTGTATAATACGGCAACAGAACCTGGTTATGCGTATGCAAACCTGCCCCGACCCTAGCATTACCCTAGCATTACCCTAGCATTGTATGGAAGTCCCCAATATAATACGCACCATTGCGCGCATCTTTTCTTGGTGCACATTGTTCGTGGGTTCGTCTTGACACCGAAAACTCGGTTTTTTTCTTGATCACAATGGAGATCCGTAGCTGCATATTCAAATAGACTTTTTGTCCAATCGGCCTTATGCAAAACATCGGCCCTGGCAACCTAGCGTTATGTGTATCTCCAGGTAAACTTTTAAAATGAAAAATAGAAATGAAAACTGAAAACCGAAAACCGAAAACCGGACAAAAACAGTAGAACCACCAATTATTTGATGAACAGAATATTATCACATTGAATATGGTTTAGTCATTATTTCCTTTTTTATTGCTTTTTTTTTTTCAGGTTTTCATGTTTTCTTGTTTTTTTTCAGGTTTTCAGGTTTTCAGGTTTTCATGTTTTCATGTTTTCTTGTTTTTTTTTTCAGATTTCCTTTTTTTTTCAGTTATTCTCCCTTTTTTTTTTTGGTATGGTAATTTGAGCTTTGTTGGACTTGGTGACGTTGGGTAGTAAGTGTAGGGTGGTGCGAGAGACCCGTGCACCAGGTGACATAACAGCATGGGATTTTTCCATGGGTCGCAACTTAACCCATAGCCACGCTAGAGCAAACCCAGTTGTCCCATGGAAAAATTAGCACCGCATGCGATCTAGAGCTCTCGTTCATTTCTCTTCACCCAACTCTCTTTTTTTCCCCATCTCAAATGGTGTTTTGTTGTCCTTAAGACATAGCTCGTCTCTGGCCCAGTTCCATGCAAATAAGACCACGGAACTCCGACCAAATTCCCTGCCACATGTCTCCAACTATAAACCACCGACCCACCCGACGTCTGTGCCTTTGAATCGGCTATTCAAGTCTCGTTTCCCTCTTTCCGTGCAAGAACTGATCCACCATTATACCTATAGGAAAACCCCGCTTAAATTCCAACACGACTTGCTCAGCTTGCTTCCGTTTTACCCCGAAACAGACCCTTTTTCTGGTAGAAAAGCAGAAGTCGTTCAAACCCGGCTTAGGTCTGGTGACTGCATCAATGAGTTTGTCATATACCCATCGCACGTGGCCAAGAACCCTGGAGTTCATACCAAAGCATACCAGGAATGCAACCACTTGATTATGATCCACGGCTATGGTGCAGGTCTTGGCTTTTTCCTAGAGAATTTTCAAGAGCTTCTGGCCCATGACAATTGGGTCGTGCACTCCATCGACCTTCTTGGCTATGGATGCTCCTCAAGACCACACTTTACTGCGAACTCTTTGGCCTTGGTTGAATCGTTTTTCCATGACTCGTTCCGGGAATGGGCCACAGCCCGGAATTTGATCCAAAACCCGGAGAAAAATATGGTCTTGGCTCATTCCATGGGTGCTTATCTCATGGCCACATATGCACTCAAGTATCCTGACTTGTGTAGCAAAATGTTAATGATATCACCAGGTGCAGTTCTTAAGCACCGACGCCAGGTTCCCGTACCGGCATATTTTGCCAAACTTTGGGAACAGAACATTAGTCCATTTTCATTGGTCCGGGGTGCAGGACCATTGGGCTCTAAACTCGTCAGTATGTGGTCCAGTAGAAGGTTTGCCAACTTGCCTGCACACAAGGCCCGGTTGCTCCATAAATACTCCTATGGAATTTTCCAAAGTCCAGGTTCAGGCGAGTATATGCTCAACCACTTATTGGCTCCAGGAGCAGATGCTCGGTTCCCACTTTTGGAGCGCGGTATAGAGAACCTTCAATGTGAGGTGCTATGGTGCTATGGGTCACATGACTGGATGGATAAAGAGGGTGGTATTCTTGCATCGAAACTTATCAATCTGAAACATTCAACTCAACGCAGTAGCGTGTGTGTGATTCCTCATTCGGGGCATCATATATACCTTGATAATGCGCATGAGTTCAACCGCATGGTCAATAAGGAAATGATGAAAATGACGGAAACATAATTAACAGGTTTGTCAAGCATTGAGATACTGACCAATGAGATACTGACCAATGAGGTTTGATCCAATGGTTGATGAGTGATCTGAATGGTGAACAGTGATGTGTTTGATCATTCGTCCGGTCTTTCGGTGGGCCCGGTGTATTCAGAAATGGCAACCGAGACCAGAATCTTTAAGGTATGGTCGCTGATCAACATTTCCTCTCCAGGTTTCACCAAATCCAGTAATATCTTGGGTAAATTTGGTGCAGTGTGCAGTCGCAATGTTTCAGGATGAGAAATGAACAAGTTAGCATTCGCTGTGGTGATGGAAGGTTTTTTCATGGAAAATTCAGGCTGAGTTTCTAGCCACTGCACAAAGTCTTGCAAAGTCCACCATTGTTGGGCCACAATTCTTTTGGTCTCGCTACCACATACTGCACAACTGGGTTTTTTGGTATGCGAATATGTATATGTGAATATAGAGTCATCGCCCAGGTACATCATGTAGTTATCCAAGATGGGGTTGCAAGAGGTGATGATTTTGAATACCTCATTGCAACAAGCTGCTGCTATTATAGCATTGGTGGATGCTATGGCCGGTATGATATTCTTAACCACCCCAAGTGTAAGACTTCTAGTGACATTTTCAATGCCGAATTCATTTGCTCGGGCTAAAGCCATAGCATACATGGAGTCCACGTGACCGGGGTCATCTGCATCGAATTGTAGATCGGGGTACCTTTTGGGCCATTCGAACTGACTCGCCCACTCAATGCAGTGTTCGGGCAATCGGGGCATATTTGTAATGGTACACACCGGGTAAGTATTTTTAGGCAGGAGCATATCCAAGGAACACTCAAAGCATGAAGTAAGCGTTGGAAGAATGACCCTTGCTTGGCCACGGAATCCTTCGGTTCCTCCATCCACCAATGGGATCAAACCATTAAGTTGGTCATCCACAAACCCCACCAAAAGTGAGTTGATCCATCTGCGGGCTTCCACGTTGTCTAGACCACAAATAATGGCGGAAAACCCTTGGTAAAACTCGGCCGGCATGTCTTGTATGGCACAGAAGTGGGGCTGGATATGTAAGTCCGGGTCCTGGAGCCTTTTTTTAACGGCATTGGCTGCAGTCACGCTTTTGGGCTGACCAATATCTTTTTGGCGGAAGAGAAATTGCCGGTTAAGGTTGGAGATGTCCACGGTATCCATGTCGATTATATGTAGGTGCTTGAATCCCAGCAACGCCAAGTTCTTGATGATTTCACAGCCTAAGCCGCCGGCACCAATAATAAGAATCTTGGATTCTTTAAGTGCTTGTTTTGCTTGTTCGGGTGAGTACTCTTCGGGGACCTCATTATAGGGACCTATGTTATCGAGGAGACAAGATATAGCCAGATCTCGAGTCATTGATAAGAATAAACGGAATTGGAAGGATCAGGATATGTGTGGCGGTGTTGGTAGGTCAGATTTGGATGGTAATTTGTGGGTTAGATTTGGATGGTAGTTGGTGAGTCGAATTTGAAGGGTAATTGGTGTGAGATATGGGCAGTAAGTATGTATGTATATATATATATATATATATATATATGTAGTGTGAGTGGGGTAAATTGAATCAGGTTTCGTTTTTGTGTTACTGTTTGATTTGGGTTTGTGTTTGTGTTTGTGTTCTTTTTGTGTTTATGGTTATGCTGTGTTTGTGTTTATGTTGTTTCAGGTTTCCATGTATAAATATATATATATATAAGACCAGAGGGAGTAGTGTAGGTTTAGAGGATGCTGGGGTGGTGCGGGAATGGATTGGGGTGTATACGCACTTAAATGAGAAAGACTGCGAAAGAATTCATAATGCTCCATTCTATGCTTTGGTACTGCAGGTAATACCCCCCCCCCCCCAAATAAGTCCTCCAACCAGAAATCCCCCAACACCCTAAAATTTGTCATTATAACATTCTAAAATTGGTCATTAAATACTATTATTGAACACTATAGATTTTTTCTATAATAAGTATTCTCACGTGGTGATATGTGCTTCCTGAGTTCAGTTACTCTCATTATTGCGATCTACAACCGTGTATTCGTATCTATTCTTTAGTGAAATTTACAACCGTGCTTGTACAGTATTTTTCGAAATCATTCAAACCATCCTTCAGATTTGAGAATTCAAAATGCCTAATTTTAGGCAAAGAGAGTGTCTGAGAAATCATGATATTTGGTTTGAAAGACTGTGTGAAGTGGTCTGAAACGTTTTGAGTTATTGGTTTGTTTAATTTTGTTAGTTTTGCTTCCAAACATTTCTTTTCTTGCCCTGGTCTAAATAGCTTTGTAAAACAATATATACAGTGTTTTCCAAAACCATTCAAACCACATTAGCAAAATTAAACAAACCAATACACATAACCCCTCAAACAAGGGAACAGGTTCATGTTCCGTCCAGGTTCGAGCCTTGATTGGTACTGCAAGACTCCTAAATGATGATGTACATATGAGGCAATCATCCTGACTTAAGATTATCAAAATATTGAATGCTTCAATGTATGAAGGTTGGTGTGAACCTTTATGCCATTTGATTTGAAAGTCTGTGCGAATAGGTACGAACAATATTGAATTATTGGTTTGAATAGTTTTAAATAACACTGTACTTGGGTCCATAAAATTCTCTTGAACCAAAAATAAAAAAAAAAATAACTTCACCACCATTCAAGATACTTTCCACCACGAAAAGCCCAACCACGAAAAGCCCAACCACGAAAAAGCCAACCACGAAAAGTCCAACTAAGAAAAGTGCTGGAGACGAGAAGGTGGTCAGCGTTGCGCTGTTAGAGACTTTAAATTGGAACGTAAGCTCTGATTTACGAAAGTCATTGGTTATAACGTTATTAATGCCAAAGTGTTAGATTCTTGAATACGTCTAATACTGGGAGTTATGTTCATTCGTTGATAGATTCCCAATAAGTGGGAATCTGAGTAATTATGTAGCCAGCCAGTGAATACCGGAGAGTCAAGCAGGGCGATTAAACGCCATGTCACGAGTTAAGGTGAATCGATGAGCCCAAGTCACGGGTTAAGGTGCCTTGGGTGAGTCACTGGCATTCGTAGGCTCGAAAGATACCTCTGTGGGTAGTGTGTCTACCCGTAGTAGGTCTAACATACACTACACTAAAACACTACACTAAAACACTACACTATAACACTACACTATAACACTACACTAAAACACTAAACTATTACACTACACTATTACACTACACTATTCGATTTTCTTTAATACCCCTGTACTTTATTTCTTGTGGTTTGGTTATTGTTAGGCTTAGACTGCATAGGCTCAAAGTACCTCTAGGGCTAGAGTAATGATTAATGAGAAGAGAGTTGAGTAGTGAGTAGGGCTTTAAAAGGTGACTGTCTTATTGTGCCTTTTCCTGTATGGACATACCAGAGGAACTTGATTAGAAATCTTGACCATATTGGCTTATTCCCTTAGAGACCTATGTTCCTGGGTCTGTATACTGTAAAATACGTCCTGCATATATGGTCTGGTTCAATCTTAGGTGGAGACTTATGTACAGATTAATTCATATAAAACTATAATGAAGGTTGAAGATATTTAAATATGTTGTGTCGGAATAACGACTCTAAATCTTAAACCTTAGACTTATCCTCATCATGTCATCTCTGGATTTCTATGCACCAGAATATGGCTGATGATCAAAGATCCAATTCTTAAGAATATATCTATGCATTCTTGGGGGCCATTAACTCCCCTTTTTGGTGTGGATTTTTTTTTTTCGAGAATGACTTGTAATTTTTTTTTTTGGTCAAAACAGGTCCAATCACTTGTTTTCATCTAAAATGCTTGATAAAAGCATGAAAACCCACTCTAATTTTTGACATCCATGGCATCGACGTCCTTATGGAGCCTCTTGTGTTGTTGTCTTTGCGAAGGAGGCACTCCCAATAGTCTTTTGCCTATATTATTTGGACCTGGAATTAACCCCGATGATCCCGTCAGACTGAGGTTGATCTGGATGGGAGTATGTGACACCGGCACGTCCGTGCGCTTGATTTTCTGCGATCTGTATGGATCCACGTTTCTTCTCACGTTGTTGGAAATAAACTTATGATTAAAGACGGGGATATTATTCTGCTCAGGATCCTTTTGCATGTCCACTGCTTTCTTGGAACTGGTAAAGAAAACTTGCTCTGGAGCGGCTTGCTTATCTTCAGTCTCTTTCTTTTCAAACCTGCCTCTTTGCGCCTCGGCTAACTCCACATCCAATTCATGAAGAGTCTCGCCTGGCTCTTCTCCATCTGCAGGCAAATCATCACTGAATTCAAACAGTTCGTCGAAATCGTCGAGCTCGTAGTCTTTGACGGCCCGCGATATTAGCAGTGCTCGCTCTTCGACATCGTTTCCATCAACACCATCATTTCCAGCGTCGTTGTTTGTAACACCGTTTCCACCCCCGACATTCCCATTCCCATTCCCGTTTCCGTTTCCGTTTCCATTGATAGTACCATTTCCGGAGGGTAGGGAGGAGTTCTGGGCCTCGAGTTCTCGCAGTTTCTGTAAGGCCTTCATGGCACGCTCAGTCTCCCGCTTGACCACCAATGGATCACGATGAAAATCTTCCAGTTGGAGCTCCGGCACTGGGAGTTTGACTTTCTGCATCTTAGCCACAATCCCCTTATCATATAGACAATTACCTAGCACATTGCCAAAACACCGCAAACAACGCTTGAGCCCATCAGTAAAAGCCTCCTTCTTGCACTTCTCAAAAGCCACCGCCTTACCCTTGGCATTCTCAATAAACCCGTAGCCTATATCCTCATGAAAAGTGCCATCTCTAATAGTAATACGAACCACCACGGAAAGACCTAAGGAAACACGTCCTGCACCGAGCAAGTCCATGAAGTCTACCTGGACGCTGATCACCTGGGAGCTCCAACCATTAAAGCCAAACACCTCATTGGCTAGATTAAGCGCCTTCCACCCTTCTATATACGACACATTCTGGCCGCCACCTCCCGGGCGGAAACTGACGTATTCGGGCCCAAGTACTTTATTAAGCAGTTTCTGGATGCGTTGTTCCTCTTCTGGGGTATACGGTTCGGCCACATGGGCTTTAGCATAGGCATTTGCCGCCTGGTGGAGCGTATGGGGCCTCATGGGCGATTGTTGGTGGGGTTGGTTTTGGTGGGGCTGATTTACCGGGGGTGTCTGGTGTGGATGCTGATTGTGATTGTGTAAGAGGCGGGCAGGCTGGGCAGGGGGCTGGAACTTAGGAGAAGGCCTGAACTTGAAAGGCGGGTAGCCAGGATGGCCTTGTGGAGTCATGGGTCTTGTGACATTATTATTGGGATTATTCTGTTGATTGTGGCTGGGCGTATGGTTGGTATTGTTGTTCATTGTGAATGGTAAGTAGACTGGTAGTAGGTGAGACGTGAGTATATGCCGCGTCGCAAGACTGCACGCAGCCGAGGCACCAGGTTTAATAAACACAATGGAATATATCAGGGGGCGGGGAGGAGAACAGGTATTTATAATATAATTGTTTTTGTTTTTGTGTTTGTGTTTGTGTTTGTTTTATTTGTTTGTTTGTTTGTGTCTGTTTGTTTGTTTGTGTCTGTTTGTGTTTGTGTCTGTTTGTATGTTTCAGTTCTGTTTTAGTTCTGTTTGGTTGTGGTTATAGTTATGGTTGTGGTCATGGTTTTGGTTGTGAGCATAGAATTTAATTGAGCCTATTACTGGTGTCTGATTATGAGACTGGGCCGCACCACCTATGGTAAGCACCACCTATGGAAGCACCACCTATGGTAAGCCTTACACAGTGTAATACAGAGCTTACCCAGGAACCTTTAAAATACACCAACATAATATTAGACATGAAAAGTCAGGTCTTCTTTTTTTCAGTGGTATATATTTAGATGTCTATTTTAGATGTCTGTATTGAGATGTTTGTATTTAGATGACTATTTACAGTCCAGAATTTTTGATGTGTCTTTTTTTTATTCTATGTATATAGGATGTGTACTGGAGGATCTGGAGTAGACCTTGGGTGGGAGTAGGGGCCTGGGGTGTCGCGCGTTGTTGAACTTGGACCTCGCCTATTCCTCGCCTGTTCCTCACCTTTACTTCACCATCACGTGTATCATGGCCCATCATTAAAGCTCAAAGTTTAAGTTCAGGTTCAAGTGATTTAATCAATTATTTATATATGATCACATGACCACATTTCTAATACCAGTAGGAAATATTAGAAGGTATAGAGGTCATGGATTGGATTGTCTATTTGAGCAGCAGCACCTCACATTGGTACGTCACATTGGTAGTGACTAATGCATCAACAATCCCATACGACTATAATATTACTTGACTCATCAAAAGATTTAAAATACTAGGTAGCCAAAAAAAGGTCTCTGTTATATTCTTTAATGCATTAATGCCTAAACTTGTATTCGTTGATGGTTCCTGAAAGAGAAAAACCAGAGCGGCTGATATAACTTTAAGAGAAACGTGGGCATCGAAAAAGTCTCTGCACTAGAACAATATAATGGATTGTTCTGGAATATTCTAAAGGGGCCATTGTGTTGGAAGTGAACAATAGATGATCATTCCAGAGAAGGAAGCTGCACGCTCATATAAATCTTGGAATGTACTATCCTTAATTTTATTAAAGGCTATACTTCCTTTACTTTTCTATACAATAGGAAGATTTAGCTCCCACATAATTCTACTTTAAAAGGAGTGTATCTTACTGTAAGTAGAAGTTGTAGGACTTCAAAAGGACGGAATGCCATTCCAGAGTCTAAGATATTTGGTTCAGAGGTGGATTAGAGGTGGATCAGAGGTGGATCAGAGGTGGAACGCTTGGGTACTTTTACTTAAGTAGCCTCTTATAATCGCAGGTCACTCTTTAGACTCCACTCCAAAATGTAACACTATAGAATTTACTCTCCAGATTAAAGAGTATTTGATTGTATATATTTTTTGAAGGTTGCTTTTATACTGTACATTGAGTACTATTATTATAAAATTATAAGATTATGCTTAAACCTTGCTGAAAACTTGTTATAACTCAGGTTGTTACCGTTATATTCCATGCCCTGCATAAATACTACGCACCTCACTCCAAATCACCATCTTGTTGAGCGTTACCATACACTCCTTCATAATTAGGAACTGTTTTGACGTTGGCTTCCAATAACTCTTTCAAATAAGGTGCTTCAGT